>ML677356.1:341219-519298 GCA_007922305.1 Dermatemys mawii | reverse complement strand
AGAGAGAGAGAGAGAGAGAGAGAGAGAGAGAGAGAGAGAGAGAGAGAAATATATATATATATAGCAGTTCTTTGTTTTAGATACTAGAAAGTGATAAGTAAATGGTACCATATTACTGAATTACTCAGCATCCTTTGGTTACAGAATGGGAATAACAATTAACCAAACCTTATTTAGTGTTAACTCTAAAATTTCAGTTGATGAGGAAACTACAAGAACTTCTTCACACAACAAATTAGAGAGTCATTTGGAAAAATAAGAACTCTAATAAAACCTTGGGTAAACTAGAACAAGAGATGAAAAAGGTCATAACTGTACACAGTTACGGATTTTTTTCAGAGCCTTTTTGCCCTGCTAATAGAAAAGCTGAGCTGTCAAATTTGCCTCTGCAGAGAAAAGAAGTTAATGAATCAGAATCAAACAGCCAGCTATCACAGAACATTACTATCCGACGTTGTCCGCAGGATCCTTCATAGCTGTCACTGAGGCTTATCTTTTCATTCTTCATTTTCAGAAGTGTTTACTCCCTTCTGGAAAACCTAAGACACTGCTGCCCTAAAGATGGCATTAGGTGTACGTGGTTGCATCATAACAAGCGTAATGCTTTTACAAATGGTTATGGTTGATCTGGGCTTTTTGTTGTAGTTGTTGTCTTGCCCTTCTCCTTCTGGGATGTCATGAAAGTGGTATGAAAACAATTACAATGCCTTGCTAAAAATACAGACATGAAGATAAAATAATTGGAAAGCTAGTGCAGTCATCAATGTACACAGACAGAAGAGATGTAAATGACACTTATGTTGTTTCTTTTTTCTTGACCGTCATTGTCACCGATGATTCTCGAGGGAAGCAATTTAGCATCCTCTGTGTTTATCCATGAGGCAATATATTATACATTATGTATTATTGGTTCAGCTCCTGAACTCAGTGTTGGAGAGGAAATATTTGCATCTAACATATATATAAATTTATTTTAACAAAGACCTTTGGGTTTTGCACAAAACCACTACAAAAAACCCACACATCAGCTCTTTGCACTCTTTAGCTTGTTTCATCATTGACTAGAATTGTCCAGGTTATTTATTACTCAGATAGAGGAAAAAGCTGTGCATGGTGCTTTAGAAAGGTCTTGTGGAACTTAAACTGTAAGTTGGATGGCTACAATCTAACAATTAAGGCCCTACTGAAAAATTTATTGAAGTCAGCATGAGCCTCTAACAGAAAAAATAGGAAGGTAGGAGCAGAATTATACCTAATTTAGATAAAAAACAAAGCGAGAGAAGTTAGAGTGGTACTATTGTAAAGTTTCTATTTAGCAAAAATCATGATGGAATCTGAGGTGTTACAGTATTTCTCTATTATAGAGGAGGAGAGTCGATGGCGTTAAGAACATAATAATATAAGAATGACCATAAAGGGTCAGACCAAAGGTCCATCAAGCCCAGTATCCTGTCCTGTGACATAGCCAATGGCATGTGCCCCAAAGGAAATGAACATATATGGCATGGATCACTTGATGATAACCTGTCACCCAATCCCAGCTTCTGGTAAACAGAGGCTAGGAACATCATTCCTGCTCATCCTGGCTAATACCCACTAATGGACCTATCTTCCATAAATCTATCTAGCTCCCTTTTGAATCCTGTTATAGTATTGGCCTTCACAACACCCTCAGGCAAGGAGTTCCAGAGGTTGACAATGTGTTGTGTGAAAAAATACTTTCTTATGTTAGTTTTAAACCTGCTACCTATTAATTTCATTTGGTGGCCCCTTGTTCTTGTGTTAGGAAAAGGAGTAAATAAAACTTCCTTATTTACTTTTTCTATACCACTCATGATTTTATAGTCCTGTATCATATTCCCCCTTAGTCACCTCTTTTTCAAGCTGAAAAATCACAGTCGTATTGATCTCTCCTCAGACAGAAGCCGTTCTGTACCCCTAATCATTTTTGTTGCCCTTTTCTGAACCTTTTCCAATTCCATATATCTTTTTTGACATGGGGAGACCACATCTGCACGTAGTATTCAAGGTGTGGGCATAGCATGGATTTGTATAGAGGTAATATGATATTTTCTGTCTTGTTATCTATCATCTTTCTTGATGATTCCCAACGTTCTGTTCATTTTTTTGACTGCCACTGCACATTGAGTGGATGATTTCAGAGAACTATCTACAATGACTTCAAGATCTCTTTCTTAAGTGATAAAAGCTAATTTAGTATATGTATAATTAGGATTATGTTTTCCAATGTGCATTACTTTGCATTTATCAACCTTAAACATCATCTGCCATTTTGTTGCCAAGTCACCCACGTAATGGGTAAAGTAATGGGTATGGTAATTACTGCCAAATATTTTCCTTTTTCATGGTGATCAAAATCAGTACTTTGCACACCAAAAGAGGAAGTACTAGAGTGTGAGAAAGCATGGGAGACAGATGTTGTTTGAAAAATGCATGGAGGTGGAGGCAGTAATAAGGAAATATAACTAAAGATATAGGACCAATAAGAGAGTGTCAAGGGGTGAAACAAGAGGTGAAATACAGAGAGATGATAATATGTAGAATTTATTTTAGAAGGTGAATATGCTCAGAGAATGGGAGAAGCCAGTAAAGAGATTTGTGATGGAGGAGAAATGGTTGCAACTGCCACTATTTTTCCAAACAACCAGTAGAAGATGGGATTTCCCTTAGAGTCTAATAGTGTCACCCCTTGTTTAGCTGTATGCCTAACTATTGAGCAATATAAATGCTCCTGTGAGGGCAAGGGAAAGTGAATGTTGAAGGTAACAATTAGGTTACTGAGCTCTATTCTACAGAATAATCCTCAGCAGTTCACAGCAATAATTTGATACTCAATATTTGAAATTCACATTGTGTTAGCTAACATTAATCACAACTCACATGCTTTTTTTCTTATTGACAATTCTTTAATTGCCAGTTTAATTCTTATAAACAAAAGAAGAGCTAAAGAAGCCAATGAAGCTTTGACTTTTTCAGGGGAAAAGCAGTAGTTAAACACACTTTCACTGAAGTTATTTGCATAAGGTACATGGATGTGTAGCTGGAAAGGGGGTGGTCAGATCTTTATTTGGGTTACTTAATTGCCTGTATACCAAAATTCTGGTGATGGGTTTTGGGAGTCCCCTCTCCTTGCTGTGTCAAACCACATCCCAAGAAATAGGAATGAACAAACTAAATGAAAGAACAGATCTACATTTTTTCATATTTTCACTTCTATTTTTCTACCAACTATGGACCTGGTCAAAATTTTTCAAATTGCACAACTTCAAAATTTTAAATTTTAATAAAAAGAGGAAAAAGTTCTTTAAAACATTTCACCGTATGCAGTCTTACATCTGAAGGTCATGTTGGAATACATGTGATCATGTTCTTCTCTAACTCATTTAATAGCTAATGGCCCAGGGCACTATTGAAGGGTTTTGGGCATCCCTCTGCTGTATCAAGCTGTATCTTATGCCCTGCAAAATATTCCATTACCAGGGTGAATCCTCAGGTGTGAATTTACATTTAAATTTCTGCAAGTATTCAAGCACCTATGCTTGTAATTATTTTGTAAACATCCATATGAGTTGCCACAATCATTCAGATGTTCATGGAAAATGGACACAAAAAAGGGACGTAAGCCTTGCTGAAGTGAATTCATTTTAAAGTCTGAGTGAATGCTCACATTTTTCCCTAAGTCTAATTTATTTAGGCATAGATATGTCATTTCCAAATCACAGAAAGCACCGCATTATTTATTATCCCTTTTCACCTCCAATCCATTAGGCTAGTCTCTATTTTATAACTAATATGTATCTTGGCTTTAAAAATTTATATAGATTTATTTCTATTATTAAGGCCCTACTTGAATTGTGGGATAATTCTCTAATTATTGTGTCTGAGTTGGGGACAAGACATGGAAAATCATGGAAACATAATAATGGACCTTTATTATTTGCAGTCATTTGTTAAAGCTGACAGTGGGAGCTCCCTTCTTCTTCCCCAGGGCTGTCAGTGGGATACTGGGGCTGACAGTGGTGGGTCACACTGTAAAAATTGCTGTGGGCACCTAATATTGAGCGATCCACAATATCACAAATTAAGTAGGGCCTTAATTATTATAAAATTACATAGTTAAACTGCTGTTTGCTACAGTGTATAGGATGCCTCCATTTACCTTAAAGTATTGTGTAAGTAAAGTAGCTAATTGAAGTTTTTATCAATGTTTTCATTCATCTTTGTGATATTACGGGCCACTGAAGAAGCATTCCCATCAATGCTCTTATAAAATCTACATTTTAAAAAATATATGAAATGTGATCTGGATTGAATAATTTCTTGTGTGGAAGCTTATGAATGCCTTATAGGCTGTAGGGTAGCACTTTATAAATTTACAGATGTAAAGACAGCATGGATACCCAGATCTGGTAACAGTGGACTATGTTTCTATAAAATATTAAAAACAGCAAATGTAAGTAGCCATATTTCATATTACTCTACTGGACCTACTAATGTTATTTTTCCCTACAAGCTTTCCACTGATTGTCCAATTTAAAACTAATCATTTAATTCACAAGTAAAATAGTGCTTGCTCTCTATTGAATCGGTGGCTGTTATTCTAAAGCCATAGATTATCTTGACGCATGAAACAGTATGATTTAGGAAGTTACAGAACAATTCAATTTTCCCTCTATCCTACAGTTAACCTTTTTTAAAAAAAAAAAAAAAAATAAACCTCCAGGATTATTAGAAAAAGAAAAAAAGCATAGGTTTGTATTAAAATATTTAATTTCTGAGCAGTCACAGTGCATCACTTCGAGGTCTCAGAAAATGGCAGACATTCGGCATTTTCCCAACAAGTTTCCTATTAAGATTATGCTATATTATTATCTTTAAGCCACATATCTTGCATGTGGCAGGACAGACTTCAGTATGCAGGCAAGTTTTATTCATAAGGGTAGGTGTGATTTTCCAGTGTCTTTCATCCCACTTTGCTCAGCTGTAAACAATCACACTAGCTCCAAAACAGTAGAGAATTAAGCCCACCAGATTTATCCACTCATATCCCTTATGTAGGCCTGAGAACTGATCAACTCCCCACCTCCATATTAAATCAGACTTGGGTGAAATTTAGGGAGTTCACCACTAAAATTGGGGAAAAAAAGAAAAAAAATGTTCTGCAGCTGATAAAGCACCACCACCTCAGGAGTGTCCCTAATGAGAGTTATAATCACCAAGGTTGTAAAGTAGAGACACCCAGGTGTTGGGAAATTAGGGAGAATACAGAAAGAGACTCAACAAATTGTAAAATAAGCTAGCATTTTTATGCTGATCATCTGAATAAACAAAGAAGGTCACAATTAAGTTACAATTTAGACATGAAGGATAAAATGCAAAAACTTGGGCAGGAAGGTCACCTAGGTGCCAGTGTGTAATTGGTTAAAATATCTGTTATTTAGGAGTATGGAATAATGTGACTGATTTAGTAAATTTGAAGGAGGTAGCTAATTTTATCTATATAGTGTAAATAAAAAACAGTGCTCTTTGGGCACCATTTCCAGACTGCAGTTCAACACCAAGGTGCTGGAACTGTAACCCCTTTGTATGCCTGTAAGGTGTAGAAGTATTGCCAGATGAGTGGATCCTGACTGGCCATTGGATGAAATTTGTCTGCACCTTGGGAGTGGTGAGCATGAGAGATTTGCTTGGTATATGTACGCTGTGTGTGTTGCTAATAAATAGATGTTTAGAGCTCAACTCTTTAAGGCTCTTTCACTGGGAAAAAGCTCTGCAGACCCATAGAGCCCCAAGGTATAGGTGGGGTGCCCTAAATTGACCAGTTCGCTCCTTGAGCCCTCATTCGATATAGGTGGGATGCCCTAGATTTTTGCAGGTAACACATTTTATTATGCTGATCTTATGCACAAACAATGTGAATAAGGGTGTCCCTACACCATTTGCAGTAATGGAAGGGGTGGGGGGCACTGAGGTTTTTTTCTGAATTGATAACTTGAAAGCCAGCTTTCCACAATCAAGATTGGAGGAGTAGAAAACAAGTCATTCTCTCCTCCATATTCCCATGTGTGGGGCTCACACATATGCTAGACCTGTCATTTTTGAATTTCAGAAGACTAAGTTTCTTCTTATCCCTTACAAGCTGTTAACACTACACCTTAATTATTACATCCAGTATTGCTTATGTTGGATTTAGAAGGCACAATGGTCAGTGCCTTATAGAATAACAAAATATAGAATCAAAAGCGCCAGTTGACTATATTGTTTCTCATTTGAAGTCCACACACACATTGTGTGAATTAAGGACTGTGTTGGAATTGCCAGTTATCACTTTAAGAGCAGTGAGGGTTCGTTATCTTGCTTGTAGGCTATAGGGCTCTGGAGTGAAGCAGCTAGGAGTAGCAGTCCATCTGTCTAGACAGATCCATTTTAAAGCAAAGAGCAGAAGACAGAAGTGAATAGTGTCTCTGTCTTTAGAACAATCTGTTTCCTCTCTCTGTTTTGTGATTCTTGTATGTAAGGGTGCTACCAGATCCCATCACTTGAAGCGGTTTCCATCATTCACAGGGTTTTCAGTTTGGTTCAATGACTGTCAATATCTCAACTATACAAATTTTTCCAGCGCCCCTACTTGTGTGTAGTGATTCTGAATTCTAAGAAATAAAGTAGTATTACCTTATAACCTTCCAGCTAGAGTATTTATATTTGTATTTATCTTCTCTGTGTCTATGCTATGACTAGAACACCTTCAAGACTAATTCCCTAGTGTACTTAGTAGCCACTACTACAGAAAACACTAACCCTCCATCCTCCCCAAACTCTCAGAATATACTGATAGAGCCCAGCTTTTTCCTTTATATAGATTAGAGCACCTGGCAGCTAAATTGTTAACTGAACATAATGAGACTTTATCAGCAGTTAGTTGGCTTTCAGGTGTTTCACCTGAAAAGTCCTGTAATGTCTACCTTGTTTAATTAGTATGTTCTCAGGCACCCTTGATTAGCCCATACCTTAGAGAATAAATCCTTCACCCAGCAGATTTTTAATGTAAGCCTGAACTTCTAAATACTCAAAAGTTAGGAAATGGAAAAGTATAAACTTCATACAAGTTAAAAGTATTGATTTTTTTTTTTAATTTAACTATATTATATTATGAATTCCTCATCTTCAGTCCTGTAGTTGTGCTTGTTCACAATCACATCCAGTAATACTTCAAGTATAATACTTACCCCTTAAGTGGTTTTCATCATTAGGTAGCACTTTATAAATATAATTACTGTCAATATCATTGTGTCCATTTTTACAGATGGAGTAATGGAGATACAGAGAAAATCAGTAGCTTGCCTAAGGTCACATACCAGATGTCCTACAAAGCTGAGACTGGAACTCAGGTCTTTTAATTTTTATCTTAAGGTGGGATTTTCAGAAGTATTCAGCAATTGTTATTGAAGCAATAGACGCAAAGACTTACACCCTTAAGTTCTATCTTAAGGGGGTATGGTATATTGCTTAAAACTGGGGTTATAATGTAGCAACCAGGCCTATGGTGTAATGCTACGACTGCTGCTATGGTTTATGTTGCCTGAATTTATTATATTTTATTTTTGTACCTCTATTTTCTATGTCTATGTTATAAGAATCAGTAACGCTTTGTAGAGGCAGTGAGACCCTGGTAGGGCAATTTTGCTACTAGTGCTTCTTCTGTTGATGCTGCTCTGTTTGTAACTCTGCATGTACTTCCTAGTTTAAATTCAATATTTTCTTTTGATCTTGCTATTCCTGCTGCTTTTGTTTGCTTTTTAGTGATGCTAATCTTGGGCCCTGCCTGTTGCTTGACCCAGATGCTATCACACACATCTTATTACTCAAACTTTTAATTCCACAGTTCCAGGTGGCAGGAGGGATTCAGTTCACAACCTTTCTCATGTGTTGATTAGAGGAAATGTAAGGGAGGGTAACACAATTCACCTCACAACTGACAAATGGACCAGTGAGTAGAATACTGACTACATTTTAGGAGAGATCACTAAAGAGGCGGGGAAAACAAAGAGCAGTAATATCAGCCTGCAGAGAGGTGAAAGGATTTAGTATCAGCAGTTAAGTGCTTTTCTGTGGGAGTATCACTAGAGATGAAATAGTGTGGGTCTAGCCCTGGCACCTCAGGTGTCTATGATTTCTCTAGTAATTGTTTGCTGTCTTCAGCATGTGTTTTATTTTTTTAACAGAGGGAGACCCAAGAAATGCAAAGAGGAGAAACATTAATAAGGGAAGGAGATTCCAAGGAGGAACCTTAAAAAAAGAGGGGGAGGTTGACAGAAGCAACAATGCGTCTCTGCACCATTGCCACTGAGACAATATACATAAACACTGTACACTCTCCCACACACTTTTGCAGCGTGGAGGATGAAGGGGAGAGGTAGAACTGTGGGTTAAGCTGATACTGGGGATGGGAAAGAGGAACACTCTGTAAAATGGAGTCACTTTATATCAGATGTACTGTGGACTGTAGAATATATGTACTGTACAAAGGGGTTTGTGAAAAATGGTAAGGTCCATTATGGATGGCAGTAATGATGGTAAACCAGCTCTGTAGGACTTAGCTAAGAAAGAACTGACAAACTCACTGCTGGAAACCAAGGCAGCTCATGTGTATCTGAGTATTAATCTAAATACGTATTAGTCTTCTAAGAATATTTTTAGAGTTTAGACTCTATGGAATGCTTATAAATTGCTGCATGAATTAATCTCACTTGCAGTGTCTGTATTCCATGTTAAAAGAAAATATGTAAGTTTTGCTTTGAAAATGTTTGCTCTGAACTTCTGAACCCCAGCCTGGGAATTGTCCCTCTGGCCCATTAAGAAGGCCTATCAAGATTAAATAGACCATTTAGTAACATCATGACTGAAAGGATTGGTGAATGGCCCTATAACACCTTGGAAATGCTTTGTGCAAAAAAGCTCACCTCATGGACAGGAAGACTAAATGTAAAAGATAAAACAGGATCAGAAGAAAAGTTTTCATATCTTTACTGTTTGAATTCTTACAGGGCCAGAGCTACTTAACTAAGGCAGAGATCCCCAGGGGATACTCCTGGGTCTACTCCAAAAGACATTTTGAATGTATGGATTACTACATCTCTGTCATGTTTAGGAACCATAGCAACTCATTTGTGTATATGCTTTCTTGCTTTAATCTTTAAATAACTCTCTCATTTCTTTCTCCTAGTTTATAAACCTTTAGTTAGTTTATTACAGGACTGGCTACAGGTGTTGTCGTTGGTGTAAAATCTAACATACAATCTGATCTGGGGTAAGTGATTGGTCTCCTGGGACTGGGTGCAACCTCAGTGTTTTGATCTTTGGTGTGACTTGTAGTAGGATGAGGCCCTGAAACATGAACCCTTGTATCAGAAGCCCAGTATGAGGCCTGAGGCCTGAGCTAAAGTAATGGTCAAGACTTTGCTAACATAAAGCAAAGTTAAGCTGTGAGCTAAAGGCAGGCCCTGCTCACAGAAGCTGGCAGGGAAAGGGCTGATGTTGCAAACCTATGAGGTACTAGAACACTTGTTATCTGTATGGAATGTACAAGGAATAGGCTGACCCATCCTAAAGACAGGGGCAAATGGGTAATATGATGGATAGAGTTGTTTTGCTTGAACCAACATGTACAAGGTGAGAGGCGGCACCTTACTAGGTAGAGGAGATGTACCTTGCTATGTAGAGGGGATGCATCTCAATACGTCAGGAGTGATGTGTAACTTGTTTGTACCTGTGTATAAGAATATGACCCTGGGGTACTGTCTTTGTCCAGCGAAAGGGGGCAGTGGGAAGGCTACCTCTGATTGAGCTGGTCCACCGTCAGGGGGCACAAATTCGTAGTATGTCTTGTAGAGACTCTTTACGGGTCTATAAGAAACTATCACTGTGCTTCGTTTGACAATAAACTTGGCAAGGGGTGCCTTCGTACCTTACTAGAGTCTGTGGTCTTTGGGAGTTCTCTCGGGGTCTGCTGTGCCAGTGATCTGCGGAGCCGGGGAAGCAAACAGAGGGAACCCGCACACAGCTGACTAATATCATCATTGAACAAGAGCAGAGCACCACACCAGTACCTACTTACAACATGACTATTTAAGTAACTAACTATAAATCCAGCTTGCCTGGGTGTTTTTTTTTTTTGGGGGGGGGGGGGGGAGAAAAAGAGTTGTATATCACCTTTCTGTGTCTCTTGATTCCCCATCTATAAAGTTGAGTTCTTAACTCCTCTGTAAAACATTTGAGAGCTACAGATGAAAAGTGCTATATAAGAGCCAGTTATTAGTGTATAGGCATCTAGATATGCAGAGTGATTAAGATAAAAAAATTAAGGTTGAATCAGGGTTATAAACTGAATGAATTTGGTATAGAGGGCAGTTATGTGGAGCTTAAGTTGGTGTTGTGACTCACATCAGTTCACAGCCAATGGAGTTCTCCTTCTATTGTTGAATTTGAATAGAATACATTATTGACCTGCCAAAATATATGTGGCCACGGGTCCATCAAAAATCAGGCCAGGCTTCATGAAGCTCAAGAAACTTGGTCCTGCTTTCAAATTGTACCTGTTGGGGATGTTTCCTGCTGCCTTGATTCTAACTCACATTAGCACTAGAAGGCAAACACAGTAGTAAAGACTTTGAGAATTAACAGCTTCTGAAACTTAATGTGTTCATCTGATCGGAGAAGACAACTCTTTCAACAAAGCTGAAGCTGACTTTAATTGCAATATCATGTAGTCGCCAAGTTGATAATCTTTCATGTCCATGATTAAGCTCTCTAGTGTTGAGTTTGACACAGAGGTCTGCAGGCAAGTTCATTAAAAATAAATGACTGAACATTTTAAGGGCCAGAGACAAAGAAAAGTAGGAGATTCAAAAAAATACATACCTTGGATTAAATAATTAAATTAGACAGTGAATATTTTCCTTCACCCTTTAAACACAATGTCATTCTACAGGGCTTGAAGGAATTTAAGTAGATTGTGCTTTTGTGCGGGTCAGGAGAAGAGAGGAAATACATACAGAGTAGTTCAAAACCACTTTGTTACTTTACTCTAGAACTGGGACCCAATCCTACCCTCCTTAAAGGCAATGGCAAAACTATTATTGACTTAATTAGGCATGAGATTGGACTCATAGTGTTTTCCAACACAAGGAATGAACTCTGCAAATTATTAGAGATAAAATTCCCAAATAGTTAGAAAATAAAATAGTGAACTGTATGCACATTTAAAGGGCACTTTTGGGGAGCTAAAATCTTTTAAAATACAATTATTAGTAAGGCTATAATTAGGTCACGGAACCTGTGACTTCCATTGACCTCCGTGACATTTTCTGCCCTGGGGCTGGAGCTCCCAGCCAGTCCCACCCTCGCAACTCCAGCCTCCAACCTGGTAGAAGGACCCTGTGCAGCTGCCTAGCCACGGCCAGTGGACCCTGAATCTGAGCAGTCACTGTGGGTGGCCAGTGGCTGGGGGACCCTGAAGCTACCAGCTTCCTGGAGTGAGGGGACTCCGCAGCAGCCTAACACCAGGGGAGGGGAGGGCCCAGACCTCCCATGCACTGTATCAGTGTGGGACCAGGGAGCTCCAGCAGCAGTGGGTGCTGAACCCACCTCCCCTTTCTGTCCAGGATGTTTTTAATGAACGTCAGGGACAGGTCATGGGGAATGTGACTTTTTGTTTGTTTTCCATGATCTGTCCCTGACTTTACTAAAACTATTTTGTGACAAAAACGTACCTTAATTATTAGGTCTGAATGTTGATAAGAGAGTCATGGATACAGAAAGGTACAAAAATATGTATGTGCAGAACCATATCTTATTTCTCCAGGCTGGTCAATATGTGCAATATTGCCTCTGAAACATATTTAAATCAAAGTCTCAAATGCCACAGATTCCCACACATTCTGGTATTAATATAAAACATTTCAGCATCCAGGTTAGTCTGTATTGGTCAAATATCTTGGGGCACAACAGAGATGATTGGTTAGACAGATCTACTAGTATATAAATTGAAAATGGGAATAGTATTACAGAACAAGAACAAAATTGCTCATTTCTGGGCAAGATTCTTATCTTGGCTACAGTGGTCATGATTAAAAAGATAACTTGCTTGAGTTGTACTCCATTTGTAAGGATTCCCTTTCAAACTAATGGAATAGTTCATAGTGGAAAACATTTTTTAATGGAAATCTTTATATTGTTCTGGAGTAACCAATAAGGTCAGTGGAGTTGTTCTGCTTTTATATCTATGAAAATTAGATGAGAATCTGACCCAGAGATGAAACACAGTGAAAAAATTCTCTGAAATGAAAAGGCTAATTTGTTCTTCTCTAAGGTAGTGGTGATGGAAGTTAAAATAGTCCACAAATCTCAGCTTCAGTATAGGAGGTAAAATGATGTGCCTAGGTCTCCTCAAGAGACATGCTAAATGATAAATGTGGGGAAGCTTCCATTGCCCATGCTGTAACTAGAGAGGATTGACATTTCTAGGCCTCTCAATCCAGTGCATTGCACAAAAATTCACACACATGTAAAAAGAAAAGGATTTTTTTTTTTTTTGGCTTAAAGAAAGAATCAATGAAGGCCCTAATTCACCATGCTGCCTATGTGGGCAAACTCCTGTGAGCCTACAGAGTCCATGAAATGTAATGGAGTTAACTATGGGCACAGGGATCCAGCCAGATGACGCACCTTGAAGGATCAGGGCAAAAAATCAGTGTATAAAGATAGTACATTTGCTTGAGTCCACTCTCAAAAACATGCTGCAGAAAGCTGCAGTTGTATGAACAACTATGATTCTGCTCCATAACTTGACCTCATCTCCTGTGGCAGTGTTTTTTTAAAAACTTTTTTTAAAAAAAGTTTAAATATGAGAGCATCTTGCAAGCAAATTTAGTCTCTGCAAATGTCTTGCTTGTGCAAACTGCTGCCTGCCTAGCTTTGTTGCTCAAACAGTAATAGTATTTCCTTGGGATTCATATCTTGCAGCCAGACATATTCTGGGTATTTAACCTGCATTGTGTTTTATTTAAAATTCAAACTCCAACACTTACTAAAATGGAAGCTATGCTCTGCCATATTCAGCTCTCTTTTTCGATAAGTTTTGAAATGCCAGAATTTGAGTATGGTTGATCAACAATTAGCATATTTTAGATTTAGTTACATTAAAGATAATGATCTAGCAAAGTATTGTTCATATGTGAGGTTTGGGTACAAGAAGCTTTCACTACAAGACAGGCAATTAGTCTTCAAGCATACCATGTAGAAAACGGGTGTTCTGTGGCACACACATCGGTGGCATCCGTAATTATACATCCTTGTTACACAGCATTATAGCACAAGGATGGGGAAAGATAATACATTTGGAATTTTCAGTCTGAAATAGATGGATGTCTTTATAAGTGTCTGTTGCTTCTCAGGACATCTCCTTATATATAATGAACATCCCATCATTAGGATCTTTGTGAAGTGTGGCCTAAAATTAGCGATAACTATCTGCATTTCTGAGCTCATTGTAAAATGTAAACTCTGTACGTGTTTTAAATAAGTACATTTTTTTCTGCCCAAGATGAAAAAATAAAGGCATACCCTCTTCAGATTTGACACTCGCCTATTGTATAGCTCAAAAAGTTGCTGCTCATTCTATATTCTGCCATTTGATGCCTGACAGATGCATTTGTTATCTGGGAGTAATTTTGTTTTCAAAATGGTGTTTATTTAGATTTAACATAAAATGTCACATCCAAATATAACAAATCCATATAAAATTCTAAATATATTGAGTTATAATGATGGCAAGTGTATACCCACTTCTGTTAGAGAAAAATCTTCATAGCATATAAATATACCCCTGTGTATGGTTTTATTCTAATGTGTTAACAATTCATCTTGGAATTTGAGGGTTCACAAGTACCAGATTAACAAAGCATGTCATGGACTTGATCCAATCTGTGTTCAAGGTTTTTGTATTTTTTCCTTCCATTTCACTGTCTATTTTTACTGTGTAATTTTAATGTAACAGTTACTATCAGATTTAGTGTTGCTTATCCATACATGATTTTTAATGCTAAAGATTAGTCTGTATACATATGATACACAAACACACAGATAATGACCTGAGGCCCTATGCCCACTAAAGTCATTAGGGAAAATTCCTTTGATTTCAATGAAAGTCGGAACAAGTGCTAAAAAGTGGACCAAATATGAATATAGCTGGATCTAAGTAGATGAAGACTAGTGATCACTGATATAATTTAATACTTTTGATGAAATTGCTGCATGTAGCAGGTGATTTGTCTTCACTGATTGCCTCCACAGTTCTTTTGTGTTGGCAGGGTAATGAAATGTACAAGAATATTACCCATTCAGAAGGCTCAGGCAAACAGGTAACGTGGAGGGAAGTGTAACATAATTTACACATGTCCATGAACCAAAACGCAGCTAGGAGGTCTAATTTTAAACCTGTGGGTGAACACTTTTCACAGAGTAATCACTCTATATCAGACCTATCTGTCCTCGTCCTGAAAGGACACCTGGACAACACTTTCAAAATATGAGCTAAACACTAAATCATGGACTGAATAGAGACACTAGATTTATGGCTTATTATATCAATCTATAACCCCTTAAAACTCCTCTGCCCTGCTGCCTTTTGACCCACCTTTCCTTTCCTCCCTGTGATTGCAGGTGTGTTAAAATGGACCACTTCACCTTGAATGTTCCATTGAAATATATGTTAGCTATTTATGACAAACAATCGGTTCCGTCTTGTATTTAGCTGTGATGCTCTGAGTCCGGCCAGGTCTACATTACAGATCTCTAAAGATATAACTGTGTCACTCAGGGAGAACAAATACAATTGACTGTGCACCAACCTGCTTTCTTTCTTCACAAGAGTTCACGTTCCTGATCATGGTGCATGTTAATTTCTTGGCCCAAATAGACCTGTTGCTCAGCTTATTCTATTATGTCCTCCAAGGACAAATCAACAAGACAACATGTGCCAGCCTCTTGAACAAAAAGTTGTATAGCAGTGAAACATGGGTGCTGACAAAAACAGAGGAGCAGCAACTGTTTGTCATGGAGAGGGCGATGGAAAGATGAATTCTGGGAATTTCAATCCTCAACTGAGTCCCTCACTGTGGACATAAATATAATATAATGTCCTTACTGCCAGAGTAGTATAAAAGAACCTTGTGCAGGTACGGGCACTAGTATTTTAATAACCATATCCACTCTGATTACACTCTTGTAACTCCCCTTTCCCCCCTGGGTACCTTGAGAGCAGGCTACACTCACCATTGTGCCTGGGCACCTGATGATGTTCACATTAAAGAAGATCCTGAGTTTCCCAGTGGTGATGCTGGATAGGTGGGAAGCCTCTGTTCACCACTCCACTGCAGTCCTTTTACTCTTAAAGGAATTTAAAATTGGCAATGCCTCCACCTGGCTGGCTCCTGTACACAGCCACTGGCGCACCATGTGAACCTCCAGGAATAAACCTGTTCTAATACACCCATGCCACAGATTATATTATTAACTCAAAAATACCAATAATAAATAATATGTATCTGTTATACTTCAATTAGAGTTAACACACCTTTATTTAACAACTTAAAAAAATCAAGGTATAACAAACTAAGATATGTGTCACCGCTATTTTAAATCCACAGGGGGCAGTTGAATAAAATCAATTAACAAATATAGGATACTCTAATAAATGAAATGTAGCTAACTAGCATTTACACTGACACTGTTTACCCGACCCCACAGCGTACGCTCCTCTGGTTTCGGAGTCCTAGATGCTTGCATTGGCGCACTTCAAGATCTGCAGCTGAAGATAGCTCTCTGTTGGTTCAGTGTGTCAGTCCAGCCAAGGTAACAAGCTGCACAACTCCTCTGACGACTGGAGCTGGTCTCACCAAATATAAGCAGCTCTGGGTCCTGGTTCAGCGGGAACATCACTCGGCCTCTCCTCAGGCTCAGTCTCTCTTCTATGCCCCTTCCCTCGCAAGTACTTTCCCCAAACAACTGTAGGAGATCCCCACAGTTCCTTTGCTGCAGGCCCCCCTCAGTCAGTTCCAGGCACAGCAGTAGTCTCTACCCTGGCTCCAGTGAAGCTACCAACAACCTCTGAGGCTCCCTGCTCGATCAAAGCCACAGCAGGCTCTTGGCAGCAGCTTCTGATTTCCTAGCAGCAGCTCCTGGTATGGACAGTGCTCCACACCAGCAATCTCATGCTCTTCCTTAAATGGTGTTCACTCCTCTCTGCCAGCATTGCCTCTTTCCCCAAGACACCATGGGAGCTGTAGTCTGTAAGGCTAGCTTGCAGCATGCAGGATCTTCCCTTGGAACACTCCCAATAAAGTTCAGGGGCCCCTCTAGTAAACAGTGCCTACTCTCTATTTACCCTTCTACAAGAAACCTCCTTCCTATTATAAATATATCCTAGTAATAAATCCATTTCATATCACTCCCTTTGTTTCTACACTAGCCTCTGTAGTACCCTCAGATGGCAAAGAGCTCAGTTTTCCATTTCATCTGCATAACAGACTATATTTCCAGCTTTACGGTAATCCCAATACCATTTTGGACAGCAGTTTAGTACGAAATAAAAAGGAAAAAGTGCACTCTACTGATCTACCAATATCACTTCCTACAGTACATACATTTCACCTGAAATTGTCCTATCCCTGTCTTGTCGCTGATCATTAAGGGCCTCAGCCTGCTGAAGTCCATGGGAAAAACAACTTCAGTTTACATCAGACAAATCAAGATCTACCACCTGGAAAGCAAGTACAAATGCTTCTACACTGTGGTATGTAGTTACAGAAGTGTCCTATTTGGACATGGCAATTTAAGGCACCTTTCAGTTTCTGGAAGTGCCTTAGGTTGGTGATTCAGTGTATCCCATTTCCAATCCAGATTCTCAGCTAGTACATATTGGCACAATGCCATTGACGTCAATGGTGCTATGCCTATACCTACCAGCTGAGGAACTGACCTGTTGTCTTTTATTAAAAAGTTAGTTTTATTTAATTATATTCTAACACAGAGGGGTTTTTTTCCCCTCTCTTTGCAATGGGAAGCAACTCAGCTTTTAAAACTCCATTGCCATGGAAACATGTCAACTTGTTCTTTTGTATCCAAAGCACTTTTTAGAACACAGTTAGATTTGCCTCTTGGACAGCTGGGTCAGCAGGGGCCAAGGCTGCGGGTGCGAGGTCTAAAGACTTTTTTAAATTTCAAAATGCTATTAAAAATTATATTTACAAGGTTACAAAATTTCTTCAGCTGTTCCTTTTTACATAGTGAAATAAGCTGAAATACTGTTCTTCCTGGAAACTCTGCCAAGTTCATAGCATTAAAGAACAAAATGTCTATGTGTTGGCATTTGATCAACATCTCTAATGCACTTAAATATTTAAATGGGACTGCAGATTTTGAGAATGTCTCTCTCCTATCAGGGTATGTGTGGATTATAATGTAGTCAAGTAAAAGAATATTGATTTAATGAAGTTACCCTTGCAATAACAAGGACTAGATCTAACTCTTGAAATATCTGACACTGGCCAGAGGCTTTTAAAAAAAATGTATTCCTCAGCAGTTCCAGTCCTTAAAATGGTTCATGTGTAACAGAAGAGAAACCTTGTAGAAATTAAATTTATACTGATTAAGTTGACCAGACAGCACATCTGAAAAATCGGGACAAAGGGTGGAGGGTAATAGGAATCTATGTAAGAAAGACCCCAAAATCAGGATTGTCCTTATAAAATTGGGACATCTGGTCACCCTAATAATGGCCATCTAAGTGAAAGAAGTTGAAATATACTCACATAGTCTAGTAATTATGTGTTCCTGCAAACTTTCTATCAGTTAAAGACTTCAGTTTGAATGATTTTTCAATGCAATCCATTCAAGACCAAAGATTTGTTTAAGGCCAGAAGAACATGTCTGAAATTTTGTCTGATTAATGCCCTTTGCAAAAGTTTTCATCACCTTCACATGCATTCTCATGTTCTTCTTACAGGAAAACTTATTCTGCAATGTATTTGGAATGAAGTAATGCCAGTAAAGCCATTTTCAATAAATATTATCCAACATTAATGAAGCTGGTATTTAGTAATCCTCTTTTTCTGACTGAAATTAAACTATAGATCCTTAGAAATAGGTTTTCTAGTTAATAACAGAAGCTACAAAAGCAGGCTGGGCTAATTTTGTTTGACTGTCCCAGCCAAAGGTCAAGGTTTTCCTTTTAAAGATAGTTCAGTACCAAATGTTTTAGAATTTTAAAATTACGTTTACCCTCACTGCTTATAACTATTTCTTTTAAGCTTGAAGTTGGAATCAAACTCCTGTCCCAAATACTTTTTCATATATATACTGAGAGTTTTTTATTACAGGGTTGCAGATCAGGAGATAATAGCATACAGCAAAATCATCTGTCTAGTTTTTGGTTTTCTGAAATGTTTCCTGAATTGTTCTTTTTACTTTTCCAGAACCTCAAATTATTACAGAAATAAGGTAACAATGCCTATTAATGTCATGAGAAAGCTTTCAAATCCCCAACAAGCATAGTGGTAGAAATAGCTCATGGAGAATGAACAAGTAAAATTAGCAAAGCTAAAAATATTAAGCAACAACCAAAGTAGATGTAAAAGAAATAATGAAGAAATTAATCTGACAATTGTTCATTAACACCAGAAAACTAGGGTTGATTTTTTTTCCTAAGATCAAGGGAACATTTAATTATATACACAACAACAACAACAACAAACTTGTTTTGTATTTATTTATTAACAAATACTGTTCAACTATCAACTACTGTGTCAACTGTACTAAAACCAGGCATTTATGTAAAGAGAAAATAATCTAATACTACTTCAAGCAACAAATGAAAAACAACCCTTTTTTAATATACCCCACACAGGAAACAATTTATGAAAAAGATGCGTCTCTCATTCTCCAAAAGAAGTCAGGCATACCCTTTGAGGATGCCTTCAAAGAAAAACCTGCAAGCTCAGCCATGGGACTGAGAATAACCATTGCAACCTATTTCAAGGCCAATGCATAAGAAATATTGGGTCTCCCAATCTTGCTCACATCTCTTTAAGAGCCAAATCCTGCTTCCAATCTCAGAACTTCACATTACTTAATAGGAGTAGAGTCAGGCCCTAAATATTTGTAACTTTGCAGTTCCTTAAAGCAATTGGAGCTGCTGTTTCCCTTCTGGAAGGTACACAGATGATTTGTAAAATATGAGATTAGTGAGACAAGATATTTGGCATTGTGCTCCAGCGGGAAGGATGTAGCATGGGGATTCAAAGCTCTGCCTGCTGGAAGGCACTGCACACAGAGGACTTTCAGAAACGTAAAATCTGTTTGCTACTCAGTTGAATTAATGACACATCTTTCATGCTGGAGTTGCTCTTTCTTAAGTTTACCCAAGTCCCACACTTATTAATGTTGGGGACAGATCCTCTGGTGCATGGTATGTGTTTTAAGCTGCTCTTTGGCAGATTCTAACATGGCTGGGGCTGCACAGCGGAGATCCAGAAGACAAAATAAAGAAATAAACGTAATTGTGTCTATTTAAACATGTGTTGTCCAATAATTTCTTCTAGGTATGGAAGATAAATTTTTATACTGGTTCAAGCCTTACACAGCATTCCTGCTAATAGTATTGCTGTTCCATGTCTCCTTCTCTGGAGAACAACAGACAAATGGGAAGGTGTTTTTTTCCCCCCATTTTAAAAATGTTCTAGCCTTCCCATTGGTCCCCACTCTTTGGTCAGGTCCCCACTCCTTTTCTTTTACCTGTAGACTAGTTAACCCTTTACAGGTAAAGCAAGCAGAGAACAGACATCAAGAGGGATTTTACAGCTAACTGGCTAGCTGGGTGTCCATCAAAGGGAGTTGCTCCCCCTTTCCCCCACTTCATATATCACAACACCAAAATGAGCAACCCAAATCAATGTGTTAGCAGTTTAGTCAACCTCCTAGTTCCAAATACAAATGATCTAATTTGGAGGGCCAGAAATCTTAATTCCACACAAACCCCATCCAGATAAAATCCTACTCACAGGTCTAACTGATACCTGTTGTAAGGGGCACCCCGGGTGGCTCTTTTCCACCAGTCTGCTTCAGTATAGAGAGACCAACTATACTAGGTCCCACTCTAATGTCCTCTACTATGGTATCATCTCTGCCAGCTAGCTCAGGATGCTGTGAAATCATGTCAGTGTTGCCACAGGCTGTCAGGTCACTGCACAATAAGGTCTGTACAATTGATGGTCCAGTTAGGCCTTACTGCAAAGTCAGCTCTGAAACACTGGCCTGGTCCAGTCACACAAGGTCACTCTTCACAGAACACAGAATCTCCCAGGAGGGAACACAGAGAAAACAGAACCCTCAGGCAGACTTCTTGCTGTGGCATAGCACTCTTGATCTCTAGAACTGAATCCTTCCCCATGGTAGACCTTGAATTTCACTCCCATATCAAAGTCCACTGTCTGTAAGTTCATGGTGACCCTCTCAGAGGGGCTATCCTGCACAATTTATATGCCCTTTTATGAGTACTATAATCATAATCTATTATTGTTTGCACAATCAAAACACTAATTCTAACTAAAGCAACACAATTCAGAAAGCGGCATTATGGGTGAGACCATTAAATTTAATGTAAATGAAACTGGCCAGAGCTGATTTTTCCTCTCTTTCACTATAGAGGGAGCAGAGAGTTCTGTGCCTCTAAATCTTCTGGCCCTGGAGTTTGCATTTGGATGCCTGAGGTTAGGCACCTAGGGCCATATTTCTCAAGGTAATTAGGCACCCAAAGAGAAGTACCAAGTATGCCTAGGCACTTTTGAAAATCCCACTGAAAATCTGCATCTTTAGGGACCTAAATATCCTTAAAAATCTGTCCCCAAAGCCATATTTAGGTATTACATAAAAGTGGCCTGATTTTTAGACATGCCGATTAACTACAATTCTCACTGACTTCAACAGAAAATGAGTGCTCAGCAACACCTCAGAAAGACAATCAGCGAGGTGCCCAGTTACATTACAGATTAAAATGCTTAACAGGTTAGAAAATGCTGCCCTTAAACTTTGGTCCAAAATCATACTTAGTGTCACATTACTGGAGTTACCTTAGGGAAGCTTTTCGCTCTTTGTGCTGAAAAAATAGACAATCATGTAAGATTTTAATGGCTGAATGCCCCAAATTCCAGGATATATTTTCTCCAGCACATTATCATTAACAGATTCTGTGTTGGCTTGTGGAGTCTAGCTGAAAAGGGGCTTAATAATTCTCTAAAGGCCCTTTGAGTTTTATCCCTTTGCTAATGGTGGAAAATTCTCTGTCTAAGCTTTCCACTCTTCATTTTCATACCCAGAAGGACTGATAAATTCAGGATTTTCTTTACTGTTGCTCATATTTTTAATGCAGTTCTTTTTGAATGGATAAAATACAAGTAGGTTCTCAAGAAGAAAACCCAAACTACACATCCCTGTTCATCCTTCCATCACGGCTACCTGGCTGTAACATTCAAATCGCAACATTGCAAAGGAGATGCAGTGGCAAAACCCATGTGTTTCACTCACCTTAATGATTGGAATTAATTTATAGATTATAGACATGCGATGGTCAAAAAATTTCCATCAAAAATGTTTTATGATAGAAAATTTGGTTTTTGATCAAATGAAAAATTTAAACTTGTCAAAAATCATGCACCTCCAAACCAAAAAGTTTTGGTAGGAAATTATGCCATGGTTCCTCACAGGGGTTGTAGTTTAGCTGTTTCATACCTATATTTGTCTTTAAGAGCTAAATTCCCCAGTTGTAATACATCTCCAGTGATGCACAATGGCCAAAAAGTCCCATGATGCACTGCTGTATCCGAGCAAAAGAGGTGGCTATCATATCAGACCTAATCCTCTCAGGAGACCTGGTCCATAGAGGAGAAAGAAGACATAAGCTGCCTAGTCAAAACTCCCAAGAGGCACCATGACAGCATTTCTGGATCAAAGTGTTCAGCCAAATTTTTTTCGCCCCCAAAATATAACCACTTGTACTACAGGTAGATATTATGACACACTGAATGATTCGGTCATAATGAACCAAGAAATATAGGTACAGGACCACAAAAACAGATAGAAGATAAATTTAACACTTCCATAGAAACTGAAGTATTTTCTTAAGAAAAAAAAATAGTGTCATCAATGTGGAAATACCAAAGAAAGAAAGAAAGAAAGAAAGGAAAAGAAAAATTAATTTTCCCATTTCTTGGGTTGTTTTTGAACCTACCAAAATGTATTTTTTCCTGCAGCCTGTTATATAAGAACCAGATCTAGGGAAAAGTAAACTCTGCCATTTCTTAATATGTCTACCTTCATCAAACCAACCACTTTTACAGGATCAACTGCTCACTGCTAGCTGAACGGTGCTTGGAGGAAGGCTGATACTCTGTGATCAAAGAGAAGAATTTCAATTGTTTTAATCTTGTAGATTTCCATTCCTTTTGATGTTTTTGTTCTGTCTTTGTTAGGCATTATTTATACTGGTAGTATGTTGTTTGGTTCAGAGTATGCTTATTTCTACAGAGCAGTAACACAACCTATGGTAAATTTCCCCTGTAACTAACAGACTATGCTTTCTCTTCTTTTTAAAGAATGCATTTGTATTTTGTTCCTATTATAATGTTTTAAAGTCAAATCACCAGTTAGTTGTCTTTTTAAAGTCAACATCTGACCCTCTAATTGCAGTGTGTTTGTTTAGTTACTAGGACACATTTCTCAGCTAGGCTGTGATATTTCCCCTTAGACTTCATCTGGAGGCTGTGCAAGATATTGCTTTGCAGCATATGCTGGGATTCTTAATGGGGATTTCCATGCAGTTTACATAGCAATTAATTAAAAACTAGGCAATTTTCATAGCAACTGTTCATCACACAAGCTCCAAGTGGCATTTATTTTGTTCTAAAAGCAGACACATGTAGTTTGCATTAAGCAATTTCCTCACCTTTTTTCTTTATTTTTATGTGAACCAACTGTATGTGTAACAAATCTAAGGGCATTCCATGAAACAGGCATTAAAGCTTTAGTACTGTTTTTATATAATGTAACGGGCCCTCCCTCCACCACTCCTCCTCATTGCAGGTGGGAGTAGTTTAAGGGAGATGGAAGGTGTTCTTTTGATTGCCAGGTCTAGGAAAGGTAGACACTGCTGCATGAATGCTCTGGCTACATTAGTGTGTGGGATTTTTTACACAGCATGGTCGTACCTCTTTCTTTTGGATATCGCTGATGCCACACAGTGGCTGATGATCATTTCAACATATGCCAGCCAAGAGATGCAGAGTATACCAAGCAGCTGCCAAGTTGAAATAGGCTGTAACCTGCAGGAGAAGAGCCAGAGACAGATGGAGGCCTCACGGGAAGAAGTGAACAAAATAATTACAATAGTCATCCACATGTGGAGGAGACCAGGGTACTCAGGGAGGAATTGAAACAGGAATGTTTCCTGCTCAAGTACCAAACAAGATACTAGGGCAGAAGTTTATGGTGAGCCAGAAAGAACCTAAACTGGATAACAAGATGAATGGGGAAACTCACCTGATGCAGTTTGAAATAGCAATTGAGCTGAACTGTTGCTCAGAGGAAGAGAAGAGGAAGTATTTAGCCATGAGACTGACTGGGAAAACACTTCCAATTCTTCCCTCCATCAGTGGCGATGGGGTTTGCAATTACTCTGCTATCAGGTCTGGGATAAAGAAAGAGCCAGAAGTGGCCTCCATCCAGTTCTAGACACAAAGGAGAGGGACAGCTGAGGTGATTACAAGTTTTTCTATCGATGGTGGGAGGCTGGCACACCAAATTTAGGTACTAAAGTATCTGAGAGGGGCAGTATAATGGGTCTCCCCTCACCTCCCTGGTTAAGGTGTATGTGGTTATTTCCTGAGAAAGCGACTGGGGAAATTGAAAGTGTAACAGTGTTTTTTTCAATGGGTGGATGAAGCACCCTGTCTCCAGATAGAAGGGAGGCAGGTACTGCTGTATGAGGGCTCTGGCTGCTCATTGGATCATTTTGATAATGTGAATTTTTGTGACAAGGATACCTCATGTGCTACAATATTATATCATGAGTCAGAATATGAACAGAAGGTAAACAATGCAATCTGAGAAAACCACGGGGTGAAGTGTGTGGCAAGGAAATTCTGTAACATATACATATGCAATTCACTGCTCAGCATGTGTTATGAGACCATCTTACCTGATCCAAAGAAGACATGAGTGTATCATTGGCCATGCCCATAGAGTCTGACGCTTTAGCTATAAAGAGTCATGGTTTTAGCTTGTGGGGTCCCTGAGTCAATCCACAGAGTTAACTAAGTGAGAAAGGATGGTCTAGTGGTGAGAGCACTAATACGGCACTCAGCTTCCTTCTGTGCCACAGACTTCTTATGTACTTATGGGCAAATCACTCAGGGCAGGTCTACACTTAAAAAAACTGTAGTAATTTAGTTAAGAAACTAGCACATATATAGGAGAGCTACTTCTGTTGGTATAGTTAATTCATGTCCACTAGAGGAGGATGTGGACACTCCAGCCCTGAGTCTCCCTGCCCAGCCTCCCCCTTCACAGAGCGAGGGCTTGAGGATGAGAAAGCAGCAGGCCCTGCTGTGCCAATTCCCCCTCCCGGTGGGCTCGGCTCCAGCTCCCCGCCGAGGGTCCCTCCTGTCCAGTCACCCCCCCGCCCCTCCCAATGCTGGTGAGTTGAAAAGGTGCCACTTTTGGAATTCTGGGTTCAGGGGGAGTTGCCAATCCTGATTCTAGAGACTATTCTATTGTATGCAAGCCTAGAGACTGCTCCAACCTATGCTAGGGCCAACACAGATAAGCCTGGAGAATCCAGGAGTCATAATAGCTCCCTGACATTCCCCCCATCTGTCTTCTGTTCTCCTGTACCAAAGAGATCAACACACAAAGGAGATGATGGGGCTAAAATTCTGAGCCTTTCAAAGTTTATCCATCGAAACTAGACGGACTTTCACACAGAAGCTAGAGGATTGTGACTTTTCAGACATCAAAGTTCTGTCCCATACCCATAAAGATATGAAAGTTAAAACAAATTATCTTTAGAGTTATGCACAGTTAGTAGGGCAGAAAATTCAGAGAGAAAACTAAAATCATGAGAATCAACACACAACAAGAAACAATAACACTCTCTGGGATTGACATAGAAGAAGTCTGACACTTCACGTATCTTGGCAGCATCATAAGCAAAACAGGTGGAACAGACAAATATATTAAAGCCAGAATAGCAAAGGCCATATATGCCTTTTCAACCCTAAAGCTTATCTGGAGAAACAGAAATCTTACCCTACGAATTAAACTTTGAACATCTAACACCATTGTAAAGTGTCTTAATATATGATGCTGAAACTTGCGGGGTCTCATCAAGACTTTACTATCTAAATTTCAAGTTTTTTAAAATACTGTCATAGACAAAGCCTTAACATCAGATGGTCAGAAACAAATTACAAATGAAGAGCTTTGGAGGAAGGCAAATAGAAACTGATAGGACAGGAAATGGACTGAAAACAGACAGGGCTATGACACACATAGAGGAAAGGACTGAACAATATAGCAAGATAAGCATTGGTCTGGAATCCCAAAGGCAAGACACAAAGACAATTTGGAAGTACCTAAGAGAAGCAGAAATGAAAGTTATCAGAATGACATGGGTAGAAACTAAGACTGCAGCAAGAGGTCTTCAAAGATGAAATTCAGCAGTGAAGGCCTTATGTTCCACATGGAATAAAGAGGCAGTGATCCAGTAAGTAAGTCATTACAATATATAGATGAAATTAAATGTATCTGAACATTTAGAAATCTCTCTGTTTTTTATAATTTTTATAAAATGCACCTTGTGCTATGGCTTTGAACTCCAAAGTTGAGCCGGAATTTTTGCTGACTACTTCAACTGTAGCATTATAAATAGCAACACTCTAATAAGCATTCAAACACATCCTATCAACCTACACCCCTTAGCAACAGCCGTTGAATGTACTATATGCACTATATCCTCTTTATATGTGGCTCACATGGGAATGTATTGAAAGATAACAAAGGAAGCTTATGAAGGCCAATATGCCTATGGTTATGGTAAAAAACTTTAAGACAATCTGATAAATTTAGCTTCACTTATGCATCTATATGTTTGGAACTTTTCCTTTGAATTTTTATGTTCAAAATTCAAGTTGCACTTTGAAGATGAGAACATCTTTATCATCTGACTAGATCCATTTTTGATCTTGTCACAGAGTTGATGCTGGGAAAAGGGAACATTATGCATAAGACAAATGGAGGGAAAGTGAAGAGTGAATCAGAATAGCAACGTCCGGTCCAAGAACTCAAAGTATTCTTCATCTAGATTTTACAGAGTTCTTCCTTTTTCATAAAATCCTCTAGTCATGTATAAAGGGCAAAGAGACTAATCCATTATGCAAGTCCCTCATTTAGAGGTAGATAATAGGAAAAAAAATAACTTGGAGGATAGCAGACATTTACTAATAGTCACTTGCTGCTCTTTAGTAAGTTCACTCCCATAGGAAACATTCCTTTAAAATATGTTTTAAAAAACCACAAAATACATTTAAACATTTTAAAATATATGAACATAAGTCATCTCATCTTAATACATGGAGACTTATTGAATTATCACTGTTACTTGCTTACTTGAAAAGACTGGCTCAGTGTAAAAGTCTGAAAGAAAAGACATTTTCCTCTCCCTGAATAAATGATAAGGGTAGCCAACTTGTGAAAAACATGACATAGAGCCAAATTGTCTCAGGCATGGATTATTTTCACATCCAGTAGGGAACAAAAACACCAGCAGGCTTAGACTCAGAGTTTCTTTTTGATTGTTCCTCAGAGGTGGTGTATGAAGATTATTAGGGGTTTAGTTCCCAAAACCTATGGATCCTCTTCCAGAGACTAAAGACATCCATGATAAAATACAGGCAGGGTCTGATCAGAAACAGTCAAATAAAAAAAAGTCACATTCAATTACATATGTAATGGCAGGCAGCTAAATGGAGACAAGTTTGTAAAGTGCTTATATACTAATGCTAGAAGTCTAAATAATAAAATGTGAACTGGAATACCTCATATTAAATGAGGATATTGATATAATAGGCATCACAGAAACTTGGTGGAATGAGGATAATCAATAGGATACAGTAATACCAGGGTACAAAATATATCAGAAGGACCAAACAGGTTGCTGGTGAGAGAGTAGCATTATATGCAAAAGAGAGCGTAGAATCAAATGAAGTAAAAATTGTAAATGAGTCAAACTGTACCATGGAATCTCTATGGATAGAAATTCCATGCTCTAATAATAAGAATATAGTGGTAGGGATATGTTACCGACCACAATGGTGATAGTGACTGTGAAATGCTCAGGGAGATTAGAGAGGCTATTAAAATAAAAATCTCAGTAATAATAATGGGGATTTCAGTTCTCTCCATATTGACTGGGTACATGTCACCTCAGAACGGATAAACAGATAAACAGATAAAGTTTCTTGATACTTTAAATGACTTCTTCTTGGAGCAGCTGTCCTGGGACCCAACAGAAGAGAGGCACTTCTTAATTTAGTCGTAAGTAGAGCATAGGATCTGGTCTAAGAGGTTAATATAGCTGGACCACTTGGTAATAATGACCATAATATAATTAAATTTAATATCATTGTGGCAGGAAAAACACCACAGTGGCCCGACACTGTAGAATTTAATTTCAGAAAGGGGAATTACACAAAAATGAGGTTAGTTAAACAGAAATTAAAGGGCACAGTGCCAAAAATGAAATCTCTGCAATCTGCAGTGGAAACTTTTTAAAGACACCATAATAAAGGCTCAACTTAAATGTATACCCTCAAAATTAAAAAAATATATAGTAAGGGAACAAAAAAGTGTCACCATGGCTAAACAACAATGTAAAAGAAGCAGCGAGAGGCAAACAGGCATCCTTTAAAAAGTAGAGTTAATCCTGTTGAGGAAAATGGAAAGAAGCATAAACACTGGCAAATTAAGTATAAAAATACAACTAGGAAGACCAAAAAAGAATTTGAGAAACAGTTAGCCAAAGACTCAAAAAGTAATAGCAAATGGTTTTTTTTAAGTATATCAGAAGCAGGAAGCCTGCTAAACAAACCAGTGGGGCCACTGGATGATCAAGATGCTAAAGGAGCACTCAAAGACGATAAGGCCATTGTGGAGAAACTAAATGAATTCTTTGCATCAGTCTTCACGGTTGAGGATGTGAGTGAGATCCCTAAACCTGAGCCATTCTTTTTAGGTGACAGATCTAAGGAACTGTCCCAGATTGAGGTATCATTACAGGGGGTTTTGGAACAAACTGATAATTTAAACAGCCATAAGTCACCAGGACCAGATGGTATTCACCCAACATTCTGAAAGAACTCAAATGTGAAATTACAGAACTACTAACTGTAGTCTGTAGCATATCATTTAAATCAGCCTCTTTACCAGATCACAGGAGGATAGCTAATGTGACACCAATTTTTAAAAAGGGTTCCAGAGGTGATCCCAGCAATTACATGTCTGACTTCAGTATTGTACAAACTGGTTGGAATTATAAGAGCAATATCATCAGGCATAGAGATGAACATAACTTGTTAAGAGGAGTCAATGTGGGTTTAGTAAAGGGAAATCATGCCTCACCAATCTACTAGAATTCTTGGAGGAGTCGACAAGCATGTGGGTCAACGGGATACAGTGGATATAGTGTACTTAGATTTTCAGAAAGCCTTTGACAAGGTCTTTCACCAAAGGCTCTTACACAAAGTAAGTTGCCACGAGATAAGGGGGAAGGTGCTCTCATGGTTGGTAACTGGTTAAAAGATAGGAAACAAAGAGTAGGTATTAACAGTCTGTTTTCAGAATGAAGAGAGGTAAATAGTGGTATCCCCCAACATTCTGTTCTGGGACCAGTCTTATTCAATAGGGGTAAACAGTGAGGTGGCAAAATTTGCAGATGATACAAAATTACTAAAGATAGTTAAGATCTACAAAGATCTACAAAAGGATCTCTCAAAACTGGGTGACTGGGAGCAAAATGCCAGATGAAATTTAATGTTGATAAATGCAAAGGCACATTGGAAAGCATAATCCCAACTATGCATATAAAATGATGGGATCTAAATTAGCTGTTATCACTCAAGAAAGAGATCTTGTAGTCATTCTCTGAAAACATCCACTCAATGTGCAGCAGTAGTCAAAAAATCGAACAGAATGTTGGGAATCGTTAGGAAGGGGATTTAAAATCGGACAGAAAATATCATATTGCTTCTATATAAATCCATGAATACTGTGTGCAGATGTGGTCACCCCATCTCAAAAAAGATATATTAGAACTGGAAAAAGTTCAGAAAAGGGTAACAAAAATTATTAGCGGTATGGAACGGCTTCCTTATGAGGAGAGATTAATAAGACCGACTTTTCAGCTTGGAAAAGAGATGGCTAAGGGGATATATGATTAAGGTCTATAAAATCATGAATGGTGTAGAGAAAATAGATAAGGAAGTATTGTTTACTATTTCTCATAACACAAGAACTATGGGTCACCAAATGAAATTAATAGGCACCAGGTTTAAAACAAAAGGAAGTGTTTCTTCTTGCCAGAAGATGTTGTGAAGGGCAGGATCATAACAGGGTTCAAAAAAGAAGTAGATAAATTCATGGAGGATAGCTCCATCAGTGGCTATTAGCCAGGATGAGCAGGAATGATGTCCCTAGCCTCTGTTTGCCAGAAGCTGGGAATGAGCGATCGGAGATGGATCATTTGATGATTACCCGTTCTGTTCATTCCCTCTGGGGCACCTGGCACTGGCCACTGTCTGAAGACAGGATACTGGGCTAGATGGACATTTGGTCTGACATAGTAGGGCCATTCTTATGTTCTTATGTAAAGGCCATATAATTCAGCAGTACTTCCTGGCACTCCATGTTCATAGCAGCAGACTCCTGTTGGAGACCAGTCAGGCCTATATTGTCCAGGACAATTTTGTAGCGCACCAGCAAACCTCTTCAGATGGAGTTTTCCTATGCAGTGAGGAAATTGGTGGAGGTTAATCCAATCTTGACCTTCTCAGCTTTAACTTACACTACACAAGAAGGAGAGATATATACTGTAAAGACCATCCATTCTCTCCTGCCCCTTTTTCCCTTCCCTCCAGTCTAATCTCTGCAGCTACTGGTTGCATTACCTGTCCACTTTTTAGTTCTTACAGAGGGTCTTCTGTGAAACAGGGGCATCCTTTTCTCATGCTCATGGATGTCTGCCCCATAATTTATGACACTGGCATTGTATGCTTGTATCACAAGCAACATCACATTAGTTTTTAACAAGATGGTGCCCACCTAGCACTAGGCTCAGACATAACAGTCATTAACAGATTGAATTTTATATAAATGGATGAGGACATTCACGGTGAGACAGACTTTCTAGCTCTTAAGCTTTCAGACTATTAGACTTAGCATAGGTACAGTATTTCCTTTAAAAAAATATTGTCTGTGTCACAAATAATATGGTCCCCTCACTCGGCACAGCATTATCTAAACATTCAAAAATATTAAACACAGAACGGAAATGCTTCTTAAGGTTGCTGTCCAGATCAAGGTAATTAGAACAGTGTAAAGTAATTAGACTCTTATGGTCAGATCTTTGAAGTCAATTTCCGTTTACAGCAGCTGTGGATCTGGTTTTATAAATCCCAACAATAGTTTTTTTTTGTAATTTTGATTAGTGCCAGTTTGTTCTGTGGACAGTCTGTGTAACCTTGTGAGTTTTCTGTAACCTAATTGAATTGTCAGATCCAAGTCTATCTCACAGGATAACTGTGCAAGTTCCAAGTTATTTTAGTTCATTTAAGTCAATGCCACTGGCATTTTGTGCAGCTTCCAAATTATTGCAATTTAATTATGCTGCCTTGCCCATGACACTGATGCCATCTAATATTGTTTGTCAACTCCATAACTTCCAAGGTCTTGTAATTAAAATGTAGTATTTTTTCTTGAAGTAAAATGAGGTCCTAACATGTTCCCCATCCACCCCCTATTATTCTGCGTGTGCAATTCAGGTATGAGACATACACAGATGATACTGGTTATTTAGGAAATAAAGTATTTTGTTTTTATGTAAAAATACACAATGCTCATATAAAGGTCAGGGTAGAAATGCACAGAGTAATGCTGCATTTTGTTTCACTGATAGCTTTCTGTTGTCAGCTTAAAAAGCCTCAGATAAACTATCAACTCCTCTCCAGGACAGAGATCTCTTTCTTGGTGTTTGCTTTGTGTTGATTCTGTACTGTTCTTTTAATTTTTAGACTAATTCGCCTGCACATAGAAGAAAATTGTGTTATCTTTGATTTCTATCTCCGATGCTTCCAGTCTAAAGAAAATACAGTGGGTTCTATTGTACCATTCATTCTGAAAAAGCCTTCTCTGCTCTGTGGAACAACTCATCTCAGCTTTGCAAATTGATTCTCTGCCCAAATCACAAGGAGAAAGGATATGATTAAGGTGTAGAACCAGGAGTCCAAATGTCTGGTTTTATCCCTAACTCTGCCAGTGGTTTGTTGAGTGACCTTGCACAAGATTGTGAACTTCTTCTCAACCCCTAAAGAAGATTGTTTCAGAAAAAGGTTGAAGGAAAGTGGTGGGGCATGCCATCCTGCCTGTGCTATGCCCATTCTGTGATAGGGGACTTTCCGGGGTTAACAGTCCAACATCTTTCACCTAATATGGGGAAGTATTGAGCTCTTCCAGTTTCTTTATGGCCACCTTCACTTGTGAAAGAAGCTTCAGATTCTGGGGAAATTGTTAAATTTGGCCTTTGCAAGGTAAAAATAATTCACCCCAATGTACCCTGCAAGAAGCTGCTCTCTCATCCATGGCTCTCAAGTCTCTAATTATTTCCTTTACTAAATCTTTTAAAAAGGAAAATTCCCACTGAAGTCAAGAATAAGGATTGGGCTCATTGCATAAAAGGTAAAAATGTTTTTCTGGAGTGTTGTGACCAGAGTGACATCGTTCTTTTCTGAACTGAAGATGCTTGCTAGTGAAGAGGAAAGGTAGTATCTGTGTATTCCTCCCCAAGAAGTTCAGGCCTCTGCAGCAGTGAGACAGTTGGGCTAAAGTAAGTATAGATCCAGAGTCTGAACCAATTTGAAGCCTAAACCAAACTGAAGCTTTTTTAAAAAACAGTTTTTATAACTTTTAAAAATAATTAGTTTTTTCCACCCCTTTATGATTTTGTGTTCTAGCCAGACCCAGAAATGGAAAATCCACAGAGCCACATTTTCAAACCTACGTTTCAAAGGCTAGGCTCTCACATTCATACTTAGGAACCTAAATAAAAGTGGCTTTGGAGGCCACAAGTGTTAAAAATGCTAAGCACCTTTGAAAGATCAGTCCATTTTTTAGATAGCTGCTTAGTTCAAAGCCTAACTTTTGGCACTCAGGTGTGATAATTGCAGCCATTATGTCCACAAGCAAGATGTACTGAAAAAATGCACAAGAAAGCTAACTTTCATCAGATTTTCAGCTCACTAGTATATCCCCAAGCATACTGGATAATTAAAATATTCATCCTGACTTCTGAAAATTTATCTCAACATCAGTAGCTTTTAATCCATTTCTTCCATCTACATACTATGCCTATATAAAAATAACAGCAATATCAAAAGCAAAAGCATTCACATTAAATGTCAACAACTGAAGCAATTATATGCAAAGAAAAGAATCCCCCATACATAAGGAGAACCCCCAATTATCAGACTTTTGAGGGTTACTTATCACTACTCATGCTAGCCTCAGTAGTACTACAAGATAATAATGGTTTGATCTTGGAGATAAAGACATAGGTCAGTTCCAGCTTAATGCACCAATATTTTATATTTTTAAAATATGGTTCTTTAATCCCAAGATATTTCTAGGATGTAAAAAGTGAGCACCTACTGTGTTTTCATGTTAATGTTTTATGCATGGCCAGAGAAGTGCTGATAAAGCATTCCCATGTATAAACTGGAAAAAAGCAGTAGAAAAAAATGTATTTCTATACCTCTTTAAAATTATCATAGAAAATGGCAGGTGGGTTTCAAGAAAACATTGCAGATAGGAGTAATATTTTTACTTTTGTCTCCCTGACAACTGATTTTTATTTTTTAAATGTGTGAAAAAATTTAATACTAATGAAACTGATGGACTAATTGTACTTGTGAAAGTCAGATGCAGTGTAGGCAGGTGTTTTGCAAGATTCCCTCATATTCCCTCAGTTTTGCCAGTAAACCTCTATCTTGACCTCCAGCACTGCTGCTAATTCAGACCTGGTCCTTTTCTGAGAAGAGATTATCAAAATGTCCCAAGCTATGTGGCGGTTTTTTGCAATTCTGGACCAAGCAATACTTCTATTCCTGAAGGATTTGTCTATCACTATGTGGTTTCATTCAAAGACTAAGAAATCACAAAATAAAATAAATACAGTTTTCAAGATGCATTTTATGTATGATGTCCTGGATGTTCCTAGAAAGGGGTTAATTTTCAACACTGACTTTCTCATGGAGTCCTAAAATTGCATCACTATAGTTTTAAACGTTTACTTATTTTTACCGTAGTGAGCTTCATTTTTGGTACCTAAATTTTACTTTTTTGGCGTGGGAGGTAAGGAATTGAAAGGGAGAGTAATTACTGTGACAAATCTGGGGGCGGAGAAAATGGCTCTTTAGTAATTATTACTACTGTATCTGGATCTCTCACTAGCATAGTGTTCCTATATCTTATAATGGAATGGATATTTTCCTGTATTGGTATGTCAACACTGCAATTTAACATGCTTGTCTGGCCCGAGTCAGCTGACTCTGGCTCACAGGGCTTGGGCTAAGGGTCTATACAACTGCAGTATAGACATCCAGACTTGGGCTGGAGCCTGGGCTCTGCAGTCCCGGAAAGGTCTCAGATCCCAGGCTACAGCCCAAGCCCAAACACCTACACTGCCTAAGTCTCGTGAGACTGAGTCCATTGACACAAGCCATCTGTGGTTGTTAAACTGTGGTGTAGACATACCCCTATAGGTCTGACTGAGTCTACATGCCTAGGGAAAAAGAGAGGAAGCTTTTTCTAGTAGATATCTAACAGCTTACACTTACATGGCATTAAGGAACAATGCTAGATCCAGAGCCCTTAACTGCTCTAATCCAGAACACCAATACTAATTTGATCAGGATGGGTCAGACTGACAGAACCAGACTGAGAGTCACACATAGGCAGTCACGAGGTTCTAAGCTTGCCAGGGAAAGGAAGCTGGTTATGTTCTGTTCCTGTAAATTAAGAGAAAAACCTCTCTAATTTAGTTTTTACTGAAGTGTAAGATTAGATTAGACTGTGACCTACACACCTTATGGGTGTAGTGTTCTGGCCCATCCAGTGGCACCGAGACCAGTTAGAGAGAGAATTAAATGAGTGTGTTCTACAGCCTTAGCTGATAGTCAGATGGCTTTTAGCTCATGCAATAGCGGCTTATGCAATATGCTCTAGAGGTCCTCAGTTCGATCCTGCGCAACTTTCTCTCTAATGCTTTGTTCTAACTGCTACATAAAAATACATTGCTTTATAAAGGTTGTTGGTCAATTTCACTAGTCACAGGTTCCTAAATGGAAGAAACTCGGGTGCCAAATCCTTGTTGGGCCTGCAGGATGACAAACAGTCACTACACACAGGGTAGTGTATATGCACTTGACACACGTGGCAGGATTCCCAGTGTAATAGCGGAAGAATCATGAGATTTCACTCCAAGACAGCTAACAACAGAAGGTCCAAAACCTGACGGGGGTGAACTCAGATATTAGAAGTGAGGCAGAGGCATACCTACCTCTGTAACTGTCACAGTTAATGTGAACTTAATTTTGTCACCTAAGATTTTCCATGAGCAAGGTCTCATATATGGCTGAACAAACTGCATTAGTGTGACCCAACTGTCTAGATGGGTCATATGCAAATTAAAAATGGGCCTAAACCAAGAGCCAAGATGCTAACAACCTTGAACTAGGAGTGGCAGGAAGGTGCTCAGATTCTAGATATGTTTTACAACTTGCATCTATCTCTTATGCAAATAATGACTCCTATCCTGCAATTGCATCTGCGAGGGGTTAGCAAAGTGATCCCTTTGTGAAATAATGACAATATTGCATTCTTAGGTACCTCGTAATGGCTGACACTTGTACATGTTTAACTCGCTCTCTACTGCACCTAGTAGAGGAAGTCTGAAAGGTTATATGTGCTTTCTGTATGCTACTGAAGTGCCAGGACAGCACTCAGATTTGATTTTTCTTTGAAAATTTCAACATAGGTATGATCCTAAAAGGTGGAAGCCCTCTGATTCACATATGCTCTATTCTGCAGCTGGCTAAACCTAGTTCCTACATCCTGTAAGAATATAGTAATATATTTTCATCATTTATGAGGACAAATACCATGTGTATAAAGGTCACCAGGCCATCATGAAAAATGTGTAACATAAGGGAAAAAATAGGCCATTTACAAATAGAACCCTAAGGTTATTCTCTGAGTTTACCATGGAGCAGACTGGTCTCAGGAGGAACATTAGAGCAGATTAATATTTCATGAGATGCTTAAAAGACAGCATGCCATGCTGTGTTCTGGAGAATGATGTAGTGGTGTTAAAATAGCCACTCTATCTGTTCCTACCTCAAATTACCTGTGTAAAACCTGTCCTCCCATTAACCGTATGCCCTGGCACAACATTGCCAGAAGGATTCTATTATCCACCAGAGGTATATACCCAAAGATGTACTTTGTTTAATAAGGATTAGGTATCAAAATACTAATTGACCAGAGGACACTCCCACCTATGTGTAGACCAGGATCTTGTCTGTATTCCCACAGTCTCTACAACACAGTAAATCAAAGTAATTAGCATATGTGGCATGACACTAACAAGCAGCCAGTATATTTGACTTGAATTTTAGTATATTTGTCATCTTCAGTTCAGTCAGATGCCTAAGTTTTCCATACTTACTATCAACCAACAAACCAGGCATGACCTTTATGACACAAGATTAATATATATTTATATAAACTACAGGGGAAGAACTCCGAAACCAATGAAGAACCATTTTCAAAGTAGGTGTAAGTCCCAGTGTGTTTAAGGGGATTTAACCACTTACTTAAACTTAAGCATGTGCCTTGTCTTGAATGGGGATGGTTTCCTGAGTTGAGACCTCAGTCTTTTTCCAGTGCTCTTATTTCTCTGCTAAATTTATTAGATTGAAAACAAGAATTATGCTCAGAATTGCTCTTATATGTACAGATTGTTTTTCTAATGGCCCTAGCAGAGAATCTAGTGTTAGCATTTACTTTATTAAGAGTTAGTGGCCAGTTTAACTTCTACTTGCTTGAGTTACTGCATCTGGTGGGATTCATTGATGTTAATTTAGAAAGTGAATCAGTTTATTGTCAGCACATAAACAAATCCCAAGATCAGCTGTCTACTAAATAAATGCAGATTGCATGATGAATGAAGTGGTAGATGGAAGTGCTCAGTTTTAAAAAGTTTAATAAACTTGACAGGAAGAATAAAATAACTTCATGTCTGCAGCTTTTTGGCAAAGGATACATTTCTGATTTATGGTTATTTATATATAATTATTTATTTCCTAAGGATGTTAATACAAATTGTCCTAACATTCTTGTTTTTCTCATATCCAGTCTTACATGCCCTCTCTCCTCCACGATGAGGGAAGGCGTGTACATTTCAGGGCCTTTTTCAGTTCACACAGTATGAGTCTGTAGAAGGGGACATGAAGTAACTCCCAGATCACTTTGTCAAAACTATGACAGCCAGATCTATTCAGTTAAAGTTTTTCAAAAATGAATTCTGTAGCTCAGAGGTAAGATACAATCATTGTTCCACATAATTCTTGCTTTCTCTCACTTAAAGAGAAATAAAACAAATGAGAAAAAATAATTTTAAAAGTAAAAGTGATATTTTCTCCTTGAAAGTAACTCAACATTTCATACTTAAGAGTGAAACATTGCTTTTATTTTTAAGTGGTATACTTGCAATATGAACACATAAAAGTGAAAAACATATTTTTCCTGCTAGTTTTAAATGTGAAAGTGATACTTTTCTTCCTTTAACCCATTTTTGTAGTGGATAAAGTAAAAACAAAAACAAAAAAACAGAGCAAAGGTAGATTTTCCCCACAATTTTAAGGGAAAAAATACAAAAAAAGTTTCCCCTCCTCTAAGTTCATTTCTTTTATTTAAAAAAGTAGAGTTTTTTCACAATATATTTTTTATATTTGACAAAACATTTTATATGAGAAAACTTTAAGAAAAACATGTCCTACTCTTAGTAGGGATCTTGTGAAATCCACAGGCAAGTCACAGCCCATTGAAGGAAGAATGAGTAGAGAACTTCATAAGTTGAAATGTGTTATAATCCTTTTCTATTTCTCCCTTTATATTTCCATACAGGGGAGAGTGGAGCCCTCTACTTTTATTTATTCCTTACTCAGGCTGAGTCCCATTGACTTTAATGGGAGTTTTCCAAGTAAGGACTTGAGTTAAAATAAGAAAAGGACTCAGAATGTGTCCCATTATTTATAACAGAGCAGTCAGTGTTCAATGGCTGTTAAATTCATTAGCCTGGCCTGGATCAAAATAATTGGACTGAACTGGCAACTAGAGCTGATCACACAATGTTCACTAAAAATGAGTTTGATTAACCTGATTATATTTTTCAGGTATATGATAGGAATTGTTTACATAGCTCTTTTCATAACTAGAGCTGTATAAACTGAATGACATAAATAGCCAGTAATATCCTCTAACACAGATTATTCTGAGATTGTAAAAGCAAGTTGTTGATATTTTTACCATTTTATCATTAGCCATAGAAAACTCTTTATGATGCAGTTGGAACATAAATCTCAGAACATCATGTTTTTGTCATAGGCAGTTCACTGTAAGAGAAAAATAACAAGGAAATAAAAATAAACAATCTGGCTAAAAGGATGATTACACCATAGATTTTCTATTTAATTCCATAAAGCTTCCTCCTTTCCAACTAACTCAATATCATTTCAGTCCAATGATTCTTTGGCTTGGTGCAGCAGTACCTGGTAGTGTATGTCTACAGTGCAATTAGATAGCCACAGCTGACCCATACCAGCTGATGTGGGTTTGCAGGGCTTGGGCTGAGGGGCTGTTAAATTGTGGTGCAGATGTTCTGGCTCACGCTGGAGCCCAAGCTCAAGTCTAGGAAGGGTGACCAGATGTCCCAATATTATAGGGACAGTCCTGATTTATGGGTCTTTTTTCTTATATAGGCTCCTTTTACTCCCCACTCCGTCTCGATTTTTCACACTTGCTGTTTGGTCACCCGTAGCCTAGGACCTTGCAAGGAGCTCAGATTCCCCCTCCTGCACGTAGATTATCTCAGAAATGTGGTTCCTCTCTCTCTTCCCCCTCTGGTCTAAGCAACCTCATTTATAAGCCTGTTGGCTGGTCCTGCAGTCATACAGGGCCCCTCTGTTACAACAGCATGCTGTTCAGTCCTGCCCAAAGCTTTCAGTTCTGCTCTGAGTTTGTGTCTGACTAATACCCAGTTCCTTCGTTCTGCTCCAGGGAATTTTCCACTCTCTACTTTCCCTGCCCCCTCCAGAGAATCTTGGTCAAACTGGTTTCCCTAGGCTTCAGCCAACCTATTGCCCGAGGTGATTTTGCCCGAATAGGTGGTTAATACCTATCATTGTACCAGGTCTGGGAGGGCCATGCTACAGCCCTGATAGCAGATGACTGAATCCACATCTACAGTGAAGCATTCCATTGTTCAGAAACTTTATAACAACTTCATAACATCAGCTGGAATGTATGAGTTGTACATGGACTCCTCAAATTGCCACAGTCACTGAATATTGGAAAGTGGGAGTATTTTTCATACAACCTGAGACCAAAAACACTTTACAGACTAAAAGTTACAAGACAGCAGCCTGTCCTAAGCACTTACCTGTTAATCAATTTTCTTCCATTTGTGGGACCTATTTTTAGGTGTCAAGCAATTACATATGTACTGTATTTTAAAATACACATTTATTTATAATTTGTGGAGTGTTCATGAAGACAGTTTTAAAAAAGGATGATTAGAGCTAGGCATATTATCTTTTTTTTACTTATACTTACTAGTTCATATTTGACTTACGATGACCACTGTATTATCTCATGTATCATAGGACACTCAATCATCGAACTGGGCTAAATGTTCAAAGTAATTTATTATAATAATCATTGCATGTTTTTGCCCTTTAAAATGCTTTCTACATCTGACCCCTCTACTATTTGGTTTCCTAGATTTGTTCAATACTTGCAGAATCAAGCAGTTTTCATCACACACATCCATTATTAGAAAAGGGAGATCAAAATCCATTTCCGCCCCTACAGAGTATTTTTGTCTTTTCACCAATTGCAAGAATACAATATCTGTTGACCTACTTTATCTCTGATTGGTAGACAATGATACAGTAATTGATAGTGATTAATCAAATGTAAAACAAAACACTACAGATTTCTCTGGGTATCTATAGGATCCTTACAAAGTTTTGAAAAGAATGTATTGTTCAGGACAGAAACCATCATTAAATGACCTGGGGTCAGGAAGAAACTTCCTCTATAGGCATATTATTGTATAATTGCCCAACATAGGGTTTTACGCCTGCCTTTGAAGTATGGCCAATGACTGAGAGGGTATCCCAGACTTCATAGACTCCTGATCTGACCTTTCATGTCCATTCCTGTTTCAATACTTCTAAAAAAATGTAAGTTGTAGTGTCTAACAGAGCCAAAAACTGAGAAATGTAGATTGAGAGGGAAGAATAAAAGAACATTCAAAATGGTGAAAAATGCATAAAGATTAACTTCACCGAGCATATGGTTTGAATTAGACTTAGTTAGGATCATCAGCAAATCTTTGATAGCTCTATTGAGTGAAAACACTAAACAAAATATTTCATGCAAATTTTCTGGAAGTGGTTCTCATCTCGGCAAATCTGTAAGTTTCAGATTTCTGCCAGAAATGCAGATGGAAAATAACCTCTTCCAGTACATTTTTTAAAGAAATGAAAAGACAGTTATTTCAGAACAAGAGATGCCTGAGTAATCTACAATTAGTTCATGTTATTTTTTTCCTAAGGCAATTCGTGGTAAGTATGTGTTCAGCACTGTTCCAAATATAGACAGTTTCCTATATATATGGTGCTGAATGCTAGTCAACATCTGAGGTTACAGGTGAAATGGGGAGTTGAATTGAGACAGCAAATTCTGAACAATTTATATTTCCAGCATCAGGTGGAAATCAAAGGCTTCTTTAGAATCTTGTTGTTTAAAGACTTTTATTTTAAAGAATATATTTGTTGGAGTATTTCTCTAACATTAAAATATTTAATTTTCACTTTATTAATTGAAAATGTTATGTGATCTGGATAGGAAGTTCATTTGCTTTTCCCAGACCAGCTGCTTTCCGATGGCAGGTATGGGGTGGGACCAGAAAGTTGGTTACAGAAGTGAATGGTAGAAAATAAGAACTTTTTTTAAGAGGACATGTTTATGAATTTTAATAACATATGAAGTAGTTTGCAAGATTTTAATGATTCTAGCAAGAAAAACCATCAGCTCACAAAACAGATGGCATATTACTGCCCACCAGACTTAAAAATATCCCAGGGGATTTGAAAACCCTTCTGTAATTAATCCAGCAGCTAAAAATTGTATTCTAGGCATTAATTAACATCTTAGCTTTGAATTAGTTGGGTTTTTAAAAAAAAATGTAGAATTTTTGCCCTTTTTTTTAGTAATGAGGATCCTACCATGAAGAATTTCTAAGAGAAGATGTAGATTTTAGTTTCACCTTCTTATCCTGCTAAGTAGTTCTGATCATGAATGAGAATAGTAAATGCTCAACACCACTCTCCATTATGACTTCCATTGGCATTAAGGAATGATTTAGGTCTTGCTAACAAAGATATTTTAAACTTATAAGCTACCACCTTACAACTTTAAAAGAGTACCCAAAGGGTTTATCTAAGCATAAGGCCCAGTTGTGATCTCATTTATTCTCTCTCTCCCTCATCAACAAGGCCCCAATAACTCCATTGTCTTACATTGAGTCACTCCATATTTACATGGAATAAATGAAATCAATATCTACATAGGTTTTATTTTATTGTGAATAAACTATTTAATATAAATTTCCTATGTTTTTGCTGATAAGGGTGTATGGCTTCTACAGTATGAGATTCATACTTCAGAAGTATCTCACAAGTAAGTGTAAAAATAACACTACGTGTTTTGAGTTTAATTATTTAGGTCTGTTAAAATATAGAGCCAGATCTACAGATGAAAGGATCGGCCCACAGAGGACTAATCCAAAGCCTAATGAAGTCAACAGAAAAACTCCAGTTGATATCTGTGGGATTTATATCAGGCTCTTAAAGCAGGATAAAGGTCTCAAATATTATTATTACTGCAGTACATTAGTGTCACTAAATGTTTTTTTTTCTTTAACCAAGTAATAAATGTATAGACCAGCCCAGTACAAGCAAAACAAGGAGAAATATTGATTATTATTGAATTGTTTTCTCATAGTGGATGACCATAGTGATAAGGAGAGGGAAAAAAGCTTTGAAATGTCCCATGCCAGCATTTATCATGAATTAAATATGACCTGCTGTGGAGTGTGGTATGGGTAGCCAACATTCTGCTTCCAATGTCACCAACAATGGTTCAGCTGAATCAGGATGAATGATTGGAAAATTTTCAATGATTTTCCCAGTGTAGACAGTGCTTGAGTTAAGAGAAGGTACTGAGGTCTGTTGACATAAAGAGGGAGTGTCAGTTGTGGGTGGTTCCCTTTTGAATTCCAAATATATTAAATATGTCCAAATGAAACTATAGAAGCTGGTTCTTCTTCCAGTCTTTATAAACCAAAGAATTGCAGGAAAAGTATTTGTGAACTGAAACCTGAATTGTTTTGAGGATGCTACAATGTGAGGCTTATTTGGCCAAATCATGAGCTGATGTAAATTGTACAAGCATGTCGCATCTTAGGCGTATTTAACTTACGTGGTTTCCGCTTTTCGCGGTCGGCAAAAAAAAAGAGGGAAATTTTTTTAAAAAACTTTCTGTAGGGGGTGCGATTTTGCCTGCCATTGAAGTTAATGGTTTCTGGCTATACACGGTTTCCTCTTTATGCGGTAACCGCAAAACGGAACCCTCGCACAAGATGCGATATGCCTGTATTGCCTTATGTCATCTAAGGATCTGGCTCATTTTTAAAATGGCCATATTTTATTTAAGTCTAACAGATGGAAGATAAACAAATTTTCCATCCAAAGAGCCAGAAGAATTACAACCACAACCTTCCTATGAAAGTTATTTTACCATCACTGGTGTATTGGAATTGCAATTGTCTATAGTACTTTTTTGTCTTTTAGATTTCCTTAACTTTATTATGTGCAACATATGAAAAAAAAAGAGAAATGTTAATATAGCTGAGAGATATTACCCACAATGCTCTCAAAGTAAAGTTAATGTTCACAGTGTTTTATTTTAAGTGGAACATATACTACTGAAGCTAAATGGATCATAAATCGGTACATATATCTTATACACACATCACTACTTTCCATAAATTATTATGCCCTTAATTATAAGCTTATATGAAAGTGGATGGAAATAAATTGGAGCCAAATCCTAAAAGGCAATAATGGTAGAGAAGGGTGGAGCCAGAAGGCTAAGACAAGGTTGAGAAGATGTAAAGGGAAGGATGGAACTGGATATTGGTGAATGCTTTGGAATCTAAGAATTATGCGCATATCAGTGATATTTTGTGCTCCAAATACAATATTTGCGCTGTTCACATTGACACACATCCCTAGTAGTATTTGATTAAGGGAAAATTATAAATGATCTAATGTGAATATTACTTGGATACGAAAATGTGAGTAATTGGATTCAACAATTAAGGCTGCTGTGGTATTGTGAAAGTACAATCTTAGGCCAAAGAATGTTCTCTGGTGCAGTGAAGTATCCTTTGAGTCCATAGTGAGCTAAGAAATGCAGCTGAAGCTTTATTTACAAATGTTGATAGCATAAGTTATATATTTACAAATAATAATGCTTTTAATCTAAAGAGTCCAAAAAGCAGTATACAGATCCCAATCCTAGTCTTCCCATGGACCAAAAATGGAATCTATTATAGGAAAAGATCATCAACTAGTTATGTATGACAGTTCCTAAAGTGAAAGACACTTTAGAAATGCATTTTTAGATGCTATAAATTGCCTATTATATTCAAAATGGACCGTTATGGAAAGTGATGGAATTAGGCATGGATTAACCTGTTGAGGAAAATTAAGAAACAACCTCACATTTACCCCATATAAAACTTTTTGTGATGTTTGAAAAAGTCCCTCCACCCCACCAACATTTAAGTGACTTTCAACTTCCTGGCTTTCTTTGAATGAAAATATCTCTCCATATTCTGGAAACTGCTTGATCTCATAAGAAAACATATGTCTGCCCCCCATTTTACGGAATCAAGAAGTTCCTGTAAGGTTTGAGTAAGGACTTGAACCTTTAGGAACTACTTGAACTAAATATTTTTAGGTTTACCCAAATTTTGGTGAATAACAGCTTCCCCAGCAAATACCTGTATCCTGACCATTTCCTATCATTATTTTTAAAAGTCCTGGCCTCTTGTATTAGCCTACATGGGGAAAGGGAGACTAGGCATGGGGAAACTGCTTGAGGGGAAAATGCCATGTTTCCTTTTACACTGCTTTTCTGGGCCAAGGTCACTCACCCTTTCCTCCCCCAATTAATGTAGAACCCAAAGCAAAACTGTGTTTTCTCATTTGACTCAAGTCATATGGGCATTTTTTTAAAGACCACAGAGTGAGTTCTAGCCCTTCACAGACACCATAGAGTAAACAAAAATTTAACTCATTTGAGAAACATCTACAAGACTTATGCCTGTACAAGTGCGTTTGAGACACTTTTGTTTTGTTTTGTTTTGTTTTGTTTTTAAATATACCAAATGTTCAGTGCATATGCTGTTGAATGGTGAATGGACCATTCACTGCTTGTATGTCCATTAAAAAAATCAGCAATATGAAATTTGTACATATTTTTGTTAGGTCTATTTAAAATAGCATATAAAAAGCCTGTGTCTAATTTTCTACTGAAGTGGTGAGTCTTTTTTATTATTATTCTCCTTTGTGAAGAATATGACAAATTATAAGGCTTAGAACAAAAACACCCTCTTTGTATGAAGAAAGTTAGTACCCTTTTTACTGATTTGATGGTAGCCAGAGAAAGATTATGGGAAGAGAGGGAAATGGAGTGGGAGGAATACAACAAGGACTGACTATAACAAATGAAAACAGAAAAAGAGACTCATTAAAAATCTGTTATGTAAAGAGAGAAAGGTTTGTAAATAGGGTAGAAATCAATGTGAAAATAGGGAAAAAAGTATGCTGAGTGAGATTTCTGTGAAATCTGCTTTGAAAATATTTTAAACAAGATAATGAAAACCTGTGTTGTAGTCTAATGAAACATTTCTACAGAATAACTGTACATGTGGGAGGACACAGTGTAGTTTCAAAGAAGGTATATGGAACTATCAGCTGGAAGCACGTGCAAATCCCAGAATGGATTGTATTTGAATGGAAGAGTTTAAATTAATCTCATTTTGGGCAACCACCTGGTAATTGGACATGGATTGACTAAAAGCTTTCTGCAGTAAAGAGTGTATTATTTAGATATAAGTGAGAGAAATTTCCATGATAAACATTGATGGTTAATATTAAACTATGGATGACTCAGATCAATGCTGGTTGGAAAAAATAAAGTGAGGCATATTGTAGCACAAAATATACTCATGGAATACCATATGTCAAAATCCAGCATAGGGCCAAATAATGATACCAGCTAAATGAGCTGTGTTCTGGGAAGTTAATCAGCTTAAGGAATGGAATTCAATCCTGGACTACATGAAAAACCCAACCATCGCAGTTCACAGAGCATGGTTAATTATTCTCACCCATTCCTCAGAGATACTTGTCTATAACTATTGGGGCAGATTTTCAGAAGGTGTCAGATGTCATCAACAATTGACGTAATCCACCACAGAAGTCATTTATACTACAGTAGTACCTGGAGTCCTCATTGGAGAATCTGGGCCTCACTGTGGTAGGAATTGTACAAATATGTAATAAGGAAAAGCGTCTCAGCCCTGGCAAGCAAAAAGGTTCTAGAAGTGGATGTAAAAAACAAATGTGTGGAAGTGAAGGCAGAGAGGATGTGGTAGCAATAAGGAGGGGCGGGTGTTTTGCTTTAATTTATTTATGTTTGTTTTGACTAGCTATCTGCAAAGTGTGGTTTACCACCTTCCAAGCTGTTAGCAATTGTCAGTGATCTGTAGATATCATTGTCTACTTATTGTAGCAGGGTTGGGCCAGATGGCTACAGGAGAGTTATAGAAGACAGATCTATTAACCCAGATTAAGCAGGCCCCTTTTCCCTGAGTAAGGTAACAAGGGCGGTTCCAGAACAATCAGGAACTTGCTGGAACCAATTAAGGCAGGCAGGCTAATTAGGACACCTGAAGCCTATTAAGAAACTGCTAGAATCAATTAAGACAGACAGGCTAATCAGGTCATCTGGTTTAAAAAGAACCTTACTTCCCTCAGTGAGGGGCGTGCAAGGAGTGGGAAGTGAGAGGGCATGCTGTTGGAGGACTGAGGAGTACAAACGCTGTCTGGCATCAGGAGGAAGGTGCTGTGGTGAGGATAAAGAAGGTGTTGGGAGGAGCCATGGGGAAATAGGCCAGGGAGTTGTAGCTGTCACACAGCTGTTACAAGGAACACTGTAGACAGCTGTGATCCACAGGGCCCTGGTCTGGAACCTGGAGTAGAGGGCAGTCCCAGTTTCTCCTCATACTCCTCCCCCATATTGGAGTTGACCTGGAGTTGACCTGGACTGTGGGTCCATACTCCTCCCCCCTATAACAGGAGTTGACCTGGACTGTGGGTCCTCCCCACTATTGGAGTTGACCTGGAGTTGACCCGGACTGTGGGTCCATACTCCTCTCCCCTATAACAGGAGTTGACCTGGACTGTGGGTCCCACCAGAGGGGAAGGTCTCTGGCCTGTTCCCCGACCCACTAGGTGGATCAGCAGAGACTGTGGGGATTGTTCTCCTTCCTTTTTTCCATGCTGGCGAGTGATGAGCTTAGCTGAGTGAATGGCAGGTTTGAGCCACCAGCAAAAGTGGCGAAACTGAGGAGTGCTGTGAATCTCTGAGGTGACCAAATCTGCCAATAAGCACAAGACCCATTAAGGCAGAGGAGGAACTTTGTCACATTATGTATTTATCTCAATGGTGCTTGGTCAACAAAAACTAGTGTCTCTCATGCATTATTGTGGTGTGCAATCTAATTGCTCACTTCCAGAAATTAACTCATGTTTCACTTCTTGGGGTGGGGGAATAGTCACCAAAAGCAGCAAGAGAATATGATTATACATGAGTGGACAGGAACAGAGTTCAGCAGGATGATTAGACAGAAGACTGCAATCACTAGCAGCTTTAGATATCAGAAGGAAATCATCATATAGTAAAAGAAAAATTCCACACCTGATTGGACAGATGGAGACTCTGACAATAAGGATGATTAAACCAACAGTTCTAAGAATGAGGCAGCAAGGACTGCATCTCAGGCATGTTTGAATGGCAGGCAGTTACAGCAAAAATAGACACTAAAAAGCAGCTGATAAGAAATCCAGAAGGCAAGAGGAGTTGGTTGGATAAGATAAATATAATCAGGGCACAGAAAGATCAAGTACAAGAAAGACTGCATAGTACAAGAGATAGTCAGATATTCTAGAGAATCTGAAAGTTAGACATTTCACCAGATAGTAAATGTAAAAAAGACAGCTAATTAGGCAACAACAAGAACTGGACACCAAGAATTTCTTTGGGACAGATCATACAACGACAAACCCAATAGGATCAAACCATGGCAGGAAGAAGATGGCAGGAACATGTGATCGGGTAGGGACACAACTCGACCTCAGAAACAATGGGTCATAGAGCTGTGTGTTCAGACAGGCAGTGAGAAAAAGCTCCCCGGACAACAGCAGGAACAGCTGAAGGAACAGTTCCAAGCATTACTAAACACCAGCAGTGGGCTCCAGGAAGTTATCTGAAAGCATCAGGGTTGGACAGAGAAACAAAGTGAGAAAGGAAACAGCAGATTAGAGCAAAACCAGCATATCAGAAAGGAACAGACTCATAGGAAGGAACAGCTGACTGATCAATAGAAAAAAAGCAGGTAATCAAATAGTTTAAAGAGCTGATTAGACAGTGGTGGGATTGGGCAGAGTGGGTTCACCAAGAAGGAGTACTTAATTGGACAATATCATGACTAGATGCAGCTCATTAGATAGGACAAGGATCCAAAAGCAGGAGGAACTCCTCACACAGGATTATCCAGCAGATTGGACAGGAGTTTGCCTGTGCCATTCTGCAAATGGATTCAGTCATAGGAACAAACCAAGCGCCATCATATTCTGTGCAGGAGATGCTTGTACTGTGACAGTGAAAAAGCGGTGCTAATGTTGACCGATATAGGCTGACCTTATTGAAGCTTCACACTGATCTCCTAATTCAAAATGGGCCCCTGATTGCCAAGGGTGGGGGTCCAGTGCAATCTGTAAGTGATGTGGAGTTGCCTGAAGAAGACATTCCTTTACCAAAGCCACATCCATGTCTGTCTGTGGAGGTAAAGTGGGAACTCCATTGATTTAGGCAGGGGGATCCTGAAGAAGAACTAAATAGTTGCACCCACCCTGCCTGGCTGCCTCTTTTTCTGTGTGCATATCCTCAGAAGAAGTGGTCCACTGTGCCTTTATCCACCTGGTGGGCAAAATGGTGTCTCAGCTGCAGCAGGGTAATCCCATCAATGAAATCCTGGTATCACTCATAGCAGTATTTAGCTCTGTGTCTTTATCTATTGTCTGGCCTACTATTCTCACATAACAAATGAAAATGGTTGATAAACAGCACCTACAACAGTGGTCCCTTCAGCACACAATTAATTTCACACCTCATCAATCATAACATCCCAGGTCTGAGTTTTAATTTCTGATGACTGTTTCTGTGTCACTGACTCTTTAGAACACTGAGAAATTTTAGAAAAAATATACTGAAAAGTGTAATGATTTTTCCTCACTCTCTTCCCCACCCTTTGGAAATCTTGTGTGATATTTTTTTTCCAATTGGCACAAATTTCCACTCCTTTTCATTTTAGTTTTACGTTTCATGGCTGCAGGGCCAGCTAAATTCTGCAAGACAGACAGTTAAGCAAATTTTGTTGCCCATCTATCATCTAATCATCTTATACTACTGATGCCATTGTTGCAGCTACAATTTTTTTTTTTAATTGCAGAGAAAAGTGGGGAGATGTTAATGCAACCATTGATTTCCTGATAATAGCACCATTGCCCTCTGTCACCACTGTAGTTGTTAGGAACATTTTCCGTGGAATGATTTCGATGAGTTTCTTGATGATGCCTCATAGATTTCAAATTAAGTCAATCAGTCATATCTGTTAACAAAATCTTATCATTGTTTTTGGCTGCCCTTGTTGCTTGTCTCACTTCATTTCTTCTCCTTGACATTTTCCCCCTCCTCCTGAAGTAGTTCTACATGCTTGACTAGCTGATACAACACAATAGGAAATAGTGTGCTAAAATTTTCATGAGCTTCTCAGCTCTTCTCAGCTTTGTCCTCTTTGCAACCTCCGTGAAAGCAGATTTTTCTGGGCACCAGTTTTAATTTGCATAGCAAACAGCCAATCTGATTTTTTCTCTCTCTGTCCCTCCTCCCCACCTGACAACGAGTGGTTCCTACATCTAAGAGCATATTGTCACTGCAGAGTTAACCGGGTCTTTTACTAAGGTGTAGCCCCTAGCACAACTACTGTCCACACACAAAAACATCTGACCTGAGTTTGGTGGTCTTTTTAATCCACATTAGTCAGCCTGTCTGGAGGGTATAAACTAGAGCCCACATGCTACTTTCTCTGGGTCTGATAACCTGCTCACTTTGCAACATAGATACAGGTTAATTAACTCAAGTAATGACAGACAGACCACCAATGGCTTCCCACAAGTCCCTCTTAGCTATCTTTTCTTGCCCTCAACTGACTCCCTTCTTCTGCATCAGTTTCTAAACAATGGATCAGCATTTAAACTCTATACAGCATGTGGCCTGCTACATTTCTATTGTGCTTGCATAGCACTTGACAGAGATGCCATCCATTCTACCCAATAAAAATATGGATAAAAATGGGGTGTTTGGATAGCTCAAACAGAAATTAGGGAATTGATGCAGAAATTACTGAGTGAGGTTTAATAGCCTCTGTTATGTAGGAGGTCAGAAATGTATTAGACTTTCATTACAAGGTAAAGGTCTAGAAAGTGGAAGAAGAATTGAAATTGAATCTGCTTACAATAGACCTGATAAAATGCCTATTAAAGTCAAAGGAATGATTGCTTTTATTGGATCTGGTCCTTTGTTATTTCTGGGATGGGAAATGAGTAAGACTTTTGTTAGGCTAAAAATGATGTGAGTGAAAATATTGCCATAAATGACAAATCAGAAAATGCAGATGTTCTTTGTGCCACAATGTAAATCTTCAGCCACATGCGTAAAACACACCTCCCACAAGAAGCAAATTGGGAGAAGTTTGATGTCTGTAGTTTTTAAGTCATATGCCTTTGTTTTCTCTGTAGTTTATATTGTCTAATTCTGCATCTCTGCAAGGAGGGCAGCCATTGATTTCTGCAATGGAGGATTAGGTTTGTCATATGTCTCGGCTTTTGTTTATTACTCTATGTCTTCTTTCAACATTAGTACAGCTATTTATTTGCTCCATAACTAAAAATCAAGCAAGAAAGCCAAATTAGAAAAAGAACAGTCTGTCTTCAGGTTTAATAGAAGAATATTATTTATTATGTGTACAGCATCAGCCAAGCAACAGAAATAAAGGCTTGGCTTCAGAAGTGTTTACAATTTAAGATATATGTGCATGCAAAATGTTGCGAAAATAAGTCTTGATTTATAGGTTCTTGCGGGGGGGGGGGGGGGTTGTTTATTTGTTTTTTGAGAAAATCAGGGAGTTGATGGGGAAGAACTTTCCTACATTTTGACTAGAAAAGCTAAATCTTACTCCAACTGAAGTTAATGGAAAAACTTTCATTGACTTGGAAGGCCAATCAGGTCCCATATATCCCCACAAATGAAATGCCTGTTAACAGGATTGTTTCCTTGCATGTGATGCCAAATACATTGCACCTGTATGTAAACAACAAAAGAAATCCAGTCTTTGGTATTGCAAAATGTCTTCCAGTTCCCCATCAAGTAGGGTACCCTATAAATACAGTAAGCAACACTTTATAACTTAGCTTTGATTCCGTCTTGTGATTTTCAATAAGACGTGATTTTTCTAAGGCAAATTCTTAAATGGTGTTTAGTTATAGTGGCAATAAAGCAGACTTCATGCATTACCCAGCAATAACAAACCACTGAATGTACCTAAGGGAGCAAAACAATTTCAGTTAAAGAGGCAGATTTCTGTATCAAATTTCCAAGGGGTTATTAGAGACAAAGTTGCCTCGACAGTGTCTTTAAGCATGAAAGTGGTCATCAGCTGAAATAAAACCAGGAAAAAAAACTGTTTATTTTTACTGTAAACTGCATTAGTAGCTATTTGCAGCAAAATCCCATTATCATATGCATCTACATGGCATCTAGTCAACAAAGGGGTCATATTCTAGAGGTGAAGGGCAAATTGGAGGGAAATGACAGCCATTATAATAGGCTGATAATGATAATGTATTAAAAATTTTAGGCAGATTCCATATCTCAAACCAAGATATCGAAAGATAGGAAAGTGGGAAAATCCAGTTCCATAATATAAATAGGAAGATGCCTTTGAAAATATTTAGTTAACTCTACATTTTAAATTTCATCTATTTTGGGGGGTGCACTTTTATGGTTTACAAAATTCTAATCTTCAGGGACATCTGATGTTTTATTAATTTGTTCACCGTGGGCTGTCTTGGGCCCACCATGGGATGTCTTGTTTCATTTTGTTTTTAACTGCATGAAATCCCTGGTCTTGCCCTTCATTGAGAATTTGTCATGATTTCAGTAATCAGAACCAGGCACTGATGTAACTACATTGGTGAAAAGCCTCAAGAAAAAGCTATCATTTATATTGGTGGTGCTTACACTTGCCTAAAACTGGGGTAAATTCCATAGGTACATACTCCCTTTCTGCACTTTCCCTTTCTGAAAAATTCCCTTTCTGCACTTGGAGCTTATATTAATACAGCCACATCATGACTGACTATGAGTTGCTTAAATTGAAGTAGATTCCCAAATACCCAAGGTCTAAATCACTTTAGAAAAAAATGAATGGATGTGAAAAAGGAACATGTTGTCAAGGAAGAGAATGAATATTTTAATTTCTAAAATATAAAACAGGTACAGTACTTAATGTTATTTACCTTTCATTCTGTTTCTCTTTACTAGTGGGGAAACGTAAGTAAGATTGTTCTAGAATAAATCATCTATACTAGACTAACGCTCCAAAATCTCAAGGCTCTTTTTTAGATAATTACTAACCATATCAGGCCTGAATTTGATCTCACTTACACAAATTTTAAACTGGTGTGACTCCACTGACTTCAGGACTGGAGTTACTCCTGATTATGCTGGTGTAAATGAAAGAAGAATCAGGCCCATTCTATTTTTGCAGTGTACTAGTGGGTGACCTGTAAATAAACTTCACTTAAGTGGATTCAGTCTCTTACTCTCACAATTTTAAAATGAAGACATCCTCAACTGGATAATAATAGAGATGGAATAACTAAAGCAGTTCCACTACTATTCCAGTAAGGCTTTAGAGATAGTATCGTAGTTATCCTGTGCTAAGTAGAAAGGAAGACAGTATGGTAGCAGGCTGCAAAACAAGAAACTGTTGCTCTTAGAGCACAATGCTTTGGTTTACCTGGGTGTTGGGCTTGGTGTGGGAGTGTTTGGATGATGTTTTGTGTCCTGTGATATAGAGGAGGCCAGACTAGATGATCCAATGATCCTTTCTTGCCTTAAACTCTATGGGCCAGATTTTAAAAGATATTTAGGTACCTAACTGCCTTTGAAATATTTAAAAATCTAATTCTAATAGTGAGCTGCTAAATGTTAGTTTCCAGCTATGGAAAGCTGAGGCAGCTCAGCAGAAGAATATCTTAAATATATGCTGCCAGATCATCAGCAGTCTGATTTATAGTTCACTCAGACCAATGGGAGTCTTTCTACTGTCTTTAATGTCCTGTAGATTAGGTAGAATTCAACATAAAGAACTTGTAAACACTAATGTCATCTTTACTATCATTAATTACATCATTTGCTAATGCACTTTTGTTAAGTTTATGAGCCAATTTTGGACCTGTCATAAATAAATACATCTCAATAAAGTCATTGAGTGGGAAACCACATTTTTTAATGTCAGTAATTGATATCGTTGTATGAAACAGAAGTTGAACCATGCAAAAATGCAAACACATATATCTGAAATAATTATTTTCCCTCCTTTACTTCAAACAGATGAAATCTCTCAATTTGATTTTTTTTCCACAAAGTCTTGTCTTAACTTCTAGATATGAGAGGAAAAATACGGAATGCATTTAATACAGTTTTATGTCAATGGAATCTAGAATGATAATTGGCAACATTTTTACAGTTACTTTAAAATTAATTAACTCCCCCCTCCAAAAAAACTGAACTTATTCTTTACCTAACAATAAAACCTACAAAACTAGCCATGGTTTCTTCAACTTCAGCCATCATTCAGTGATTCAAGGCCAAAATATATGACATGAAGATATGAGGAGAATTTATTTTTATGTTGGTGCAACTTAAAAATGATTGCACTGACTGAACTGCAAGAAATTCCAAATCTTGCCCTTCATTGGGAATTTGTCATGATTTAAGCCACTGGTACCAGGCATTGATGTAGATACATTGGTGAAAGCCCAAGGAAAAAATTTATACTGTTGGCGTTTACAGATGCCTGAAACTGAGGTAAATTCCATTATTTTACTCTTACTTTGCAAAAGAATTAACCTCTATTTCAGCTCAGGCATACACAGAACATTTCAATATGAAAGGCATTAGTCTGACACATATATGAACAACAGAAAAAAAAAAGGGCTATAATGGAAGTTGAAACTCCTCTTCAGCTAAAATGTGCCCTGGCCACATTTGTTATAATAATAGCAGTTATATGGACGTTGATTTTCATCCAAACAAAAAAATCATAATTAATTTACATGAAGTACAATCTCTATAAATGAATTATGAGAAAAGTGAAATTAATTCAGAGGAGAAAAATAAGTCAGGGACAAACTTATTAAATATTGTAAAATCATTAATATCCATTTCAAAGAAATGAATACAATTAGATATGGTTTGCAGGCAAAAATCTATTTTCTTTACCCAGAGGGGAGAATTTTTCAGTGCTATTCTTTGGCAAAACAAGGCTTTGTGCAGTAGGTGGCAAACAGCTTTCTCCTGAGGACTGTAAGAGTAGATTTTGTTTGGAATACTAGTAATTATTCATAGAGGAGAGTCTAGCTTCAGTACCTATTGCTTTACCTGGAGAAAATCATTACATACTAAGAACAGAATTTCATTAAGTGTATTCACATATCATATGAACGCCTTCTCAAACTGCTCTGCTCCCTATTCTACTCGGTAATATTCAATCCCTTCAATTTCAATTTTTCAAGGTAACTGAATGAATGTTTTGTTGAGGCAATAGCAAGAGGTTCTTGACTTTCATGAATACATGAACCTCAAACTTAATGCTACATTCCAGTGGATTTTACGTTCAATGCAAATATTTTACACAGCTCCAGTTCTAGGATGAAAGCGACTGGAAGTTTATAAAAGGATTTATTTCTGTCTGAAGAACAAAAGTAAAGATTGTCACAGGTTACTGTCCATGTTTCTTGATCTATATGAAAATAGGCTCTTTTAGCTCAAATCAAATGTATATATTGTACTTTCTCCTTTTTTAAGATTGAACTGACATATGTATGTATTTGTCACTGGCATATATCTCCAGCATTTCCATTCTGGGTGATACTTCTGAACCTGGGGGTGAAATCCTTGCCCTACTGAAGTCAATGGGAGATCTGGGCCCTGAATATATAAGATTGTGCCCATTTGGTCAGTTGTGGATGTAGCCAAAGTGTTTTGCCATGTTCTTTTTTCAGTTTTGCCATGAGGATGATAATATTTGGCTTCATCTCATCTCAAACACTGTAAATACCTGAATGAATGTTAGATTCGGGTAAGGAATAAGTGGATGTTAGATCTTTGCACTAAGCCTTGTATCATGAGTAGGGTGACCAGACAGCAAATGTGAAAAATTGGGACAGGGATTAGGAACCTATATAAGAAAAAGACCCCAAAATCAGGACATCTGGTCACCCTAATCACGAGTGACACACACAAATAGTAAATGATTATTAAAAATATTACTATTGTCACAAAGTTTATAAATAATGAGGCCTATGGTGCCTTTTCCTGACTGTAACGGGATCAACTGATCAGTAAACTTTTAAATCATGGTTATGTTGCATTTAAAATATAGCATTTATAAATATACCTAAACACACACTGTTCTTCTTCCTGTTATGAACTTGTTTTTAAGTGGGTTCTAAAGAAACAAACTAGCCTTTCCTATTAGCTAAAAAAACCCCTGCCCTAACTGGAAAATACACTGTGCCAAAAGCAAATTAAGGCAACTTTAGTTTGCCAAGATTCTATTTTTTTCTTTCTTTAGAAACCTAGAATTTTAAAAGCCAGACATTATATTAAGACAACAAACTGGTTTTGTTTTGTTTTGGGGTTTTTTTGGTGACAATTATCCTTCATTCAGTTCACTTGGGTGGGCCTGTAGGGGCTGATGGAGAGCTGAGAAGCCCTGAGAGTTCCTGTGGAGCAAGGTGCAGCTCTGCACTCTGTTGTCTTCACTCAGAGAAGTGCATGATAGACTCCACATAGTTCTCTGGCAAGAGTCTTGTCACTCCATTCATGACACCCTCGTACCACCCATCATCGTTCTTCTTAATGACGTAAATGATGGCACCTTCCTTCAGCTCAAGTGAAGTCAGGAAATGCAAATGTGAAAGTTCCAATAGCAACATAAAACTCTGTTTACATTATTTGAAGTGTGTTCTATAGTCTATAGTTCAGGTGACAGCCAGTAATATATTAAGATTCACAATTAACCACAAAAGCAATAATAGAGGTGGAGTGGGGTTTTTTTTTGTTGTTTGTTTGGTTTTTGTATTTCGCTGCCTAGGTTTTTAAAGAAAGGGAAAGGGGAATATCCTGAAGATTGAACAAGCACTGAAACAACTTTAAACACATGAAGAGGCCATAAACTTTTAAACAATTTCAGGTATTTAAGGTGGCTAAATTACTGGTCAGCCACCTAAAATCTTCCCCAGTAGTGTAAGGCTTTAAGGCTTCCTAAAACAGAATAAGCACACACTACATTCTTCAGATAACATAAGGCCAGGTCCTTAGCTGGTACAAATTGCTGTAGCTTCATTAATTCCAATGCAGCTACATTGATTTATATCTGTTGCAAAGCTGCCCTATAATCTCTGAAAGTACCTTAATTAATTACTGATGATTCTGCTCTCTCACCAGTTTTACACTGGTGCGATTCCATTTACCTCATTGGAACTGCTAAAAATCCAGACCTTAACGTGGCATGAGCACTTAAGTCACCATACAGTAATGTAAGTGCTTAAATGGGTAATAACATATAGTGACAAGTGTGCACTTATGAGAAAAATCTGAAAGTGATTTAGGGGACAATTCCTGTACACTGTGAAAATAGCAGTTCATGGGAGATCTACAACTGTGCTGCCTAAAACCACTATGGAATTAGAGCTGCAGTAGTCTCACCAGAAGGAGGGTTGGTCTATACATCCACTTAAGTGTCCCAACCCCACTGTGCTAGAGCCCATTTACAGCTCATACCCCTTATGTCCGGAAGACTACTCTCAGCAACTCAGCATGGATTGAAAGGTGCATACTTAATCTCTATCTAAAAAATAAGCACTCACTTAATATTTAAAATGATATCATACATGAAAAATACAAAGACAGGCTCTCATCCCTAACATGATTGGCTAGAGTACATGCGCAGCAGCCAATTGTGCAATTGTTCTGGGCTTTATCCAACCAATGATTTCAAAATGAGCCAAGGGCACACTGTTTGCTGAGAAGCACTTGCATACCAACTGTCAACATTTAGTCATTTTTGATTGGTGTGTAAGAAAAATAAAATGGAAAAATAACTTTCTTATTGGAAGAATATTTTGTTTCATTCTCCCAGGAGTTTCTGACAGGAGTTTGTTCAAAGTGTTCCACAAATTCACCACCAAAAAGACAGCAAATATGGAACATTTTAGCCCGGATTGTTTTTTTCAGTAAATTATGAATATTGTGAAAGCAGGGGATACAATGAAAATGTTTTACAACTTCAACTCTAGCAGCCACTACCAAAAACAAACTCAAATACAGAACCAGCATATAATTATATAAAAACTCTCCTTAAACGGACGGATTATAAACTGCGAATATCAAGTGATGAGAAAAGTAATGGTGATGGTAACTTCAAGATGAGGACAATTACCCACTATGATTTTGATGATATGTTTGTTCAGCAAAAATGAAGACTTGTTTGTTCTTTGGGGCACTCTTGAGACAATTCAGCTCATTAAAAAAACATCTTTCTTCTTGGATTCTTCATATATCAATTCCAAAACAGGCTGCATAACATAAAACAAATGTGTAAAGGCACAAATATTGCTTTGCTAAATGTCTGTTACACTAAGAAGACAACATTCAGTATTTTTTATGCCTTGGGAAATATACAACTATGAAAAAAGACAAAAAATAAATAGTTGGTACTTTGTTATGAATCACTAGATGGGAATATCAGAGATATCAATCCAATCTGAAACCTTCCACACTGCCAAGTGGAAAAAGGAATCCTACACATCCCTATGATTCTACGGCTTATAATGTTTGAACATTATATGAATTTGTCGTCATATGAATTTGTCACAGGCTAATTTCTACTTGAATGGTGTGACGTTACTGACAAACTCTGATCTTATAGATCATTGTTTCAACCACAGTTATATATTTGAAGCAAATATTATACAAAGGTTACCATGTAATGTGTCTATGGAACAATTATGATTTGCTAGTTATGATTATTCTATCTGTATGTGTGTATTATTTTTATAGTTGAAGTCATGAATATTGTCTATGTACTTGTATCTGTTGCAGGGTACTCAGTGTCCCGTAGGAACGAGGCACACACACAGCTGTTGAATAAAAGTAGTGAGTTTATTGAAGGCAAAAGTGACACACCCGCAACGGGGGCTCCCTTCGTTGCTGCCACTGAGACGGGGAAAGCCCGAAGCACCAGAGCAGTGCTCAAGATGAAGCCCACTGCGTGTAGGAACACAGGCAGAGAAATAACAGAAACATTTGCATCTCATGCATACCTCATGAATAACTAATATCTTGTTTTTATCTTATTAGTATTGCATAATACAAGCAGGTGTCTTGTTAGTCTACACACTGCAGGCAGGCGCTGGGAACCGGTTAACTCCGGCATGTGAAATATGCGATAACAGGGCAGGGACTGATAACGATGGCCGAAAGTACACTTTCCTTCCCAGGAGTTGGGGGGGAATAAGCACCCTTTCCTTCCCTGGAGTTGGGGGGGAATAAGCACCCTTTCCTTCCCTGGAGTCAAGGGGGAGAGCGCCCCTAGCACTCCTCCATGACAATGTCTTCCATGCCCTTACAGTATCTCAATGTGTTTTGAGTCTAAGTAGCCTCAGTGAAACATTTGGTCAGCTTCTTGAGAAAGGACTATTCTCAGTAAGTGCCTAGTCAAGAAACATTTAACTGACAGTGAACTTTGAGAGACGCAAGTCCACATCTGAGTTTTCCTGGAAACATTCAAACTAATATGTAAACAATGGCATTGACCTGTAAAGAACTGAGTCATGCATGGACATGTGACTTGTGCATGTGACTCCAGACTCCGTCTTGCTACTGTGATCTTCCACATGGCAAGACATTATAAACGGCTGCTATCTTGTTTTCAATCCTGCTTCTTGCCTTTGGAGGAACTGTGCTACAAACTGAAGCTCTGAACAAAGGACTGAATGACTCATCCCAGCTGTGGATGTACTCCAGAGACTTGATTTGAACCTGCAGCTTATTCCATCACTGCTACAAGCCCTAAATCAAGAACTCTGTCATTGCTCTGGATAATTGATTCCATTTAACCAATTTTAGTGCTCATCTATATTTTTTTCCATTAATGAATAAAACTTTAGATTTTAGATTCTAAAGGATTGGCAACAATGTGATTTTTGGGAAAGATCTGATCAGTATATTGACCTGGCTTTAGGGCTTGGTCCTTTGGAATCAAGAGAACCTTTTTTTTCTTTTACTGGGGTATTTTTGTTTTTCATAATCATTCATCCCCATAACAAGTGGCACTGGTGATGATACTGAGAAACTGGAGTGTCTAAGGGAATTGCTTGTATGACTTATGGTTAGCCAGTGGGGTAAAACCAAAGTCCTCTCTGTCTGAATGGTTTGGTGTGCCTTAAAGGTGAAGAAACCCCAGCCTTGGGCTGTAACTGCCCTGCTCTAAGCAATTTGTCCTGAACTGCTACTCTTAGTAGTGTCCCACCAAAGGCAGCATCATTACAAATGGCAACTGTAATTTAGTTTTAAAATCTATTCATCAGAAGCTACAATTTAATTCCATATAATGCACACAAATTTAGGACCCCTTGGAAAAAGCCATTTGCACTGCTACACACATACTACTTTCTTGTGAAAGACTCATGAAAGTGAATAGACTTCAGATATTAACAAAGGGTTAAGAACACCAACTTCAAATCAAACTGGTCGCATATTGTAATATGCACATCTTAGCTTGAAACATTATCATTATTATTTATTCCTAGTATTGAGGTGACACTCAAAGACCTCAGTCAGTTTTGGGAAGGACCTCAATGTTCTAACCACTGTACAAACCACACTGGAAGATCTTACAATTTCAATTAAGGCAAGACAAAGCAAGTGAAGGAAACACACAATAAGAAGTAAATGGGGAGGAAGGGCAATGGTAATAGTATTAAGAGTACATGGAGACATAAACTAGCTAGGTGCTCAATCTGAGGTTACCAAATCAATACAAGTGATACTATCAGTCATCAGGTACTATAGTGACAAGCGTCAATACAAAAGCCTAAGACAGAATGGCGCAGACTATTATCCTAGGTCTATTATGAGGATTCATTTGTTTAGTTCTATCACATATAAATCATATGTGAGTATAAAGAATTATAAAAAATATTATTCATTTTTATGAAATAAAGACAATTTGAAAGCAGAAGCATCTTGTAAGGCTAGAGTCTGATCAAACAGCCGGTGCAAAGTGGTATAACCCAAGAAGGAGAGCTGTGGACAGAAACCATGAGAAACTGGCCTTTGTTATAATTCAGAAAGTTCAAGACATACTACTCATACACAAGGCAAACAGGAAATATTGGATGAGGAGACTGAAAAAGGGCTGTATTGTTAATGGCCCTGGGAAAACAGAGAACATGTGCCAGAGCAAACTTTCACTCCATTTTAACACATTACAGTAACTATAACTTGACATTTAGTTTTCCAGATCTTCCTCCTGCCTAGCTCCATACACATTGAGGTTATACATGCACATTCCCACACTGCAGAGGCTGCAGTAATGTTACTGCACATCATATTAGAAAATTTGTTGCAAACAGTAATACATACTGTGAGTCTAAACAATCTTAAAAGAATGGGTAATCCTATTACTATTTCTATTCATAATGTGGAAGAAAACAGCCAGGCTGCCAAATGCCACAGGTTTCTTTGGAGAAAGGATTGCTGAAATTCACCACATGCCTAATGATGAATGTGAAACACTCATGGGTGTTTTTTTTCTCACTCTGTCCTCTGCAATATGTCACCAGACTGTAAGATGAGAGACTAGAGACACAACTAAAATATCCCTGGTGGCCAAATGAGTAGAGTTATTTCAGTTGTGTCTTTTGGTATCCAACAGCCAGTGCAAGTGTTCCTCCCATTAAATATGGGAGAGGAAGGCAACAGACAATGGATGTGTTGGTTAGGAAAGGGTACTTCTCTGCTATGATCTTCTTAGTGTCTGCCTCAGGGAATGTAAGAAAAATATACTCATTCGAGTACATCTGTAATAGAGCTAAGGAAAACAGCCAGCTGAGAAATTCACATTTTTCAGATATTCACCTTAGGGACCCCTTTCATTTAAGCTGCATGTGAGTGGACTCCAATGCTCATGAAGAGCCCCATGTACAGGATGAGGGAATAAGGGCTTTGGGATCAGACAAAGGTAACTTTAAACCACCTTTGTGTGCTTGTATTTTGGGATTAGACATCGGTTAAAGCAACCTCAGTGAATCACTACTTTAAGATCTCTAGATTTATTGATTCCAAGGCACCGTTATGATCATCTAGGCTGACCTCCTCTAAACACAGAATGCAGAACTTCCTCCAAAACAATTGCTGGAGAATATATTTTAGAAAAACATCCACTCTTGATTTAAAAATTCTCAGTGAGGGAGAATCCAACATGCTTGCTAAATTGTTCCAATGACTAATTACTCTCACTGTTCAATATTATCTCCATAATTCCAGTCTGAATTAGTCTAGTTTCAACTTCCAGCCATTGGATCATGTTACACCCTTCCTTGCTAGACTGAAGAGCCCATTATTAAATATTTGTTCTCTGTGTAATCAAGTCACCTCTTAACCTTCTCTTGGTTAAGCTAAAAAGACTGAGATCCTGGAGTCTATCATTGTAAGGCAGGTTTTCTAATCTTTTAATCATTCTTGTGACTCTTCTCTAAAGTTTTCTCCAACTTTTCAAAAATCCTTCTTGAATTGTTGGTCACAGTATTCTAGCAGCAGTTACACCAGTGCCAAATACAGAAGTAAAATAACCTCTCTAATCCTACTCAAGAGTCCCCCATTTATGGAGCATTAACACTTTGGGCCAGAGCTTTGCACTGAGAGCTCATGATCAGCTGATTATCCTGCATGACCTCCAAACCCCAATCAGAATCACTGCTTTCCAGGATAGAGTCCCCCATCATGTAAGTATAGCCTACATTCTTTGTATACCTAGAGGTATACACTTAGCCATATTAATATGCATATCATTAAGATCTTATTCCCTTTATCTCTAGAAGCAGAGAATACCTGGAGCAGAGTTTACTCTGACCATTCCTGCTTCCTACCTATTGCCCACCTCCATCCTCCTATTTCTCACTCCCCACAATCCACTGACCCCTGGAAAGAGAGGAGGTGTACACTTGCTTTAGCCCTTATGCAGAGTGACAGGGCAAAGAGCCTGTTTCTGACTCCTTTAGGCACCAAAAGAGGCATTAAAGCAACAGAGAACTGGATCTTTGTTATTACTTGTCATTGTCTTAGAAAAATGGGGCCTTTTTCAAGATTGCTGGCAGGTGATATTTTTTCACAAAAAATGTGGTTAGCTCAAGAGTTTGCTGTCCTAAATCTTTCTTTCCCTATTTTCCATTTAACTAAATAAAGTATTTCATGTATCAGTGCACACAGAGTCTGGTCTATAGCAAACTGAAATTGTTGGGAGTTTCCCATAAACTTCAATGGGTTGTGGAGGAAACCCATAATTCACAGACATTAGTTATCTACATAAAGTGATACAAGACAGGCATGACTATCAGATGAAGAGGAAACACAAGTTAATTTTGACTTCAAAGATATATTTGTCTTTACCACCTTTCATATTGCAAATGAATAGCTCACTGCATCTCTAATAGGTAGCAGCCCATTCAGTTAAAATTAAGTTTTATAAAACAAAATTGAATGTAGCCGACATTTTTCTCACAGTTATTAAAAGATAAAACACAATGTGTACTGATTCTGTGCTTTCTGTGCTTGCAATTGCTTTTCTGAATGTCTGCTCATAATGCAGTGCATTGTATCTGTTCTTCTTGAATGTTATCTTTTGTTTCCTTCAAAACAATTTGAGGCAGAATAGTCATTATTGAATTTTGCAATAGCTTTGTTATCACAAATAGTTTAATACAGATCAGGTACATCTACAAAATAAAATCTTAAACATATTAAGGATAAGCAGAGAAAGTTTACTTTATTGACCTTTTTATGCACAGTTGCAGGACTGAGTAACTCAGTAAACAATTCATCACATTTCCTCCACTTAAAACTGGATCAATTAACCACATTTTAAAGTCATTCATGAATTATTTAAAGAATGAGGCTTCTTTTCCAACCTTCCTCTTATAAATGCTTAGGCAAATTAAATGAAAAACAGTTAAAATACAATAAAATAAGGATTACTTAAACCAGTGGATGTATTGGTGATGGACAAACTTCATATATTCTGTAAATTCAATTAAGATTAGCATCTAAGAGTAGTTTTTATTTACCAAAGTATTATCCAAGAATCAAAACAAAAAAACACACTCAATGCTGGTATGAATTCATATGATTTTTGGTTTGAATGACAGGTATATTAAATGTTTTATTAATTATTAATATTTTATTAATTATTAATATTATTTGATTTATGAATTAGAAGCTCCAGAGAACAGATTGTATCTTGGTACCATATTTCTAAACTAACATTATAACTGCTTTGTGGTTTTCCCCTTTGAAAATCCCCTCGTGTTTTATGATTTGCCTTCCTCTTTGCTTCTTTAGATACTTATTACTATGAGTATTAGTTATTTTAATAGTACCAAAGCTATACTAGGCTGCAGCACTTTACAGATCAGGGAGACATGGTCTCTGCCCTGAAAAGCTTTCAATCCAGCTTTAAATGAGAAATAACACAAAGAGTAGTTAAGAAAGGGGTAAATTGAGTGAAAGGACACTGGGAACACAAAATAAAAATGAATGATTATTGGACAACATCTCCTATTATGAAACATAGTGTCTCCTTTGGTAAGGGGTATCATAATAGTCACATGGCCACAGTGCATTATAGGAAGAGATGTCTGGCTGGTCAGCTTAGCCCATAGAGCAGAATGAAAGCATGAGACATAGGAATTGCAGCTAAATTGTTCAGCTAAGATTTTTATTTAGGTGTCTATTCTGAGTAAAAGACTTCAGCTCCTCTTTCCTGGGCTCTGCAGCTCTTTGTCAAAGTCTGTTAGCAATTCAAAACCTGTGTATACTTTAAAAAAAATAATTGAAAGACTTTTAGTGCAGAGGCAGCACAGCTTTATAGATAGGACTTTGGACTGGGACTTATGAGACCTGTCTCTCCCACTGCTTTGCTCCATGTTTCAGTTTCCCTCTCCATAAAGTGGGGATAATAATATTCTGATATTACCCAGCGTACAGCCTGGACAACTGAATAGCTGTGTCTCCTCAGTTCTCCAACCTGACCAGTTAACACAGAGCCTTCAGCATGTAACTTGCTACCAGCTACATAGCTAGATACTCTAATCTCAGACTTTCCCCCAGAAATGTGTCTTGCATTGCTCAGCACCTTGCTGAATAATGCAAACTCATATAAAGTCTATCATTTTATCAATGAAAAATGATATGTACCAGCTTTGTTTTCCCAAATGGAATCTCTCCCACACACTTTAATGTACACACACTGGTTAGATAAAAAAGTGAAACATGTTTATTAACTACAGAAAGAAAAGAAAGAGTTTAAGTGATTACAAGTAATGAGGCAGAAAGGTCAGGACTGGTTACTAAAAAAAAATGAAAAAATGAAAAAACAAGCTAAATGCCTAACATAAAAAGTTTAGTGAACTTAAAAGCACAAGTTTTCTCTCACCATAAGCTTACAGCAGTCTGTCCTGGCTTGCTTCAGCCAGGATTTCATCCCCTTCCCAGTTGAGTTCTTTCAGAGTCTGGGATGGGGATGCAGAGATGAAGGAGGAAAGTGAGGTCAAGCATTTTCCCTCTCTTTATAATTCAATTTATTGTACTAGAAATATCCTTGCTGAGTGATGGTGACAAACACTCTCTTGGAGATGTGAGGTTTGAACTGTCCTTGTGATGAAATGCAAATTTCTTTTTCACACCTCCCTCTGCCAGAGAATGGCAGTTTCAGAAGGTGATAGCCTATTAACACATGGCTAAGGTGCCAGTGTGTCTTTGTCTCTGAAAAACAGATTTGGGCCTGCCTTTTTAACTTTGGAATATGTTACAGCAATGTTATACACTATAATTTTATAACTTTACATACAATGTTGCTACACAGCTTCTCCTGGACAATAATGTTCAGCAGATTATGAGTTTTATAATGAACCCTCAAAGGCATACTTTGTAGAAGATGTATCATAGCCTTGTAAAAGTGGTAAACATAATGGTATAGTATCAGAGGAGTAGCCGTGTTAGTCTATAAGGTGCTACAAGACTCTCTGTCGCTTTTGCAGATCCAGACTAACAGATCTTAGGTAACAAATATCCTTTGAAGTGAAAAAAGGTATATATGTGATAATTATAATCAGGAGTGGATAAACCAGTTTGGCAACACACACACACAAATTTTAATATTTCTCAGTTTTTACCTCAACCAAACTTGATCAGATTGCATTTTATCCCTGAAAATATTAAGCTACTTTTTTTTATTGTTTGTTTTTCCCCACTTCTGATGGTCAGACTCAAAATGGGCTGGGGGGGAATGAACAAATCAGACTGCTATTGTGAGATTTCAAATTTCACAGAGGTTCAGATAAGCATCCAAATGTTTCTAGGCTTATCTGAATTGAATCCAAACCCTGAAATACTCAGGATTCACTCATCACCTCTCTCTCAACTTCACTCTCTGTTTTATTTGTTTTTGTGGATTTTTTATCTCAAGAAATGTCACTTCCTGCAAAGTTAATACCTTGGTTGTAAAAACTGCTGCAGTATAAAAATCAAAAAATATTTCTGTCCTAGGATTTCAGCCAGTACACTTCTCCAGTGACTGTAACTGCATAACATATCTAGCCCCTTAGCAATCAATATGTGCTAAATCTTAGCTTTTAAAGATTTGCCTCCTTTCTTTCATGTTCTTCAATGTGCTGCACATTTAATTGACTGTTTCAGTGGAAAATTAGCTTAGACAAGCAAAAACATAGATGTTATTCACTAAAACTAATGGGGCAGTATTACAAAATAAAAGTAAAGCAGGTCACCTGCACTGAAAAATGAAAACTAAGCACCTCAGAGACAATAAGATAAGCCTCTAGGAGCATCTACTAAAATTTTCAATTTAGAAAAAATTAATAAGAGTAAGGTGCGCATCTACCATCTAAAGACTAGAAATTTCAGGCTCATTTCTGGAAGTTTGTGGATGTTTCATTATTAGGACTTGTCTTCACTACTTGGGTAAGTCGACCTAAGTTATGCTACTCCAGATATGTGAATAACATAACTGGAATCGACATAGCTTAGGTCGACTCACCCTGGGATCTCATAGACTCATAGACTTTAAGGTCAGAAGGGACCATTATAATAATCTAGTCTGACCCCACAATGCAGGCCACAGAATCTTACCCACCCACTCCTGCATTAAACCTCTCACCTATCTCTGAGCTACTGAAGTCCTCAAATCTGGTTTAAAGACTTCAGGTTGCAGAGAATCCTCCAGCAAGTGACCCATGCCCCATGATACAGAAGAAAGCAAAAAAACCCCAGGGCCTCTGCCATTCTGCCCTGGAGGAAAATTCCTTCCCGACTCCAAATAGGACAATCAGCTGAACCCTGAGCATGTGAGCAAGACTCACCAACCAGACACCCAGGAAAGAATTCTCTGTAGTAACTCAATCCCATCCCATCCAATATCCCATCACAGGCCACTGGGCCCATCTATCACGAAGAGTCAAAGATCAATTAATAGACAAAATTATGTTATCCCATCAGACTATCTCCATAAACTTATTGAGCTTAATCTTGAAGCCAGATAGGTCTTTTGCCCCCACTGCTTCCCTGGGAAGACTGTTCCAGAACTTCACTCCTCTGATGGTTAGAAACCTTCATTTAATTTCACATCTAAACTTCCTAATTGCCAGCTTATATCCATTTGTTCTTGTGTCCATATTGGTACTGATATATTTATAGAGAGCAATCATATCTCCCCTCAGCCTTCTTTTGGTTAGGCTAAACAAGCCAAGCTCCTTTCATAACACAGGTTTTCCATTCCTCAGATCATCCTAGTAGCCCTTCTCTGTACCTATTCCAGTCTGAATTCATCCTTCTTAAATATGAGAGACCAGAACTGCACACTATTCCAGATGAGATCTCACCAGTGCCTTGTATAATGGTACTAACACCTCCTTATCTCTACTGGAAATACTTTGCACGATACATCCCAAGACTGCATTCACTCTTTTCATGGACATATCACACTGGCGGCTCAAACTCATCCTGTGGTCAACCAATACTCCAAGGTCCTTCTTCTTCTCTGTTACTTCCAAATGATGAGTCTCCAGTTTTTAACTAAAATTCTTGTTATTAATCCCTAAATGCATGACTTTACACTTCTCACTATTAAATTTCATCCTATTCCTATTAGTCCAGTTTACAAGGTCATCCAGATTTTCCTGTATGATATCCCGGTCCTTCTCTAAATTGGCAATACTTCCCAGATTTGTGTCATCCACAAACTTCATTAGTTTCACACTTTCACTTTTTGTGCCAAGATCAGTAATAAAAAGATTAAATAAAATTGGTTCCAAAACCTATCCCTGAGGAACTCCACTGATAACCTCCCTCCAGCCTGACAGTTCACCTTTTGGTATGACACCTTTCAATAAGTTAGCCCTTTTGAAATCAAAAACCCTAGTCACAGATCTATTTTACTTTATCCTTCCATTCCATTTGAACTGAATTAGCTCATGATCATTCGAACCAAGGTTGTCCCCTACAACCATTTCTTCTATGAGGGCCTCACTACTCACCAAAACCAAATCTAAAATGGCATCCCCTCTTGTTGATTCAGCAACTACTTGATGAAGGAATCCATCATAATAATAATCATATAATCATAATCTTGTCATACCTTTGTTGCCCTCCTCTAGGAGCAGGCAGAATCCCACTGAAGATCACCTGAACCTTGATTTCCTTCCCCAGCCTGGCATAGTCTCCACTGACACGTTCCAGCGAGAATCAATCAGTATCATTTGTTCCCACATGAAGGATGATCAGTGGATTCTTTCCTACTCTCTTTAGGATCCTCTTCAACCTCAGGTCCATATCCCATATTTTAGTACCTGGTAGACAGCACATCCTTCTGTTCTCTGGGTCAACTCTGGTTACAGGCAGGACTGTTGAATCTTCTCAGTAAGGAATCCCCAATCACGTATACCTGCCTTTTCCTGGTGACGGGTGCGATTCTCCAGTCTGTTACCTCTGGCTGCAAGTACTTTCCATTCCTATTATCCCTTGTAATCCTCTTCAAACCATCCTGAATCCTCCTGGGGCTCAGATTTGGTGATGTCATCTCCATTGACTCTACTTTCCCTACTCTGTATTGCCAGATGATGTACCTTTTCCCTGCTCTGTATTGCCATATGATGCTCTCCTATCAGCTTCCTTACTTTTCATAGACAGCTGGAATACTGGGATCAAAGGGATAGTGCTCTGCCATGATTTAGTGGGTCTTCACTAGAATTGCTAAATCAATTCCTGCTGAACTGATTGCAGGAACATCAATCTCCCCATAGTGAAGACCAGCCCTTAGAGAGATAAGAGGGTGAAGTAATATCCTTTACTGGACCTAAAATATATGATCTCACCCACCTTTTCTCTCAAATATCCTGATACCATGATGGCTACAACAACACTTCATTTCACCACTGTAACTTCAGTGAATATTTGCAAAGCACTTTGAGACCCCTCATTAGAAGGCACTAGACAGTGCAAAAGTTTAATATGCTATATGAATTCTCAGGTGATATGCACACAAGGCAAGATCTTCAGAAGTGACTATGATTTTAGGTATTTCCTTTTTGGGGAGGGAGAGAGAGAACTTGAGACACCTTAAAAGGACTTGATTCTCATTGTTTTTTGAAAATGAAATCACTAGAAGAAGTGTCAAATTGAACAAACTGAGGCACCTGAAATAATGAGTCACTTTTGAAACTCTTGGTCTCACTTTGTGTATTTTCTTCCTTAGAAGATGTAACTATCATTAAGAAATGTTTCCAAATAAAAAGAAAAACAGTGTGAGAGGTCACAGATAGGGTCATACTGAATATGTTCTCAATTTTCAATGCTGAAAGCAAGATTTATTTTCAAAGTAGGATGCCAAGTTGAATCACAGCATCTTTCATTACTTGTTTTAGAAGTGGGATACATTTTGAAGCATTAGTTGCAATAATTTTTCTAATTGCTTATTGTGCAAGAATATTAGGAGTAAAAAAAGATGTGCTGAAATAACAGTGAGGCAGCTGGCTCTGCAGAGCTCTTTACTGAGAAGTATTGCGATAATCTACTGAGAATCTACTATAAAGAAGAAAACAATCATTCCTGTAATTATGCTAGTATTATCTTAACGCAAGTTGTGTGGGCTCCAGCGTGAACTCTTTAGATAGGTCAATTGCCACATGCCTTCAAATATCAAGAGAGCTATGCTTCCTCCATTGTAATTCCTGATCTCTGTAGCCTTTCTTACATATCTGAAAACTCATCAAAATCCACCTAATTAGAAGATAACAGACTTTAGATTGTTTCAGAGTGACTGCTGTTCCTTTGGAGCCCTCATTGGAATGACACGTGCACTAGAGAATCTGAGGCATCAGTGCAACTGCCTCCCGGCATAGATCCTTCCTCTACTCAAACTATTGTGTTAAATGAGAAATTGTGAGTGATACATGGAAATGGGATGAATATATGTTTTGTTTCTTTCTGATTTTATTTTCTATTTTCTCTGCCTGGGGTGCTGCTGACAAAGGTGTTACTGGAGGCATGAGTACCAAAAAAATTAAGGGAGTGTAGTGAATAAACACACACACATAAATGGTGAGGATGGTGAAGTTAAGGTGGGAGGTCTTGCAATTAGCATTTGGAGGACTGAGTTTTGTTGAAAGCACAGCTGTGTAGAGACATTTTAAAAATGATTGTAATTAACTTGTAATTTCTATGAATAATCACCATAAGTATAGAAGCATAGGATGAGATTCTGCAAACACATGTTTAACCTATGCATATGCTTAACTTCACTCAACTGAGTAGATGCATTGACTTTGTTGGGACTGTTAGAATGATTAGTGCATAAACGCCGGGGCATAAATGTTTTCAGGGTCTGGCTCTTAATGATCTCATTATACTGTATATAAGAATATTAGAAGTAAAAAAAAAAGATGTGACTGAAATAACAGTGAAATAGTTGGCTATACAGAGATCTGTACTGAGAAGTATTGTAGGGAATCTACTTTACAGAAGAAAAAAATCTAATAATTGAAAATGTTTATTTTTCAAATGGAACAGGTTCACGCTCATTGAGATTTGATTATGTTACAAGTCATTTATTGTGTGATGTGTGGACAATTTTCCAAGAGTAAAATGCCACCATCAAGGTCTCTAGTCAAAAACTGTTTGTTTGGGGGGTTTTGTTTTGTTTTGTTTTTGTTTTTGAAAGCTTAAGGTCAATCAGACAAGTGAAAAAAATCAACAAACAACCAACCAACCAAAAAAACCCAAAACAAAACACACCTCCTCTTGGGACAGGCTACATGGCCATAAAATAGCTTTGGAGGGAATACTTGAGGACTAGTGGTGCCAAATAGGCTTAAAACAGAACCTAGCTCAGAACTATAATTATGGAGTCATTACCTTGACTATATAATAGGATGTTGCAATATAATAAGCAGGTAACATCTACTGTTGTGGCAGGGCATGAGATCAAGAGGATTTCACTTCAAGGAAAATAACTAAACACCAAGTGTGGCAGTGTGCCATCCCACAGTGCACCCTGATGGCATGGCCTGGCCTTGCAGCTTCCCTACCCTGAGTTCTCCCCTAATTCTCCCAATAATTTATTCACAGCCCAGAGGATTTAAAGTAACATTTCCTTTTGGAGCTAATTTATTAAAGCTTTATGAAATACAGTCTCCTTTGGCCGTTCAGGCCCAAATACTTCCTTGTTGGGTCTTCAAATATACTCTTGTCCCAGTCTTCAGGTTCCTGTTTCTTCTCCAGTACACTCTGTGATGGAATTATTACACCCTTATTCACACCCTACTTATTGTAATAATCTTTGAACAAGGTATGCATTGTAAGGTATCATTTGAAAACTCAATTTGCTGCTCACTATTGTCTTGGTAAAATATGTGCGGCAACACTAATTATAAGACCGACCCCTCCTCCCGCACCCTACGATGTTATTAACCCATGTATCAAGCACACAGTCCTGCCCAAAGGGAAGTTGGGAAACAGGTGTCCTAAGCAAAGTTATGTGTATTTGTCTCCATTTGCATTTAAGCAGTATACAGAATCATCTGTTCAGGAAATATCCTTCCACATAGACTCTTTGTCTCCTGGTTCTTAGCTGGAATTGTTTTTCAAGCAGAGAACTGAAGCCATAAAAAGGAGGTTCAAACACAAGGCTCACCTCTCTCTCTCCCTCTGCTCATCTCATTCTCTTCACCAAGAAAACAAAAGGAAACAACCACTGGACTCTGGAAGAGGGGTCCTGACCTGAAAGTTTGGTCAGTAATCTGCTAGGGCATGTAGTGAGAAAGTTTGTTTGCAGCTAAGATAATTTCTTCAGCAGATACTAGGAAGCATTTTCTCTTTATTTTTCTTGTAACCATTTCTGACTTTTCTGCCTCATTATTTGTACTCACTTAGAATCTCTTTGTAGTCAATAAATAATTTTATCTAATCTAGCATGTTTAAATTGAAGTGTCTGGGTAACTAAGGTAATAATCTGGTACATTATTCCTTTAAAACAATAAAAGACTTAATATATTTGTACTGTCCAGTAGAGGGCTGGACAGTACAGGACATACATTTCTGGGGGAAGAACTAGGAATCTGTTGAGGCCACACTGCAATATAAGCAAGGTTGGTGAGAGCCAAGGTGTAACACATAGACACTCAGGATGTGGCTTTCCTTCTGGACAGCAGCTTGTGAGCAGCCCAAGTGGGACCCACTACAGCAAGGCATTGTATGAAACCCACCGTTCCAGGGCAGGGGTGACACAGCCTCACCACTCTTCTCAATTGTACCTTGGTAGGTCACATCCTTGAAACTAGGAAGCTCTGCCAGCCCACTGAAGCCCTTGGCCTTTCTGTAGAGTCTCTCTCATTGGTCTCTCTGCCCCAATCCTGATCTCTGAATTTAGAACACCTTCCCTTGGATTAAGGGAGTACACAGAACTCAATAATGAGGCTGTACAGTGAAACCTGTCCCTCTTTTCCAGTTCTGCTCTTCAAACGACAAAGGGTAGTGACAGAAAGAAATCTGATATTAGGAAAGCACAGATGGAAAAATATTTAATGCTACAACTAAGTCAGACCCTAGATTTTGCTGGATTATGCATGAAGTAAGAAAAGCACAGATCTCTAAGTACATAGAAACATAGAACCATATGGTTAGAAGGGATAGCAAGGGTCCTCTAATTTAACCCCTTTCCAAGATGCAGGATTTGTGTCTAAAATGTGGGAAATTGAAAGATTTTTATTCTCTGTTTGTACAATACCTACAATAGAAGGGTCCTGTTCTATGACTAGGATGCCTAGGTGCTGTGATAATACAAATAACACTTTTCCCCGACAAGAATGTATAACATTACTTAAGGTACAAACTGGACTGCTGCACAGCTGTGTCCCCTCAATTGTCCAACCTGGGGAGGGGAAATGTGATATGCCCCTCTGGTGTTGGCTGGACCAGTGATCTAGGCCGCTCCAACCCTTGACTCTGGGAGCCAGCTTTACTCTGCACTGTTGTGAGAACCCCCACTCCTGGTCTGTTCACATACAGCCTCTGGCATATAAGCTGCTCCCAGCTACCTGCAAGTGAATGACACTAGACAATATCTCCAGGCCCAGAAACAACCCTAGGAACCTCTGTCTTGCAGTGTCCAGTTATGCCTGCTGGACACTGCAAGCTTATATAAGTTTGTCAGTTTAACAAAGAAATTGACATGTACCAGGCTTGTTCTCCCAAGGGAAGTCTCAGAGACACTGCAGAGCAAATGCACTCCTTTGGTAGAATAAGCTAACAGATTTATTAACTATAAAGGTAGAGTTAAGTGAGCGGTGTCCAATACGTTTGTCACTAGCCATTTGTGGCTGATAGGCTATTGAATTCTGGCTAATGCATGTGGCTTTTTTTTGTAATGTGGTTTAATGTGACTTTTAAAAAATATGACTAATAAGAAAAATTCAAAACTACAAGTGTGGCTAGCAGTGAATTTTCATTGGATGCCACTGATTTAAGTGATAAGTGAAAGCATAACAAGTCAGATTTGGTCAAATGAAATAAAAGCAAAGCACGTTCTAAGCTGATCTTAACACTTTCAATGTCCTTGCAAACTTAGATGCTTCTCGCCACAGACTGGCTCTTCAGCCAGGCTCTCCCCTTTGATCAGTGGTACAGCCACTGGGAGGTGGTGGTGTCTGTAGATGTAGGCAGAAGAGAGAGAGCATGGCAAAATGTCTCTCCCTTTTTTCATGTACTTTCTTTCCTCTTGGCTTTGCCCCCCTTCAGAGTCAGTGAGCATTACCTCATTGCAGTCACAAACTGCACAAAGGAAGGGGATAACTCCCTCAAGAGTCTAACAGATTCTTTTGTTGCTGCCTAAGGGTATGTCTATACTACTCACCAGATTGGTGGGTAGTGTTTGATGTATCGGGGATTGATTTATCACATCTCATCTAGATGCAATAAATCAATCCCTGAACGTGCTCCCCATTGACTTCGGAACTCCGTCTCCACAAGAGGAGGAAGCAGAGTCAATGAGGGAGCATCAGGATCGACTTGCCACCATGAGGATGGCCAGGTAAGTCGACCTAAGATACTTCAACTTCAGCTACATTATTCGCATAGCTGAAGTTGTGTATCTTAGGTTGCCTCCCACCCCAGTGTAGACCAGACCTAAGACAATGTCCTTGTTCCTGAGAGGCTGGGCTGGGTTTGTCCCACCCATTGTCTGATGAAGTGTGAACTGCCTCTTTGTTCTTGGAGAATTTTTGCATGGGCTTGCTTTAAGCCATAAGGATACATTTTCAGCCTCATAACTATATACATGAAATTATAAACTATAGCCTTACTGTAACAATTACTATAACACCACTATAACAACCATGCTCAGTGTATTATGAGCCTTCCAAAGATACCCAACCTGACAAACTTTATAAAATGATTGTGTGGTAGCCAATGCAAAGATGAACATGGGGGTGTAGGGTATTCCCCTGAGGTAAGGTGTGTCACAGGTGCCTTTTACACTGCTTTTCTGTGAGAGCAACCATTCCTGGCCTGCTCTCACACAGCCGCCATCATGTAAATTACTCCTAGGAGGAACATTTAGTAGCAATTACTATATGTAGTAGTGGAGAGTCCAGGAGGACTCCAAGGGCTTGAACTATATTGATACTAGAGGGACAAGTACCCTTGATAGAAGTCCAGGGTCACCACAATAACTTCACATTCTAAGTATATTGCTGTTACCACCAATATCAGCTTCATCTTGGTTGTAGTATTTCATCATAAGAGTAAAACAGGCAATGTCTGTAAAAACAGCTATCAAGGGTTAACTTTTTAATGTCAGCTCTAGTCTTCTCAACATGTATCTTTGGTAATTTATTTAGTTGTATATCCCTGCAATATGTCCTCCTGGCTTCTTTCTCTGGCAGCATAAAGCTTTTGGGTCTAGCTTTCTCAGGGAATCTCTTTGTGAGATTGACTGGTCCGCTCAAAACTTACACTAGGGTGGCCCCATAATCAGGGGATTATAAAGGCCAGCTTTGTTCAATCCCTGCAATGAAGACAGAATGGCTGTACCGGAAAAACTGACCCAAAATGTAGGATGAGAGAGACTGCAGCATTCTGACTTGATCCGCATTTTTTCCCCAACTGAAAAGCAAAATTATCTGCCCAACAGAGATCCTATTAGAAGCAGTTTTTTTAAAAAAATGGTTCTCATTAGACAGCTTTTGTTTTATGGATTATACTGTACTCTCTGTAAATAAGCTTATTATTTTTGCTCTAACTGATAGGATTATAGGACACTCCAGCAGCCAGAGAAAGAAAATATTTTCTTAATGTATTCTATCACCTACTTAAGAAGGAAAATAACTTGCCAGATATTTATTGATTTCTGCTTCTGTTTTATGCTTTCTATTTCTGTGCTGTTGCCTTTTATTGGAATTATGTTACCACCCTTTCCCCACATCCATCTGCATCTGTCTCCTCTGTTCCTTACTGTAAGAACATAGGTATGTATGTAAGAGCTAAAGTTGCAAATGGATTTATCCTGTTGGGCATGAATGCCTTCTAGGATGTTGCTTATGTTGTAATGCCAAAAGCAGTTCACAGCTGTGACAATAATGGACTTAAAGTTTCATGCGTCAGTGGGTTTTCAGACACCCAAAGAGACAGATGTATGTAATAGAGAAGAGCAACAAAATCAAAACAGATTTTTCAAAAGCTAGAACTTTGTGGTCACAGATTCATCCATTCTGTAATCTATGCCAATAAGAATAAAGTTGTGAGAGAGCCATTAATGGCCACTGTTATTTCTTCTAGCAGAGAGCTCCACCATCTTGATCAAGCTCCTGCGAAGGGTCTATCTCTCACAATCATAGTCATGGTCCATGGTATCATTATACTGTTAGAACTACATTGGGTTGCTCTGAGGAAAAGTTTGGTTATTTTGATTATTTGTTAGTTATTTGGATTCAAAACAGGTAAGTTGGTGATATGCTATGGTCTGTGTCATGGAGGAGTTCAGACTAAAACAAATAATGGTCCCTTCTGCCTGTAAAAATCTATGATGTTTTTGTTTGCCTTTGCTGTTGTGGGCTTTTTTATTTTGTTTGGCAGGGGGTTATTTTTGTGCACCCTTTCCTGATTTCAGATGGGACTGAAGCTGGAGGGGTCAAAAATAGCTACCACATTACTAGAAATGAGCTGTCCCAGAAACCTTAACTAAAGCCTATTATCCTGCTACTTCCAAACATTTTAAAAATAAATAAATAAACAAAGGTAAATATGCTCAAATAGTTTGGATCATAAGCAAACCTCTCCACCTTTTGCAGTACACCCTGTAGCTTTAGTTAGCCCAGCCAGATTGATTCCCATCACCTTTCAGGAAACACATATTTTATTACCTTTTCTTATGGTTACTTGCTGGGATTTTGCCAGGTCTGTCGCCAAGTTCTTTTGACATTATTTGTAGAAATCACATATGGGAGGGCTGTATATGCCAGTTCCCTAATGCTTAAAATGTCATTTGCATAAGTTCCTCATCCATCTGGCAGTGGAGCTTGTGGGCATGTCATCCAGAGTGCCACAGTATTAAAAAACAGGGAGAGAGAGGGCAGAGGGAATCTCTAAGTAGACACTGGAAGCAGGCAGTGACCATACATCTTAGAACAGATCATTACTGCATTATATGCTGGCCACATTATTCAAATGATTTCTCTTATCCCAAGTTCAAGATCTTTCATTAGGGAAACTATCATCTTTGTACCCATATGTTCAGCACATCTGTCTTACTGAGACTGCCTCAGAGGAAAAAAAATATCAAACATTCTGGTATTTTGCCAACATAGGCAGAAAAAAACCCTTTAAAAATCCACCAGGAAATCACCAATTATGACAGTTCATGTTGTGTGCTGTGGTCGGTGGGATCTGGGGATTTGAGACACTGTATATGGCTTCTGATGAAGTCGTAGCGTTTTGTTTCATTTTTTTAAGGCCCTTCATCACTCACACAGACATTTTGGTGTAAACAGCCACAGCATTATGAAATATAAGAAACATAACAAAAAAAGCCCACAACTATCTTGCTAACTTAAACCGGCAATGACAATGTGGATATAGACACTGAAATCAATTTATTTTAATAGATCCGTTTGAAAGCCACAATCCAAATGAATGATATATTTGGCTCTTCAAAGAAGAAGAATGATCTTGGTGTTAAGGTACTGAACAGGGACTCAGAATAACTGGATTGTTTCCTATATGACCTTGGGCAAGTGACCTAAGCATTCAATTAAATGTGGGTAATATTTCTTTCTCTTACCTATTTAGACTATAACCACTCATAACAGGGTTTTGCTATAACTGTGTGTTTGTACAGTACCTAGCACAATGAAGGCCTGGTCGTGCTTACAGTTTCTATGCTCTACTACAGAAGTAATAAAATAAGAATTGACATTAGTATTATACCCTGGGAAAATTTGGAAACTATTTGTTCCATGGCTATTAAAATTGTTTACAAAGATATTAGTGTCATTTTTACTATAAGTCGTAAGATATCTTAATTTCTTCAGGATACCAATGGTAAAAGTGTGTCAGAAATCTCTCTCTCTCTCTCTCTCTCTATATATATATACACACACACACATTATGAAATCTGCATAATGAGATAAAATGTATGTTATTGGTGGGTTACACAATGTATGTTACATTGTATGTAAAATGTATGTTACATTGGTGGAAAAGCCCTACACTTCTAGTTTATTACTGTATTTACGCTTGATGAAACCTATGCCTTTAACTTCAGCAACTAATTTTGAAAGCTAAAGTTGAGGATTTTACAGGGTCATGTTTAACATCTGACTGAAACTTTCAGAGTGGAAAAAAAATCCCACTAAAGTTTTTGTGCAATAATATAGTACATATAGATTGAAATTAATTTATTCCTAAGTGTCTATGGGACACTGTGATGGTTTTTCCTGAGGTGCAACTTGAACTGTGGGACTGCTGAACCCTCTGTCTGACCAGCTTGGGGTATCCCTCTCCTACTCTGATGCTGAGATAAGCTACAAACCCCTGGCAAGTACTGCACTTACACAGACATCCACAGGCAGAGACACACCCAACTCAGTTAAATGAATGCTTTTCCCAACCATTCATGAACCAACAATACAGAGGCTTCAGCCAATTCTCTCCAGCCTTGCACCCCAGAACTGTACTGTCTTGCACTGCTCAGAAGTCTGACCTCTGTAAGTTTATTATCCAATCCACCCCACCCTCCATGTGGAGGAGAACACACACTAGCCTTTGTTCACTGAGTAGAGATTTCCCAACAGTTCAACCAAAACACACTGTCATAGTTAAAATTAACTAAAGAAATGAAGATTTGGGGTGATTATAAGTAATAAACAGAGATCAAAGTTGGTTACTTAGGAAATAAAATAAATATACAATCTAAGTTCTATAAACTAAACAGGATTTGAATCAAGCAGCATCCCATCCTAATAGATAGTACAAAGAGGTCACAGATCTTCAGTACTGAGGCTGGAACTCTCCTCCAGCCTGGGACCCCTTCCCCAGTTCAAAACTTTGTCTTCCAGACCTCTTTCCAGGTGTTGATTTGGAGGAGGGAAAGTGAGGCCAAGTGATGATGTCAGTTCCCCTCTTTTATACTTTCTTTCAGCTTGCTGGAAAGATCCTTTGCTAGGTCATGGATCAAGCAATCTCCATTGTATATAGTTCCTGGCACACTCTTAGGGAGTGTGAATTCCTTTAATGGGCCATCACTGCATCTGTCTACTCCATTGTTTTACCTGGAAGGCTGACTGTTGGTGTTCCCAAACTCACATCATCTTTCAGAAACACACACATAGCAAAGCTTCATAACTTTCCATACAATATAACAGGATATTAATGTTCAACAGAGCAAGACTTTTCAAAATGATACCTCAAAAGGTATACTTTGTACAAAACCTATCATATTGATATGACAGTGGTGAATATGAGGGCTCCAGGGTGCTGCTTTGAGGCACACTGAGCACATCTCTGTGGCATGCTAACAGCAGCAAATGATGTATGAATTATCTGACACAGCTGACTTTCCATCTGTTGTAGGCTGCACTCAGGCCTCAGAGCATTGCAATATGAGGATTATCAGAGACAGCAGAGCATTACTCTTCCTCTTTATGCATACCGCATGCTGCAATGCCATATACAGAATCACTGATGAAGTCTCTAGTTTCTCAAGACTAACTCTTTACAGGGAAATTCAAAAATAAGGTTTTTATCCTTTGAATTGTAGCTGCTCCAGATGTTAATGATAAGTTCTGCAGATGTTGCCTCACTGTTAACATTACTCAGTATGGGTTCCTGTGAAGTCTTGCTGCATGAAGGACAGATTTCCTTCTTCATAGCCCTGTCCATGGTTGTATAATGTGGTGAGGGACCTTGAAAAGGCCATTATTACCTTTCCAACTGATGGCTGAGGTGCTGCAGCTTTAACAATTATAAGAGGCTCTTTTCAAGTAAGATTGACTCCCTATTGTCTCCTCTAAATCAGATGGCTGTTGCAGTGGAAGCAGGGAGAAACCAACCTGCAAGAGTTGGAGGAGAGAGAGAAGGAGAGAGAAAGCAGCAGGTCTCTGGCTCTGAAGGGAGAAAGGGGGCTCCATGAATTGAACATAGAGAAGGAAAGCTCTAATTTAGTCCTGTGCAAGAAGTCTTACCATAAGAGAAAAGGCCTGATTTAAAAGAGAAAAAAAAAAGAGAGAAGCTGACTGAAAAAGAACCACTGGAAGGAAGTCTCTCGGACTCCAGATCAAAAGCAGCCATGGCCCCAGTTTAGGACTCTGGAAGCCTTAATTGGCCTGAAAAGGGAAATATCGGGTCAGGTGCCTGCAGCAGATGCCATTTTGGCATCCCAGTGTGCAGGAAAGAGGACCAGAGTCAGAAAGATAAGGACAACAAATGTTTTTGATCCACTGGAAAAGAGAGATGGAGCTAAATCCTTCAACCACATGGCTCATGTGAATAGCTTCTGAATTCAGTGGGACTTCCCATACATAACGTGTCCACACCATACGTAATCACTCTTCATCCTAATACAGGTTTGCAGATCCACAGTTCCAAAGGGCCACTATGGCTGCAAAATGAAGATGAAATAGAAATCTAAGCCAATCGTGTGGGATGAAGACATGGATAATGTTGTATTTGACATTTTGGACTGTGAAAGAGGTTGTTTCAAAATCTGTATTATGATAAATTGCTAACAGGGGCTTTCACTGCCATGTTTGCTATCCATACACTTGCAATGTAGTTGTGTTGTCCTTTCTGTGTTGCTTGTTGTTTTTTAACTGTGATCTTATATTGCATCATGGAATTGGTACTTCATAACTTGATCATGTTGAGGAAGTTCTGGGAAGGTACATTAAGAATTGTCTTCATGTCATAGTTGGTGACTCACTTATATTCTATAGCTGTGATATATACATATTCTTTATTTACACCATGCATGTCTCCTACATTGTAAGACCTTTGGAGCAAAGAGTATATCAATAAGTTTTGTATACATTTATGACGACATCATATATATGACTACATGGGATTTATATTGTGGATGATTACTTTTTGTAAAGTACAATAAAATATGTAGTAAGCAAGGATGATTCTCTAAATGTCAACTTCTCAGGGTCTGAATAATTACATACAAACCCCACTACTTTAAAATAATTTTATTTAGACTGCTAAGTCAAGTACTCATAAGTGAGGCCATACTAAGGTTGTTGTCAGTGCAAACTTAATTCCATCCATATGTCTCCATCCTTAACACTGAATGGAGTGTGTGGGGGTGTGCGTGTGCAGGAGGTGTCCTGTGGAAAAATAGTACATGAGCATGTAAGTAAAAGACTATCATAATGAATATGCCAGGAGGGTGAAATTAAGGTTGATTGGGAAATCTTAATTTTGGCATTTCATAACTTTTTAGTGTTTGTTAATGGAACTATAAGGTTGGAAAATGACTTTCTCAATGTAATTTCCTGCTTTAAAAAAAAAGGATAACATATTCTATAATATTCAATTAACACTGATCCCACTTACATCATCATCAGGGTTTGGATGCTGAACCTTCAGCACGGAAGCACAAAACTATTACTGCTCAAGCTACAGGACTAACTGCATTAGCTAAAGGCAGCAGAACGCCCCAGAGTGTGGAAGGAACAGCTGAAACCAAGGGTTGAGTCCTGGAGTTGATCAGAAGGGAATGATGAGTCAAACCAACCCTGTCTCTCTCCTCCCCACCTCTCCAGAATCAGGGGGAAATCCTTCCTGCCCCATGTGGTGCCCCCAGGGTGGGGGTGGACCACTAGGATCAGGCATTGGGTCTGAGGGCGTTTGGAGAAAGCCTGACTTGACTATCATTTTTCCTTCCCTTTGGAGTTGGGAAAACTGCAGCCCCATGTGGTTCCACAAGAGGGGAGGAAGAAAGGGATGACACTGAGGCCAGGTGTTGGGACCAGATGAGTGTTGAGAGGAGAGAGGAGTAATTGACCCTTCCTGTCCCACATGGTGCCCCTAGAGTAGAGAATAGGCCAGGGAGAAGTCAGCCAGCACTTTTCTGTCTCCACTCCTACACACTCTGGCAGATCCTGGGCATTCTCAGTACAGTGTCTTCCATTGCTGCTGCAGGGGCCACATGAGCCTGGAACTTTGGAATGCTCACTTATGCAGTTATTAATTTCCTAAAATGTCCCTAAGCAACACAAGAGAGGAAGGGAAAAGGTAATTTTTAGCCATTTATATATTAGCAAAAATGGAATGGAATTTCATGGGATAAACAAAGGCACATTCCTAGTCTCAAAGGAATCCTCTCTGCCAAATACCAAATGGTTACTGCATACAATGGAAGTGGGAAGGCTTCTACACACACACACTCAAAGACCACAAGAATCCTTTATGATGGAGGCAAACATTGGGCTCAACAGAACTCCCTTTCTGTTTTCCTTTAAATATTCTAAAAAGAGATTTACATCACAAGATGTCTGGGCAGTTGCAAAGTTCTTCCTAGCAAAGCTGAGCTTCATTGGTGGGAGTGATTTTTGTGGTGATTCTTGTTTTAAAAATATTTCAGATCCCTGCATTTTTATATTTCAGTTTTAAACATCTTTATAGCATGAATCTGATTTATTACACTTCCCATCATAGGGAGGACTTGCTATTCTTTCTTTGCTATTTCTTTACTTCTTTTCTATAAGGAAAAGGCTCCCTCTTCCTTGCTAATTTGATACGTAAATTTGTTTCCTGTGCCAAGAAATTAGTCTTGTAAATATACATAGAAGTGTCTCTGGTATCATGAGAATGCAAACCCAAGTGACTAGAAACAAGTCATTTTTGTATAATCAAATACTGATTAAGCTAATGGAAAATATGACAAACATATGCGATGGCATGAGATTGATTGGTAGCTGTTGCCAGATATTTTTCCTTTTAATTAAAGGAGTTCATATTTCCAAAAATATCTACTGAGAAATGAGGTAGAAGAGGATGCTTGTAAAATTGCAGGCAAAAAAATCAAATGATATAAGCACCACTGTTCTACTTTTAGGATTGGTCTTGGAGATTTTGGTGGCAAAATCAGGATAAGGGTTTTAAGCAGAGAATTTTCAAAACCACAAATATTAAATATACTGTGGTAGCATCTAGGAGCCCAACTCTCATTCACTTTCAGTGGGCACTGGACACCCAACTCCTCTTTGGGCCTTGGAAAATCTCCCTAATATTCTCTATGTGTGGTAGACTGGCTGCAGAAGCATTGTTTTTATTTGTTCTAGATGCTCTTTAAGTTGGCCTTAGCACAAACATATATTAAAATAACTCCCCAGATTATATGAAATCCCTCTGTGACCGGAATCTCAGGGGAGCCAGCTGAGGTCATACAATTAGGGTGAACCCCAAAGAATGGGGTAGGCAATCCCTAAAGCTGGTGGATACTCCAAAACTTAGGCCATGGTTACACTTACAGGATTATAGCGGTATTAGTTATAGCTGTCCTCATATACAGCTATAGGAATAGCGCTATAGCGTGGCCACACTGACACCCGCCAGCGGTATAGCGTGGCCACATTTGCGGCACTTCAGGCGGCATTGGGAGCAGCGCATTAGGGCAGGTATCCCAGCATTCAGCTGGGTGAAATGTGCTTTTCCAACGAGGGGGATGAGGGGGGACGTGTTGTGTGTATGGGGAGGGAGAGAGCGAGTGGTTTTTCCATCCTTCTGAGAGCCTGTCAGTGCGTGTCCATTCATAGAGAAGATTAGCAGGCTTTGTCTTCACACAGGCTCCCTTCTTAAACATTTGCATTGCTTATCTGCCGAGTTAAGAGAGAAACTCTAAAAAGGTACTTCCGCATTCCTCCAGCCGAATTCAAAAGAAAGGGAAGAGACGTCAGTTGCCTTAAATGGCTCCAGGCACCTCAAGAGATCACTTGTAGCGCAGTGGGTGTCCACATTCTCGCCATAGCGCTACAGCGGGAGCGCTACAGCCCTTATTCCCCATGCGGAGGTGGATTACCAGGAGCGCTATAACTCCGAGGTTATAGTGCTCTACGTGCCTCGCCAGTGTGGATGGGGAGTGAGTTATAGCGCTCCTGACGGCTTTATAGCGCTATAAAGTGCCAGTGTAACCAGGGCCTTAGATTTACCAAGCCAGCACAAAACAGCTTCTATTATACCTCACTGGTTATTCACAAGTCAACAACATGGTTCCCTTAAAATAACCCAGCCTCAGACCTCCACCTAGACACTGAAAACTGTATGCTGAAGATTGCTGAAAATCTTATTTCATCATCCTAAAAAGGTTCTACCAATCCCAAAGGATGGAACACATTACCTCCCAGGTTAATGAAAATTCCAGACCTTTCCCAAATACACACACAGCCAATTCTTATAAACTGAACTAAAATGTATTTAAAAAAAAACGGGGGGGGTGGGGGATAGAGAATTGGTTAAAAGACCAGTATAAATACAGACATGAGTCAATCTTGAGATTCAGATTCATAGCAGAGATGGTGAGCTTTGTAGATGCAAAGAGTTCTTTCAGAAACAGTTCAAAGGCTATAGTCTAATGTTTATATTTCAGGGCAGTCCAGTCAGAATTGGGATCTCAGTCCTTGTGGTTTAGGCTTCCCCTGCATGGAATCTCAAGCAGATCTGAGATAAAAAGGATTGGGACCCAATGGTCTTTTATATAATTCCAGGCCTTCTTTGATAGATCAGAGTCTTTAGTTAAACAATAGGCACTCATGTGGACTTTGAAGAGGACCCATTTCCTAAGCATACCTGGTAATTATCCACAGAGATTAACACCAGGCAATTGCCTGTTTTTCCACCATTCACAGATGATTTGCTATATATTTCAAAGAGAGATGAATACAGGGACTTCCCATGTTTACAGTTCATTTATGTGTTAAGAGGTTCTTTTGATCTGAATTAACAGAATACAGCATAGCCAGGGACTGTTTGATACTGTGACAAAGCTCTGTCCCTATCTTCCTGGATCCTGAGTTTCCTGGTGGATTTCACTAGCCTGAGAGGCTCACTGTGACACTCCACGTAGCCCTTCAGCCTATTGAGCCATTTTCATCATAAGCCAGTGAGGAGAAGCTATCCTTCCTGGCACAGTCTCTGTTGTCTCCCAATCTCAGTGATTAATTAGGGGAGGCAGAAAAGGGGGAGCCCAGGCCTGCCCTCTACTCTGGGCTCCAGCCCAGGGAACCTAATAGTATCAGCTAAGATGGCTGACCTTTTAGCCACAAAACACAATACAATTCCGTGGGCTACTTCCCCACAGCAGTCCCGCTTCTTCAAACTCCACTTCACCCTTACCTCAGGGCCTCCTTCCTTGCGTATGATATGTTGTCTACCACTCAGTCTCACCAACAGCACAACTGCCTCCCACAGCTCCTGACATCCATCCCCACCTGACTAACTGGGAGGTTTTTAACTGGTTTCAGCCAGTCCCCGATTGGATTCAGATGTCCCAATCAGGCTAGCTATTTCTACTGCTTTCTAGAAGGTTCCAATAATACCAGGGATTTGTTTAGCCTGAGACTAACATATCTGTTCCTTAAGCACTTTCCTATAGCCATCTGGCCTTGCCCCATCACAATATATATATGTATGTAAACACACACACACTATCTATATCTATATCTATCTATCTATCTATCTAGTGACAAAGCTCCAAGTCTGTACTTGTGGGTCCTGCGCTTCCTGGCAGATTTAGGGGCCTCAGAAACTCATCTAGGCCACAGAGTGACCTCTCTTTCTCAGTATAATTGGCAAGAGTCACCACCTAGTGAGTTACCTTCATCACAGGCCAGTATGGAAGATGGAAAAGGGGGGACCCCGGGCCCGCCCTCTACCCCGGACTCCAGCCCAGGGATCCTAATAGTATCAGCTAAGATGGCTGACCTTTTAGGCACAAAACACAATACAATTCCCTGGGCTACTTCCCCACAGCAGTCCCCGCTTCTTCAAACTCCACTTCACCCTTACCTCAGGGCCTCCTTCCTTCAATATGATATGTTGTCCAACACTCAGTCTCACCAACAGCATAACTTCCTTCCACAGCTCCTGACACCCACACCCACCTGACTAACTGGGAGATTTTTATCTGGTTTCAGCTAGTCCCTGATTGGCTTCAGGTGTCCCAATTAGGCTAGCTGTTTCTACTCCTTTCTCGAAGGTTCTTAATTGGCCCCAGGTGTCTTGATTGGCCTGGAGTAGCCTTTGTTTGGCTATCCAGGGAACAGGGACCTGCACATCCTGAGACTAATATACCTGCCTTCCAGCACTCTCCTATATCCTTCTGGTCTGACTCCGTCACAATATATATATATATATATATATACACACACACACATATACACACAAACATTATTTCCGTATAAGTTTTTAAGGGTTGAATTTGAGTAATTTATCCTGCAAGATGATTAACCCTTTGTGTTCATGCGTCATACCTTCCTTTCTTAGCTAGACATTACAAGGAAGTCCACAAATGGAGTGTGACAAAAAGCCTATATTCCCAATGTTAAGGACATGTTCACAGTACATCCCCAACCAAAAAAGGATGCAGACCTTTATGGCTGGTAGACAAAACTCTATCTGGTAGTAGGCTGACAAGCGGAGTGGCATACAGCAGGTAATGTCAAGAAGTGCTGAAAAAGGGGTTAAAATGGTAAGACGGTTCCAAGGTCTGGGCTATAGGCCTTGGAACCAACAAACCACAGCTGGATAAACTGTCTCTGTAAGGCACAACCTGGAGAAAGGTGGGAGGCATGGTGTCCATGGAGCACAGGGGAGATGAGGTTACTGTACCAACTTCTTAGGGTGCAGCAGGCACTCCTCCCCAGTATGGGTCCCACACTGCTGGCTGATGTGGAGAGGAACAAAGATCATGGTTTATGGGTGGCGGGTATTAAAGGACAGGGGAAGCTAAGCCTCCCCCAGTCCAGGCCCTGGCTCTACCCACACTCCATTCTGAGGCCCCACCCTCACTTCCCTTCTCTTCTGAAGCCAGTGAGGGCTCAGCTCCAGTCAGCAGCTCTGGGCTCCTCCGGCCATGGGGTGGGTGTGAGGAGCAGGGTGGGCTAGGAGCTCCAGGGGGCATGGGGCAGGGCCTTGGACAGAAGGGGCCAGGGGGTAGTCTCCCATGCCATGGTTACTTCTTCCTTGCCCACTCTAAGAAGACGCTATTAGCAGCGGCATGATGCTGACTGAGTCCTTTCTCAGGGCTGGTCTATAGGAAGAATTTGAGTGGGGCAAGATGGGGTGAGAATCTTACGTCAGTGGTCTAAAGTCCATGTGGACCCTGCTGATATAGGTTAACAGTTTATTGGAGTGCCTTATCGTATAGTCTTCTTTGAAACAGGAAAAGAAGAAAGAACATTAGCAAACAACACACATCAGCAGAGTGCATGTAGACAGTTAGATCATAGCAGGCTACTATAAGGTAGATTCACACCCCAGATTGCCACAGTGTAATTGTTCATGTAGACAAGCCTTCAGAACTCTCTGCTCAGGGGAGCATAAGACCTGTGGGTGTCCCTTGCCCCTGCATGAGGGTTTCTGGAGGTGGAAGAGTCTTTGTGGCCATTTAACTACTTTCCACATCCCTGTGTAACTGGGCACCATCTAGTCTTGTGTTTCCCTCTAGGCTATGTAGGTTCCTATATCACCCTCATCACTATAGTGTCTGAGCATTAAGTGATGTGACTCAGCTCTGTCACATGTGATTCATTCTTTCTCCCATCCTGTCCCAAGCGGAGTGTTTTGCTGGTGTTAAATGTGTAGACACAGAGCAGTATCTGTTAGAGAAAACAGGTTGAAGAAGTGCATCTTGCACTTGGAGTGGAAGGTGGGAAGGTTTGCAATGGTCCTTAGGTCCTGCAGGAGTTTGTCCCACAATCCTGGACTTGCTTCTGTGAAAGCGCTGTCTCTTGCATAGACAAGCTTTGCTCTTGTGGTCTAAAGTTCTATTGTGCTTGAGGGATGGAGTTGTTGAGCATAGTCCTTAGCCCAGCGCTTAAAGTCTATTTTAGCTGCGTGTTATGGTCTCCCTTGCCCCTACTTGACTCATCTATTCCATTTTTCAAAATAAATGTACTGCTTGTGGAAACAGCCCAACATCCTCTATTTATGCACAGAACAGATACAGCATGCCACTTAACCTGAACTGTATGTTGGTGAGATGACCATTTGGGCTGAGAGAACATTTTAGCCTCCATTCCTCTTCCTGCCTTGGCCTGTATGTTGAACTGCCTACAAGACTGGCAATGATTTCCACAGGTGATGATTGCCTCTGTGAAGGCCATTTGCCTACTAGGAACTAGACCAAGACCACTGAGTCATTTTACAGAGATCAAAGCATAAAGATAAAACTTTGTCAATACTGACCTTGTCTGGCTTTGAATCAGTGACCTAGAAGTGAAATCTTCTGGAGTTCATGACTCATTCTGCTGAACTGATTTTTGGAATCATTACTCTGTCTTTGTGAATACTGATGTGGGTCTGACCGTAATAATTACGTCAGCTAAAATGAGGTTTATTTCTTCAAAAAGGTTTATTTGTGTGAAGTGTGGCTTGATGCTGAAAAGCAACTACATAAAAATCTCATTGGTGGTTCAATGAGTCATCAGATTTTCTCAGGTTACAAATAGGAAAATACTTGTTTATTATTTCTTAGCTACCAGCTCAGGAACCTCTGCTTGGAAAGTCAAAATGGGTTCTTTTTGGCTTGCACATATGTTTGTAATGAAAGAAACTACAGACAGTTATAGCCTTGACTGAGGAAAACATCCCCAATTGGTCAACAGTTAAGCACATACTTAATTTTAAGGTGCTTAACTTGATTTTTTTTAAAAAATCAATGGGACTTAAAACTAACTCCAAGCCTATGCTTAAGTGCTTTCAAATTGCAGCCTATAACAGCAAATATTCTCAGGTAGGAACGTTTACATATTAATAAACTCTTCTCTTCCATTTTTTGAGCTTTTAAATTTGTTTTATATTTCCATAATTAAATAATTCAAACCTGTTATCAAACAGCTCTGTTCTAAAGTATCAGTGATCTGCTCATCTTTTGAAAAAGGAAAAAAAGTGATGGAATGTCTAGCATACCGTAGGCCGCAACATGCATCAGAAAAAAAAATAATCCCAAAACTTTCAAACTGAATTTTTCAAGTCATTCTCTTTGTTCCCCGTTCTATCTGCCCTCACCCCCTCAGAGGTACAGCATTGACTTTAATAACCCAGTCAGGAATTCATCTATAGAGTCCTTAGTTCAATTTACATTTAATAAACTTTGTTTATACTGCCTACAGCACTTCATTATTAGCATTATCTGAACTGATGACTTCTATTTCTCTGTCTGCTTCATTTTGTATCTTCACTGCATAAAGCCACTGCTGCAGCACTGTATCATATATAGTACAGTACTCCCTGAATTCTCATCTTCTCTCACTGCAGATATTTACTGCCCTTATCACTGAGTTACCGATAAACCTGGGCAAGGTAAACTGAGTTTTTATCATATTTAATCTGATTTCAAAGTAGTTTCTTTTGAAGCTAACCACTTCCTTATAGCTTGATAGAGCCCCTCTTCATCCTCTGGAACAGAACAATTATAGAAGTATCTCCTGAAGAAATCAAGACACAATGAATTTGTTTAAAAAAAACAGTTAACCTGATATTATGCTAAGGTTGCTTTTACTATGGAACAATAGCCATAACTGACTGATAACATATCACCTGCTCTATTTTGAGCCAAAGGGCACCCACTTAAGAAAAGTTTGGTGAGTGTCAAGTAGTTCTGAAAGCTGGGGTCATCTAGAATTTTGCAGGTAGTTAGTAGGCAGTGCACAGGTCACAAACTACCATTTTGATGAAGTGGTTTTCATAACTAATGTTGGAAGAGTTTTACTCAAGGAAAGGAGCCTCTCCTGCCTCAAGCTGTTTGCTCTGAGGCATACAATAACCTCTCTGTGATACAGGTAGCTCTGTTCATAGTCATGCTGTGAACTGGGTTGTTTGTCTACATTGGACTTCACTCTGAAATTCCCATCATTGTGAACAGTGGTATCCATAGTAAGAACACTAGTGTTGGCAGGATTCTACCAATAATTTTGCATGTTGTCATCTGAATGACTTAGAGAAAATCTACATAAGACAGAGGTGATTATCTGCACCTAGTCTACATTATCATGGTGGTGGAATGGTGAGGACCAAAGGGGCCTGTCCCTTATGCAGCGCTTGGCCACAACCTAGCTTTTGTGGTTCTCCAAGAACAAGGTGGTATTTTGTTTCCTAAAAAGGTTGAAAAGGGGTGAGGAGGAGGTTGGGTCAAGCCTAATCCCCATCCCTACAACAAGCAGTATTACTGGCCAGCTGGGGACACAGCCCCTGATCCTCAAGTAGTCTGAAAGCAGCTCAGTGTTTTAGGAGTTCTAGAAGGCATGATGAGTTACTAGAAGGCTTGAATCTCCCCTCAGGTCTTTGCCTAAACTGCAAAACACAATTTAAAGATTAATGTTTTTGCTTCTTGTCCTGCTTTCATCTCACCTCCCATGTACGAGTTTCTTACACTCTACAGTAAAGTCATTGATTATTGTCTCAGTCCATCCTCAAGCACTCATTTTCTAGGCAATTTCTCAGTGCACTGAAAACCTGATTCAGTTTTTGTGGTCACAAAGATTGAATTTACTTGATTAAATCTTACCATTACAGTGCCCCCAACGGTTCAGTACCTAAACTATTTTCAAGTCCCTATTTAACTTTATGTTATCTGGCAACATTTCAGACTGTGTAAAAACACTAACACTTTTCATACAGCAAGCAAAACCACCAACCCTATGCATATAAAAGTCACCCACCAGGGAAATATATATAAAAAAGGAATTTTTTAAACTTAGTTTTACAGTCATCTCAAAGGCAGCACCACGATCACTTTGGTTGCCACTACATAGAGGTTCAGAACAACTTTGTCAAATCTATCCATCTTAGTTATAGCCTTTGTGATGGTAACTGGCACCTTATATAGGCCTCTAATGTTACTAGAGATTGGGGGAAAAAACTGTTAAGTGATTTCACAAACACTTGTATACTTTAATGCCATAGATGTAAAACATGGAATATGCAGTTTTGAACGTAAATCTGTTCTTAAGCAAAATGTGTTAGAAAGGTCTGTTATATATGTTTCCAGTCAACATTATGAATCTTCAACCTATTCACTAGATCTCAATCCCTGACCAATGAATAAGAATTATTTTAGAGACAAGACTTTGCTTTATTTACAGTGTAGACATAGGGAAAATTCTTTTCTGGGGAAAAATTGATAAGCAGAGTGTTTAAGTACCCAGACCAGAGCATGAACACATGAATGGCAGTGAGGCATACATATGCATGGAAGGTGGAGGTAAAAACATGGAGTGTCTTCCTGTACCTTTATATATACACCACCATTGTATAGGAGAAGGATGAGGTGGAAAGATAGTGGAAACAGCACAGAAAAGATAGTGGCAGACTGCATATGCACCATTAAGTTGTCATTTTGACAAAGTAACTTTTTTCTCCAGAGGGACACTTTAAATTTGTAAGTAATCTCAGAACAGGCTGACTGGGACTTTTATTCAATAACTGAGCCTTTGGTGTGCTGGGAAGCAAATCAGGTTTTTCTTTCCATTTCACTGAACCTGCAGGACTGAGATCATCTCATGATGTCTTTAAACACAGATATCATGATCTTGGCAAAGAATATCAATAGATGGGGCACAGATAAACAGTCATTATGTCAGAAGCAGGAGTGACAAGGAGAAAACACTTCACATATGGAAGAATATTCAGGAATCAGCCTTCCCACTACATCAGATTACTCCATATACTTAATTACAAGGCACTCAGTTGAGAACACTGCAACAAACATGCTTATTTCTCAAGAAAGAAACAAAGCAAAACTAACATTCTGAATCTTCCCAAATCCAGCTAGCTCCTAAAGTTAATGTCACAACATGCTGTGGAAGTCTATTTATCTGACATGATTGAATTTAGTGGCAGGCCACTGTGTTTTTTTATTCAAAATCCTTTCAATATTTGCACTAAGCCTTTAATGTGAAAGTTTACCATCCAGACTCATTGTAGTTACCATGTATGACTTATAAAAAAAACTAAATTAAATGCTAGAATGCATTAGGTTAGCTGAAATGATGTATCTTCCTTATGTTCTCAGGGGTTGGGGGAAAGAGTCATTTTGTGAAGCATCCCTTTGTTCTGGAAAGTAACTTTGTAAAAATGCTATCAGAGGGCTCCACGACTCAGTGACTCCATATCGTATTTGCTCAGGTTACAAATGAAAGGATTTTCCCGCCTTATCCTATTTGATATCCCAGCATACCTGCATATCAATTGCTTTGAAAACTGGAGATAACATAAGAACATGGGAATTGCCATGCTGGATTAGATTCAAGACCCACTTAGTCTAATATCCACTGACAAATTCAGAAGAAGATGTAAGAACCCAAGAGCGGACAGATGTGGAATAATCTGTCCTCCACATAGATCTCATCCTAATTTCTAATAATTAGAAATTGGCTTAAATCCTGAAACATGGGGTTTAATAGCCTTTCCAAAATGTTTGTTGTCATTAATTATGACGATGAAGTGCAGCTGAAATGTGTTTTTTGTTTTCCTCTAAACCTATTAACAGTAATACACTGTGAATATTAATTCTTTAATAATGGTATGTTAACATGGTGCACTTCTTATTGAGCTATGAACCCAGCAAATGAATAAAATACCCTTTCCCACTAAACAAATAAATAAATACTTCAATATCAATGCCATTCAAATTTAAAGTAGGTGCTGATGCACTGTAAGCATACTTTGATCTCAACTCTTAATCAATGTAATTTGACAAGCTTTTGAAATGCAGAGAAGTATGATTTCAGATAAACAGGACAATGTTATTCTCTTGCTAGCCATGTGTGATGCAGCATAAGGAGTAACACAGCACCCTGGAGTCAGCTACTGAGATTTTTCTATTTGATTTAAAGGGCCATTACCAGACCTTTCATGTACAATTTATGTAGGTATGTTCTGGAACTAAAATCAGATATTTCAGATGGTTAATCAAAGACAATTTTTTTACAAGTTGTAAGTATTTTATTATAGCTTTAATCAAGCATCTATAGGTAACAAAGAACCAGATGTAAATTTGTCTTCAACTATTAAATGTAATTTTATAACTTCATTTCCTCATTATCTGTAATTTTCTTGGAAGATTCTTTCCATAACCTATAATAGTAAAAACAAAATATACCACTAACGAGAAGAAAGAATAATAGTCTGAACTTGGGGTTTATGGCATGGGTAGCATTCAGGTAATCCTTGCAATTTCTCCTCACAGAAAATTAAGGTAATATGCATGTACATCAAAGAGAAAACTGAAGAGGTTTGCACTAGGGGACATTGTCACTGATGGTCTCCAAAACAAAATAAATTATATTGGCAAAAGGACTTTTTTAGTGGTGTAATTGCATCTACACTGTGTGATTTTTTTTCGCAATGCTAACCAACTATGCTGGCAAAACTTTTAAGTGTAGACCTTGCCTTAGAGAGGCCTACCAGTTAGGATCTGGTTTTGGTTTGAATGAAAATATCTATTCTTTGAAACCAATATTTCCAAAATCAAGATAGAGTATGTATTCAATCTTCAACTCAATGTATTTTTTCTGTGAGTTACATTCTCATCTGCTGATTATATTACATTGCATATCTTTGTCTGCAGTGTCAAGAAGTTACCTTTTTAGATGCCACTTCCAGGAACTCTCAAATAAATACATTGTCTTAGATATTCTATAATATAAGTGAAGAGAAGGAAATTCTTACTGTAAGTAAGCATTTCATTTTCATTTCCTCTTTATGAACCTGATCCTGCAACCTTTATTTGTGTCAATGATTGTAGAAAGAGGTTCCTCTCAAAAGAATAAATTTTGAGTTCACAAATTTAAAAAATCCTGTAAAATGCTGCAGTGTTCTACATTGCCCCCTTACTTGGATGCAATTGATAATAGCAATAAACTTCTTGCTATGTCTATCTGTATCAAGCCAGAGAAAGGCATAGATGGGATTAAGAAATTCTCTATCATATTAATGAGAGGACAATTTAACTGGAAGCATTTTCTGTTTCAAGTTTCTTCCCAAAGGATATCCTAAGTATACTTTTATACACTAATATTTGAATGAGTTTAGCCAATGGTGGTGGGTTATATTAATGGTAGTAAACTGGTGGAAATGTTTAAATGTAGAATTGAAATGTGAATTTGAAGCTATCACTTTTGTCTTAAGGAACAGTGCATTTTACATAGCATTAAGATACCTCCAGGTACCAGAACCCCTCTGGGCGTCTTTAAGAGACAATACTTCCCCTCTTGCAAGCACAGAGTCTGAGTGTACCAAAAGTCTTTTAATAATAGAGAGAAACAATGTGGCATTAAATTGGGGGAAACGCCACAAACAGGATTAATAAAAAAAACCATGAACCACAAGCCCCCCTTCCAGCAAATAGGCTGTGTCCTTCCCTTTGGCTCTTGAGTCCCACAACCCCAAAAATCACCCAATAGTCCCAAAAGTCCAACAGCCCAAGAGTCTCTGTTCCTGGTCAGTCCAGAGTTCAAAAGTCAACCTGCAGAGTCTTACCTCCCAGCCTGGCTGGAAATGGAGGGTAGATCAAAGGTCACCTTACATGGTCCGAGGCCGACTGCACCGCCTCTCCGTGGGGTTCCGCTGCAGCCCTCACCATAAGCTGCTCTGCACTGCCGGCCGGCCCACGAACTGTTCCGTTCTGCCAGTAATTCCGCTAACCATCCTGTTAGCCGACACTCGAACTGCTCTGCGGCGCCAGTCACTTGGTCAGCAGCACAAACTGCTCCGCTGGCCGCCCTGCCAGCCGACACCCAAACTGCTCTGCTGCGCAAGACACTCTACTAGTCTAACGAACTGCACCCAGGAACTGCTCAGCTGAGTCCGCTGCCAGTTGCACAAACTGCACCCAGGAACTGCTTCGCTGAGTCCACGGCTTCGCTCTGCTAGCCACACAAACTGCTTGGTGCCACCAACATGCCTTTAGGTCCCCCCCCACTTAACACAGTGCTCAGTGATTTCAGCTCTCAAGTGATGTCAGCTTTTAGTGTGTGGGGGGGTTCTTAGGGCAGGTACATCAGCAGACCCAAAGTGAATTCAGCTTAGCAGGCTGACTCCTAATGGAATAAAAAATTAGCTCTAACATTCTACAGTGGAGAGAGGCAAGGTGCAATAAGCCTGTAAGGCCCTTAGACAAGGCCCTCACCAAAAGGTATAGGGACCTACCCATAACCTCTCTCAATCACAGAGTGTTCCGAAACGCCTGGCCCTTGTGAGTACTACCTAGATGATGGCAAGTCCCTCCATCATAACAAGGGCCAAGTACATGTCCATAGTCCTTCTTTCACATAATCAGGGTAACATCACTTTATCATTCCTGCCCCAATAACATAGAAACTGGGGCTCTCACATCAGCCAAAGTGGCCATGTAGGCTGCTGTGAGCTCAGCCTAGGCGCGGTGGGTGTACCTATGCAAATTGATCAGCCCCAAAGTTATTTTCCACAACTCACTGCAATTCCCATAATTCACCACCAGATGTCAGAATAGATCTCATTCCTGACACTGCTTACATATAAAAGAGTATTTTAAATGACTTTTTGAACAGCTAAAGGCACATTAGAATCTGTTATTGTATACCTAATTAATGAGGCTTATATATTTGAACATCTGTATTTCACTTGTCATTTACCAGCTTGGGAAGAACACATGAAATGAATATTCAGTCAGTTCACAAGCTATGAAATATCTTGGAAAAGGATACAAGAATGTGTAGTCTGCAACTACATATAGCTTTCTTGCAAATTTTATTAAATATTTTCTATGCAGTCTGCCCACTAATGCAATATATTATCTATTGTCAAAGGGGCAAAATTCTATTCCCAGATCTTTCTCCATGTTTCTCAGATTCAGTGAGCGGTGGAGAAGTTTCTTTAAGCATACCCTTTTAGGAAAAACTGGATATCCGTGATGGATGACCTTGTGATTAAATCACAGAACCAAGTTCATTTTCTGCCTCCACTACAAATTACACCTGAGACTTGGATAAGCCCATTAGTCTCTTTGACTTCAGTTCCCTATCTGTGAAATGAAGATATTAATATTTCTTTCCACCTTCTTTGTCTGTCTTGTCTATCTAGATTGTGAACTCTTTGGGAACAGGGACTGTCTGCCCCATATTCAGTTTAATTTGGTCTTGATCTCAGTATCCTTCAGAAAATTGAGATGAGTATTCCTGAACCATGGTCTGCCATTCTGCTTTGCAAAATATACTAAGGTTTTGTTTCCTTCCAGCTGTATTTCTGTTTCCTTTCTGGGTGATTATTGAGTTTGGATGGCAAGTCTGGGGTCTTGATTCTGAGGCTGCCAACTCCAAGCTATGAGTTCAAGCTGCCACCTCCAGCAGGAGCCCCCTCATGGCCTCTAAAATTTACATTTTAAACACTGTATGCATGAACTAAATGTTTGGTAAATATCTCCTAGAAGTGTCAGATATGTTTACCTGAAATGAAATATAAATTAGCCATCTTCATAATATCTAACTGGGTGAGATCGAAGTGATTTTTTATAAATATTAAACAAATGCAATGATCCCAAAGTTTAAAAGCAGAATGCATGAAGAGGACAGATATTAAACAAACAGAATGAGTCACATTTCACATGCATTTAATTCTACAGTGTATATCTCAACTGCTTGCCTATCACATGGGCTGACAATCAAAAACTAGCTCAATAACATATATGGATGTGGTTTAAAAGATCATTAAAGCAAACACCAAAACATGATATTTCAGTTTGACTTGGTTAATTTTTCATACTTTCTCTACTCTGCATATATTACATTTTTCAAAAAAAGCCTGACATGTCTAACTTAATTTCTTCCATCCCTGTGGTATTGAAATGAAACTACTCTACAGCCAGAATTTTTGAGTCGTTGAGTGACTGAATTATAAATGGCAGGAAAGTTCAGAAAGCATCTACCAAGACAATTTACTAGTGGCATAGCTGAGAACCAACATGACGCTAACAACACTAATTAAATATCTCCTTGTGGGGATCAGTGCAAAGGAGGAATATGTTTAGCTCCTCCATTTGCACTGGAATTGAAAAGCTACTTAGTATTTGGGAAGAAGGATGGGCATGCTGGCCAACTAGAGGAATAGTAGCATTTAGCACATAAGAGGGACTTGTGTGTGTGAACATGCACAGTAACTTCATGATGTAAGACTAGAGTCCAGCTGAGATGAGAGTCACAGACCTGCTTCAGTTTCAATAACATCCCACATATAAGTTCCAATAATTTCCTATAACCTGATGTCTTCATTCAGTTCGTATTAAGTCCTTATTCATGCAAACTCTCACTGAGAGTCCTTTATATTTTTCTGCCTGGGTGAACACATAGTTGAAATAAAAATGAGAATTTTTACTCGATATGGTACATATGGTGTTTACAAGGCCCAAACTACAATTTTAGATGAATCTGTTTTAACATAGCTTTTACATTCCTTTGGGTCAAATCCTTACATATGCTGAATAGCAGAATTCAGCATATGTAAGGATCAAATATGTAAGATGCAGAGGTTCGGTGCAATTCAAGGGCATTCAGTATCTTTCAGGAGTAAGGCCATGATCCAGCAATCTGTCCCTGTTCAGCAAAGCACTTCAACACATGCTTAACTTTAGGCAAGTGCTTAAATGTCATTGACTGAAATGAGACTTAATCAGATGCCTACAGCTAAAATTGTACATACTTTTCTGATTGGGCAGAATTTCAGTGGGTAGAATTAGTTCTATTCTCCTTGCCTGTGTCAAATGGGTATCTCCTGCAACCAGAGAAGAATCGGAGTTGGTTGAAAAATTTCTGACAACAGTTTTTTGTTTGAAAATGAGGATTGGACAAAAGTGAAAGGTTTTATGGAAATGGATCGGTTTAGTCAATGTTGACCAAAAAAAAATGAAATGTTTTATTTTGATAATGTTGAAGTGTTTCATTATGACTTCATTTTGATTATATTAGAATATATTATAAAAGGCAAAAAGATAAAATTGAAATGAAACACTTCTATTATAGAAAAATGAAGCACTTTGATCCTACTGAAACAAAACATTTTAATAAGGTCATCTTGATATTTCCAAAATTAATGTTTTGGAATTTTTGTTTCACAGAAATTTAGAATTTGACTTTTCATTCCAATTTGAGGTTAAAAAGGAAATTTCAAAGTGTCAGTATTTCCTATGGATGGAAATTCTAATTTTTGCCCAGCTTTAGTAGAAAAACTATTTTTATGTAAAATGAATAAAATCTTATATTTCTGGGCCAAATTCTGACTAAGATGATGTCTTGTGCAACTTCAATGTAGTCAATCAGTTTGCATGCTGTTAGTCCAGAATATGGCACACATGTTTTGATTAAATAAACAAAATTCTTCCTTTCTCTTTTTCTTTTCTAAAGATGAGATTTTGTCTCTGTATCTAGTCATCTAAGTACTTGAACTGCAGGTATAATTAGCTATAGCTATAACATTACTCTCACAAATATGTGTGCGTGTGGTGGGGAGAGATTGAAATCACTTTAAGACCTTTATCTCAGTAATTATACCTCACAAAGATTGTTGGCAAGTGAAATTTCATAGAAAAAGATTTTAAGGAACAGAATTATGTAGTGGGGTTTTGAACTTAAGAAGTCACAGAAAAAAAAATCATCAAATTATATAACCTTAATTATATATATAAATATATAGAACTAAATTCTGCTCAGAGTTGTAAGTGCATTCTCTACTCACTTTGTGAGGGAAAAGTATGCTGGAAAACATACAGGAAATCAAAACTTCCCTTAAATACCTTTTTCTTAAACTTATGATCTTCATACATACTATCTGTGGAACATTTCTAATCTAAATAACTTAATAACACTAGAGATCATCAATAGCCACCTAAACAGAAGGCATTCTGCACTCTGCTTCATTCGTGTATATTATTGCCATTAAAGCTAATGCAAGCTTTGTGCAAATGTTAAAAGGAAAGAGTATCATAAGCTTTGGAATGGCAAATAAAGGCATTAATCTATTGGACTGATTCAAAGTGTACTCTTGACTCATAATTAGTAGGATTTTGTTTTAACACAGTGCTATTTTTGACTAGTAGAAACACCAGCTTCAGTAGTGAGACATCCACTTCCATCCTGAATGCCTTGAAATAGGGTTTTGTACAAGGCCGCAACACAGACAGCCATCATAACATTAAAAGGCAACCTTCTAGTGGCTGTGGATAAAGACAATATCTACATGTTTATACTACCGGATCTCTCTGCAGCTTTTGACACAATAGAGCACAAGATGTTGTTCACTCACCCACATTATATAGGTGGTGTAGATGGCACCACACGATAATGGCTTCAGTCTTCCTCATCAAGAAGCCTACAGCACCTACTTGACTTGTCATGGAGATTAGATGATCAGGCAGTATCATTGTCTAGTGACATCCACCTCCAGCTTATGAGGAAACTTTTTTCTTCTCCCAAATGACAACCACTGGCTCCACTCTAGCTGCCAGCTCAAAGTGTTGGTCCCATTCTTCAAAGCCCTTCAAAGATCCCAGCTATCTTAAAAACAGTGTTTCATTATATGAACTACCAAAACAGCTGTACTCCTCTGGGGCAATGCGGATCACAAAGCCTAGGATGAAGCTTATGGAAGGCAGTGATAAGGGAACTGAAGAGATCAGAGTGTAGAATGAACTTCCTGAGATTAATGCAGGGACTGACCACTGTTACAAGATCTCAAGATTATAGAATGATAAAAATGTAGAACTGGTAGGGACCTTGATAGGGTCATCTTTCCCAGTCTCCTGCACTCAGGCAGGACTAAGTATTATCTAAACCATCCCTGACTGGTGTTTATCTAACCTTTTCTGAAAAACCTCCAGTGATGGAGATTCCAGAATCATCCTAAGTAATTTGTTCCAATTACAATAATTGTGCTTAATTACTCTTATAGTTAGGATTTTTTCCCTCTTGTCTAACCTAAATCTCCCTTGCTAAATTTAAGCCGATTAGACTTCTTGCCCTTTCCTAGGTGGATATGGAGAATAATTTATCACCCCCGTCTTTATAACAACTTTTTACATACTTGTTATAAGACCTCCCTCAGTCTTCTCTTCTCCAGAATAAACAATCCCAGCTCTTTCAATCTTGCCTCATAGGTCATGTTTTCGGGACCTTTAATTATTTTTGTCACTCTGCTCTGGACTTTCTCCAATTTGTCCTCATTTTTCCCCAAGTGTTGTGCCCAGAACAGATTATAGGACTTCAGCTGAGGCCTTATCAGTGCTAAGTAGAATGGAAGACTGCATGCATCCGATGAAGTAGGTATTAGCCCACGAAAGCTTCTGCTTCAATACTTTAGTTAGTATTTAAGGTGCCACAGGACTCTTTATCACTCCTAGAATGGAAGAGTTACTTTTTGAGTCTTGCTTACAATACTCCTGCTAATATAACTCCAATTGTACTTTTTGCAATAGTATTACATTGTTGACTCATATTTAGTTTCTGACCCACTATAACCCTCAGATTCTTTCCTGCAGTATTCCTTCCTAACCAGTCATTTCCTATTATGTATTTGTGCACTTGTTTATTCCTTGCCAAGTGTAGTACTTTGCATTTTTCCTTATTGAATTTCAGTCTATTTATTTCAGAGCATTTCCTCAGTTTAGCAAGAACATTCTGAATTTTAATCCTGTCCTCCAAAGCACTGGCAACCCCTCCCAGTTTGGTGTCATCTGCAAAGTTTATAGGAGTACTCTCTATGCCATTATCTAAATCATTTATGAAGGTATTGAATAGAACCAGACCCAAGATAGATCCCTGTGGGACTCTACTTGATATGCCTTTTTAGTTTGACTATGAACCATTGATAATTAGTCTGAGTATGGTTTTTCAACTCACGTACACCAAACCTTTATCCCCAGAAGACTCCAGGAAATCCAGGAGGGAACCTACTGTGGCATCCTTCTCAGATAGGGAAAGTCATAAATAATACAATGATAGAAACTAATGACAATTATTTCATTCTTTCTGTAGGCAGCAGTAGTGGTTCTTTAATGCTAGTACTAGTGGGCACTAACAGCTTATGTTACAAACAGCTTCACTTTGTAAATAATTACCAGCTGCTGCAGTGACACTTTATAAATAAATAAAAAAACTAGTTAATATCATATAGTGGATAAATTCCTAACACATCATACATTGTAATGTAATGTTTATCTTCTAGGAGAGAAATATAGTATAGCTGAATTCCACACCAAGTAGCTGATTTACTTACTATATGTGTATAGATATACACATTATTACTTTGCCATCTATTGCTATTTTGTAAATCTACAATAACTCCCAAAAACAAAATTCAACATATAAAGGCATGTAACAAATAAGAATTTAAAGTCTCATATACTAATGTATTGTACTTGTGATCAAATTCATGATTTCTTAATTCTGGGATGAAAAGTAATTAACACTTTAATTAACTCCTCCATCACAGAAAGTGGCAGTGCAGTCACTAGAGGAAACATTGCAGAGTGCACCATTCTCCAAATCAGTTCCCCAGTCAAGATTTTCAGTATTGCTCTTCAGTTTGGGATTTAGCACAATCATTAGCCTATCACAAATAGAACATAATCCTTTGGCATTTCAATTATGCTTGAAACCTTTAGATTTGAAGTGGGATTTGTATTGTCTTGGAATCAGAACACACTAACTTTTCAACTCTCTGTATAAGACTAGAGTAAGGAACAGTGCATAAAATGTACCAGTTCAGGAATAGTGCTGGCAGGAACATTTACAATCAGAGGCCTTGTCTACATTATGAGGTTAGGTTGAATTTAGCCGTGTTAGGTCAAATTTGTAACGAATGCGTCTACACAACCAACCCTATTGGTACACAACTGTTGTACTTTTCCTGATAAGGGGAGTAACATTCAAATCACCTTCCTGGGTCAAATCTGGCATAGTGTAGACATAGCACTGTGCAATTCAATGGTACTGGACTCCGAGAGTGCTCCAATGTGACCTCTCTGGACAGCATTTTCAACTCCACTGTACTAGCCAGGTATACAGGAAAAGCACTGGGAACTTTTGAATTTCATTTCCTGTTTGATCAGTGTGGCAAGCTCAGCAGAACAAGTGACCATGCAGTCCCAGAATCGTAAACGAGCTCCAGCATGGAGCAAACGGGAGACACTGGATCTAGCTGCAGTACGGGAAGAAGAATCTTTGCAGGCAGAACTCCAATCCAGCAGAAGAAATGCTGATATATATGCCTATAATGGGGTCCCTGCAGGACCGTCCTGGCTCCTGTCCCCACTGGGCTGAAAAAGTCACACAGAGCCTTTGTTGCAGTGTCCACCTGGTGCTTTTATTTACAAGTAGTGTTTCCACCACCTTTCCACCATACACATAGTCCCCTTCTTACAGTCTACCAGCAAAAGAGAAGGGGCAAGCTATTTCTCCCTGCTTCCCCTTACAGACTTTCCCATAGTGCAGCTTCCCCTCTTTCCAGCTCCTCCTCCTTTCCAGCTGCCCCCTGGCTACCTTCCTCTGGGGATTTTACCCAGCCCCAGCCTGAATAGGCAGCAGCTGTTCCAGCTTCCCCCAATCAGGGACAGGTGTTCTACCCAGCTCCAATCCACCTCCTTAATTGGTGCTGGAGTGACAGAGGGTTGGCTAAGCAGGTTTTCTGCTTAGCAGCCTGTCACAATGCCAAAATCGCACAGAGCATGGTGGAGAGAGGCTACACCAGGAATGAACAGCAGTGCCATATGAAAATTAAGAAGCTCAGGCAAGCCTACCAAAAGACAAAGGAGGCAAACGGTCGCTCTGGGTCAGAGCCTCAAACATGCTGCTTCTATGATGAGCTACATGCAGTTCTAGAGGAGGACCCTACCAGTACCCGCAACACTCTCCATGGACATCTGCAAGGTGGCAGCCTCACACAACATGGCTGAGGATTTTGTGGAGGAGGAAAAAGAGGAGGAGAATGCACAGCAGGCAAGTGGAGAATCCATTGTCCCCCCGCAGCCAGGACCTTTTCCGCACCCTGGAACAAATACCCTTCTGGACACTCAAGGCGAAGAAGGCACATCTAGTGAGTGCACATTTGTAACGACACTACAGGAGTTAAAAGCAATTATGTTTAATGTTTGATTTGCCCTAAACAATTGGGATGCATTTGCGGCCAGTACAGCTAATGGAAAAGTCTATTAATGTGTCTGGGGATGGAGCAGGAATTCTCTTGGGACATGTCCATGAAGCTCTCCTGGAGGTACTCAGAAAGTTTTTGCAGGTTTCTGGGAAGGGCTGCCTTATTTCATCCTCCATGGTAGGACACTTTGCCACACCAAGTCAATAGCAAGTGGTCTGGAATCACTGCAGCACAAAGCATGGCAGCAAATGGTCCTGGATTTTGGTCACATTCATGTAACATTCAGTCTTTATCTCTCTGTGTCAGTCTCAGGAGAATGATATCATTCATGGTCACCTGGTTGAAATAGGGGAAGTTTTGTAAGGGAACACTAATCCCCTCTGTTTGGTGATCCCCGACACTTTAGACCTCGGTCATGCTGGGCTGTTTTCACTTGGCTAAAAGGGATCATCCCAGAGAATGGGTACACGGAGTGAGGGGGGAAGAGATTGCTGCACATCCACCCCAATACCACAACCTCTCCTTTTAAACAGCAAACACGACTGGCATTGCTTACTATGGGAAGGGAAGGTGCTGCAGTTTGAAACCATTCCCACGTTATGAATGCGGAAGAAGCCAACCCCACGTACCCTTTGGCTTACCATGGCTGCCTGCAAACCAAATTCTGTTGCCCAGCTGTGTGTGATGTGTCACCATACCAGCAGGCGCTCAATATAAAAGGCAAAATGCAACCTTTTACCTACAATACATGTCCTGTCTGCTATGAATTGTTTGATTCACTATGAAAGTCTCCCTTTTGTTCTTAGAAATATACTTTCTTAAAAGTGTACTTGCCCTTTTGTTCCCACTGCAGTTGCAAATGCTTCTATGCTCTCCGCATCAATTCTGTCCCTGAGGTTATTGCAGATTAGGAGGCAAAAAAAATCACACTCGTGATAACATGTTTTCAGCGCTCATGCAGTCCTCATGCTCATGCAGTCCTCCTGCACTTATACTTGTCAACATATTCCTGGGATTTCCTTTCACAATGGGTCCCACAGTAGTCAAAAAAGAGGGAAGGTACATGAGCTGCTTGGCTACTGTTAGTAATGTGTAAGATGTGCCTCTCAATGTAATGTCTTCTCCCCACACATTCTTACTCTAAATAAACTACTTTCTGGTTGCCTAGGTAATAAACTAGCATGCATTCTCCCCAATTCCTGATCCTCCTGGTGACTTTTACAAGTGCACAAGAAAGCTGAAAGATCTATGAATCAAGCTGTAGAATCCATAAGGGAGAAGTAGCAGTTTAGGGAGTGACATTATAGATAAGAAGGCAAAGGGAATTTTAGCAAACGTTTGACATTTCCTTTTTGTTTCACCAAGGCATCATTCCACATATTAGGGTACTTCAAGGTTCACTGGCTTGATAGAGTTGAAATTAATTTTCTCTCTTAATATTCAAAGAAACTGCATATGGCATTAGTTGCAAATGTGTTTTATAGCCTTTTCTGCATATATAACAGTCTCTGTCCAAGGGCTCTGGCAAGAGGTTTCGAGGCTAACAACTGGATCATCTCATCAGAAAGGACTTATTGAGATGTCCAAATTTCTTTCAAGACCTTCCTGAAGGAGCACAATTTACTAACTCAAATGCAAAACTTAGACAAAACAATTCCTCTGCTCACCCTGGGTTACTGTACAGTGAGCATTATCTCCTGCCTCTCTCAGTGCTGAAAAGAAGACACTCCCTTCCCTTCAGTCTCCTGCTTCAGAGTCTACTGTAAGAACTTACCTTCCCTCCTACAATTTTTCCTCAAAGGAGCCACTTGCTGGCTTTTGTAATCACTTGATCCCTTCCCAGCTTTGCTGGATAATTGACAAGGGCTGGCTAGCTCATCCTCCCTGGCCTTTAAAGGGGTAACTTACCCTGTTATATGGTTCTAAGCTGTGTAAACTAATGTCTCACTTCCTATAAAATATACTATTTCCAAAGGAAATATTCAAGTGTAAACTTAATACTGTATTTCCCTCAGCATTTGAGTAAGCTTTGCAGAAAGCAAAACCAAAAAGTGATATAGGCTTGTCTTAAAAATCATTCATTTTAAAATGCAGGTGTATACTTGCAAAAATATTTTCTATCCGCTTAGCTTTATTCCTCAATAATAGAATATTTCCCATCTGTCTTGTTATTAACCACAATGCTCCGTCCTCTCTATCTTCAGAAAAAAATCACTTGTGAACATATTTATACTTTTCTCTTCAATTAGATTCTTCAGAAATGTATTCAAAGTACCTATTTATTACTCTTTGAGTAATAGTGTAAGCAGTGCTTGCAATTCCACAAAAAGCGTGGTCTATCATGAAAAGCATATCCATCATGGGTAACAGAGAGAAAGAGGTATTAATTTGAACTGCTTCAGTTCAGTGCCATTATGTGATTCCATTTTTTTTCTGTTAATGCAGGAAAAATGCTGATATAAACTATCTCAAAAGTTTTTTGGGTAGTGCTTAGTTACACGCATATGCACACATAAAGAGATATGTTCACTTACATACACACACGCTTCTTGCCTGATTATCATTTAAAATCAACCAACTTTTACCAACTTACTGTTGTAGGAAGTATCTGTAGTATCTCAGATACTATAGTGTGATAATGGATATTAAAGACTGACTTATTAAATGAAGAGGACTGAAGCTTCTTTAAAGAAGAAAGAAATAGTGTTATGGAAGAAGAGAAGAAATATAGCATTATTTTCAGTCAAGGTTCTTTAGAAGTTGTTATAATCTCTGGTGCATTTACAGAAGCTCACAAAACAGAGCCTATTACATCAGTATTCTTTAGACAAAGTGAAATGGTCTAAAATATCAAAATTGAGAGACCAAAAAATGAAAAACGACAAACAGCTCTTGATTTTTTTCTCACAGCAATGAAGAGAACCGTCCCAGTTATGATTGTAATAATTTTTCAGCAGATTATTCCAAAAATTAATTATGTTCAGTCTTGGGGCTATTAACTTTTAAACTGCAGTAGAATTTCTCAAAGCAAGACTGATTGAAGTTTGGAAGAGATCTGAGACAATTTTCATGTGGCAATTTCCCAAGGAGCTTTGGCTCCTTGTTTGGCCTAACAATTGAAATGGGCTGAATTGACAATATCCTTCTGATTTGATGGTTTATGTGAAACGTTATCAGGTTGTCTAAAGTAAAAGCTGATGAATGCTTTTTCCTCAAACCACCACCACAGGAATCTCCCCTGTTGGCAGTTTTAGCATAGATCCCAATGAATTAATGGGCCCTACATACTGAACTATTCTGAAACCATAGAAGAGGTTCCAACAGGGCTCAGTTAAAACAGAGAGCTTGTGTAGGGAAGTTTACATTGTCACTTCCAATGTTGTATCTGTGCAGTCTCTAATGCCAGTTGTCTAGTGCCTCTCACCAGCAGTAAACTTAATAAGCCAGATAATATGATATATGAGTATGCTGAGCATCCACACTGTGTCAGCATCCCAAACAAGTTGAAAGGTGAAAGATGTTGGGCTTGACGAACCAAACAACTTGACTCCAATTTTCCAGCAGTAGAACACCATTGGTTTCATGGATGACACAAAATAATAAAATATATAGTATTTCTATAATTCTGATGTGAAAGCGCCAGCCATTTAGCATTTCAGAGGCTTCAGCAATGTCACTAGAAAATATGATGCTACCCGTCATTCTTTGAAAGGAAGATAAGTACTGAAAGAAAATTACCTGACCTCCCAAGTCCTTTGCGGGGCACAATTCTGACTCTACGAGTCAGGAAGTATTTTTTTTTTACTATATACATTTGCCATGCACATTGTATATTCCTCTTCTCCCATCCTTGGTCCCCTACCATACAGTATCAGTTACAGGTCACTGCTGGAGGCTGGATACTACATCTGATGGAGGAAGGAGCCAATATGGTATGTTAATTCTATGCTTCTATTCTCTTACCACAATCTGTTACATTAAAATGTTTAATTTTTCCCCAACTTTCTTGGTGTTTCTAAAAATAAATGACAGCTCATATTGTGCGTAGGTTCTTGTTCATGACAATTCAGTCTGCTAACAGATTGCTAAACTGATAACTGGTCTTATAAAATATCTTAAAGATGTAATTTCCTTCTGCTTTCCAGCTACAATATGAGAAACTTATTTCCTCATATTAAATTCATGAATTATTATGAATTATTTCCATGATACCCAAAGATATTTAAAGGGATACCATACTCACCCATGCCTACTTCAAAACACATGTACCAAAAGGTGAGTTATCTGATCCCAAACTAGTCTACAAAAATATGGGTTAAAAAGATCATTAGCACTGAGATTAATTAATTAAAATGCAATGTCTAATGATGAAAGGAAACAACCACAATAGAATTTGACTTTTGCACATAATATATGAAAAGGCTGAGGGGGGGCGGGAACACCAACAATGAACACTGGGAAGAAAGGTATGAATTTTCCCTCCAATGGGACTCTTTCTATCTTCCCCTTGGTAAGGCAGTTGGCAGTGGAATTAGTACAGTACTGCACATCTGCATATCTGCCAAACAACCATGTAATATAATATTTGGTAGGTTTCCAAAGCAGTAGATAGATGAGTTGCAACTAGAGAAACCGTAATGCATTAATCATCCTTCACAGGCTCATTGCTCCAGTTTCCTTTCTCTTCCCCATGCACTTGCATGACATGTTTGGATTTGCAATCAAAGCATATTGTCACCACTGAGGATGCTCAGGGGGCTCTAATGAACATGCTCATTAGCGTGATTTCTTTTTTCTCTATCTGGGGCAAGTACTTATAAGTTTGAACAGAAAAAATATTTTATCATCCCCAATGAGTTTTCTATTGATTAACTTATCTGACCAAGCATGGAAGCCATACCAGTCATTTTAAATTATTATTAATATTGCTGATTATTTGTACTGAAGTAGTGCCTAGGAACCCTCATCATGGAGCAGGATCATATTTTCCTGGGTGCTGTACAAGCTCAGAATAAAAAGATGGTCCCTGCCTCAAAGACAGTCTGTGTCTAAGAAATGGTTTTCATATAGTTTCATGCATGTAAGGTCAAATGCTGACCATGCATAATAGCTCCATGCTGACCTGACTGACACTAATAGGTCTATGGGGAACAGAGAGACTTCTTAACTATTTCATCATTCTGACTCAGAAAACCTCAAAAGGGGTAAGGAGCTTCTGCAAATCAATTCCTTGACCCCTCCACTGTTCCTCTTTCAATCCTGCCCCTATATTTATTCTAACCAGGGACCGCTGAACAACCTGTAGGAGATGGGGAAGATAATGGATCAAGTATGAGGAGTTCAGTTAAAGACCCTCAAAATGGCACTGATAGTTGGAGAGGGGGCTTGCAAATGATTAGGGGATGTATGTCCTGGGGCAGAAGTATCTTACACCCTTATTGACTATACTCCTGTGCGACAACTGCATTTTGGAACTGTCAGCTGACTTCATACAGTGGACTTCACTGTTTCTTTGTCAGCCAGTTAGGGAAAGTCTACCCATCCCTGAATACGACTGTCCAGCGACCTCACCGCTATATAGAGAAGTGAGAGAAGAAGAGGGGTGCATAGAATCAACCTCTACTTTGGGGGTGGCTAAGTTGTGGTGGAAGATATTGAGAGAGCTTCCCCCCTCAGAATTATTTTAGCAGGGTTCTATGAGTGTAGTATCCAGTGAGCCACAGAGTTCTGGACAAACTCAATGCTTGTGAAGGCCCAGGGTCAATATTTTTTAATTATTATTTAAATTTCAGTGCCTCTCCAGAGGCACCACCTATGTTTTAAGAACAAACTATTAAAAATCCAAATTTTATAAGAATAATATTTCAGTTAATCAAATTTCATTTACTTGTTTCCAATTAAAAGGCTCTCCTACAAAAACCAAAGTGCTCCAACAGCCATATGACTCTATAAATAATACACTCAAGCCATCTCTTAATCTTCAGCCCGCAGCCCCTTACACTTTGGGGCAGTTGGGCTTTGGAGTGTTCTTAGGAGGTTAACACATTTGACCAATAAAGATAAGATTTTGGGTTGACTATAGCTGCAATTAATGAAGAATTCATGAGGTAAATATGTGGACTAACCATTGGAATAGATGCCACATAATAAAAATCACTATTATAGCTAAAATAAAGTGAAGGCGGTGGCTGAGTCTGGCATATCTGGTAGGGGTAATCAGACAGGGGCCCCATTTCTGTAAACTTTAGCGGCTTGTCTCCCTGTTAGTCTCATAACATCACTATCAGTAGAAACCATCATTAGAGAGATAGTTACTGGCTCATATTGAGAAGTTAAGTGATTTACTCAAGGTTAAAAAAAAATCTGTAACAAAGGCAGGAATTGAACCCAGCTTGCCTGTCCACTGTTTTAATCCCAAGACCTACTATATCTGCTGTTATACAGTATCACCTCTATAGTCAATCTTTCCTTCATTCTTCTTATCAACAACCTCCATATCCTGCCTTGTCTTGTATTTGTCTATCTTGTTTTGTTAGGGTAGGGATCGTAGCTCATTTTATTTGTAAAGCTTTGTATATTGATAGTTCTACAGATATATTCTTAATAAGAACACTGATAATATTATAACAACTTTGGATATAAGGAAATCTGTATCTGCGGAAAAAGAGTACACAAGCTATCTGACTTGATTAATAAGACTTCCCCAGTTAAGCAATTAATTAACAAATTTATTTCAAAGGCTATTGGTTAATAGATTTATTTTATGGTTTCTTAAGTGATTTTTAACATGATACTTAAACATACAAGCCACCTAAAAAAAAAAGACATAGTGGTAGAATTGTCACACTGAGAGTTCTTCAAACAATAACACCTGTGCTAATTTTCCTAACATAGTGTGAGTGTAGGTTGGGTTTTTTTTTAAGGTTTCAGTTTGTTTCTACAGCAATTTAAATGTCCATAAATGTGACTGAATGTGTTGTTTTCTGAACCTTTATGGAATTCTTAAATGCACCGAAGCAGAATGTGCTGTTGTAAGTGTACCATGACCATCACTAGTTCCTGAAGGAGATGCCTTTTTATAACATACAGGTATTTTTTAAAAAACAAAATAAAAGGCAAATAACATATTCTAGATGGCTCAGATGTTCCAATGTCAAAGCATCTGCTCCAAGGGAACAGAAGTAGATTTCTTGCTGAATCCTTTTCTCCTAGGCTGATAAAATAGCAAACAACCTGAGATATAAACAAAGGGAATAGCCGATAGAATTAGCTGAGCATCAAATGATTTCATGATTAAGAAACAGATGTGAGCCAGCTAGAAAATGACGATCACCCAGAGGCTATGCCTAGCAGAAAACAGGTGAATGGGACAGTAGCAAGCAACAGAAAGTCTGCTGGGATTCTCTGTGGGGAAATAACTAATTTCTTCAAAATTAGTGTCTTCATTATGCATTATAACTTTTCCAAAATGGAAAGACTTGTTAACATTTGGGGTTATTTTTGATTCCTATGTTTTTTTAAATTAAAAGAAATCAAAATATGTCAATTTTCAAGGCATCTGGCCTAATACTAGGAACAAAAAAACATTTCAGGAGAAGAGCAAAGTGGAAGAATACCCAATACGCAGGCAAAATAACAACAACAACAACAAACACATTTAAGGACAGCTTTTGATTGCCTTACTCATGCTAAATTGTAGTTTAAGAGTAGTCCAGCTGAACCCAGTGGGACTACACGTTCAAAAGAGGAATGCTTAGCATAAGACTATCAGAATCTTGCCCTGAGCACTGAAATAATAGAAACAAGAAGACTAGTATGCAGTATCTAGAATCTGGAAATCCAACTGAAGTCAATTAATATTCTAAGGGCAGGGCTACACTATGGGGTTAAGTTGACCTAAGTTACGCAATTCCAGCTATGTAAATAACACAGCTTAAGTTGACTTATTGTGGTGTTTACACCGTGCTGGGTTGATCGGAGAAACTCTCCCATCAACTTACCTTACACTTTTTGTTCCGGTGGAGTACCGGAGTCGACGGGAGAGCAATCTGTGGTCGATTTAGCAGATCTAAGACCCGCTAAATTGACCCATGATGGATCAATCACCTCAGCATCAATCCACAATAATTGTAGACATGCCCTAATTGTCTTTAGTGAACTTTGGATCTGGACCATCTACCAATTAAAATCAAGTATATGTCCATTGAAATCAATGCAGTTACTGCAGTGTAAAACTGGTGTGAATCACACCCAGAAATGTGTGCAAGAGGACGTAAAGGATAAAATGGGCAGCACCTGGAATTGGTATGTGCCAACTGTGTCCCCCCAGTTGTCATGCAATGCTGGGACTGTAGGTAACAAACCCTTGCTGCATATATACAGATGTCATGGGACACTAAGGGGGATTGAACTCAGAAGCATTAGAACCATGAACATAAACCATTACAAACTAAGATAAGGAAAGAAATCTACTGGCAGTCAGTAAAGGGCTTTAAACATGTTGGGGCCAGCCAAGAGAGGGAAACATGATTACACATACACAGTTTCTGTATTACACTTACAAAGTTTCAAGCCATTCAGATTGAGAATCTTTGGAGTCTATCTAATTAGAAATCCTTAGAAGTGCATGTGATTTGATCTGACTAGATACATAGGGAAAACCAGACATATTCTGAGCTCCACAGTGAAAGCTTCCTGCACAGGAGATTGAGTTTGGTTGCAGGTGTAACCCACACAGCTTATGGGTGTGGTACTCTGTCCCATCCAGTGACACCGAGACCACTTAGAGATAAATTAATGAGTCTGCTTTATAGCCTTAGCTAAAAGCCATGTGGCTTTTAACCCACTCAGCAATGCCCAGGATCTCTCAGTGTTACAAAGGCACATAAGAAGAAGTTAAATACCTGGTGCAAGGGGAAAAATCTGGAAAGAATTTGTAAGGAAAACTTCCCTGGGCACATCTGACTCTGGCATAGATAATTTTTTCTTTTTTCCATAAAGTTATATTAATGTATTCACAGGGCTGTAGCAGCTAATGTTCTATTAGAGTTTCCATTCTAAATCTTCATTTCTAAGGTAAACAGTTTAGGAAAAATAAAATCAATTTTGCCTGAAAGTTGGGTTGCAAGCTGTCAGAATCAAAGAAAATTTCCATATGGTTTTAGTAATCAGTTGACATTTGTTTCATATGCAACAACTCATCAAATCTAAAGAGAGGGCTTGATTGTGCTGGTTGGTGTACAGTTGCGGGTATAGTCAGAGCTCTGCCCCAGGCTGGCCAATCCTTGCCCAATTCTACAAGAAGGGGAGTAGCTGTTGTTGAAAAGCTGATTCCCCTTGTGCAAAGACTGGCTACATAGGTGGCCTGGACTAGGGAGGAAAGGAGTGCCTTATGCCACTTTATTCTCTGGTGAAGGGATAGTAAGGCTGCTTGCAACTAAGCCAAAATATGTTGTGAACATTAATTAAAAGACTGATCAACTGTATTGTTTACAAACACAAATAGACTAATCCAACTGAAGAAAACAGATTGGAAACTTTAACACTTGAATTCTGAATTTCCTTGTTTCCATTTTTCCCCACTCCATAAGAGCCAGACAAAGTTCATTTTAAGTAGGAACAGGACAGTTTTATAGCTGAATGATATTTTCCCCTGGCCTGTATTGACTAGTGTTTACCTGAAAAGGCCGATAAGCATTCCTGGGGAATACAAAAATATTAGGTTTCTTATAATGGAAAATGATTCAATATTATTGACAGCAATTTGCCCCCTTGTTGGCTGTTTCAGTCCAGAGGCCAAAGAATGAATCTGCCATAGACACTTATCTACTTCCTTTCCCCAGAAATAGACTCTTCTCTCTCTTACTTCATCGAAAGTCTATAGAAGTAACTTGATTTACACCAATGTGAGTGCAATGTGCATAAGGCCCTGTCAATCCAAAAAGAGTTAAGAATAAGATAAATGGAGAAGCACTCATGACTGCTATTTGTTCTTTATTTTCTCTGCTGATAATCAGAAACATATGGGTTCAGCATCCTTACTGAGCACTAAAAATCACACAAATAAATAGATAAATAAAAACAAAAATAAAAAAGAGATTATCCCTCATCTGTATCTGGTACATTCTCTTCCAAGAACAAAAGATAAAGTTCCTAATAATTTCCTGGTCCCTTCTTATAACTTAACACTTTGAACCCTGAAGGTTTAAGGGCACTCATGGAAGTCATATTATCCACCATAAAATTTAGTTTTATGGGTTCCAGTCCATGAAGTTGTGATCCCTAAGAAAATCTTTTTTTTTTTGTGCAGCCCCTTTCTACACTTCATAAATTCTTCTTGGCCAGAGTAAGTGGAAATTGCAATATCCAGCCTTAGAGAGAGAGAGAAAGAGAAAGAGAAAAAGAGAGATTATCTCTGTGGCAAGTGTAGATTAGTTCTAGAGGATTAGCTAGCAGTGCCACCATAGGCTTTTCAATTACCATTTGAAAAGTGGGGTTCCTAAACATAGGTAGGAAGAACTTCTCTGGAATTGTTGGCAACTGAAGTGTTCTTGAAAAAAAATGAGAGACAGAGATGCCAGAATGCCCAACAGTCCAGTAGTTAGGGAATTCATTGGGGATTTTGAAGACTCAGTTTCAAGTCTCTGCTCTGCTTGATTTGGAGCTATAGGAAACCTTGGGATGGGTCTCTCCTTTTGGATGTGTTCCATTTGGTATACATAATTAAATAATAATTGAGAGATAGAGCCTGACGCTACAACCTAGTGTCTAGGGTAGTAGACTAAGCACAGGAGGGCCTGAAACCTGGGTCTCACACATGCCAAATGAGTGCCATGACCATGGACCATACTTATTCTGCAGTTTGGAGTAGGAGGTGGCCTCTCTCTCTCTTCCTTCCTTTCCCGCCACCCAAAATCCCCTCTTGGACCTGATGAACCAGTGAACATTACTTACAAAAAATGGCTTTATCAGCTGTATCAACCATGTGGTGATATGTCATCTTGCTATACACTGCATGCACATTGTAACAGTATCTCCACAGAGTATGAGAGCATTACTGCATTACCTTATTATATAGTATGATGATGTATTTCTAAAGGGAACTTGAGTCACCACTGTCCTTCCAAACATTTGTTTGGAAACCCTACAAATAGAACTGTAGTTAATCTATGCCTTAGGCATTCTGAAACCTACATTATCCTTAGAGATGAGTGTTAATATTTCTAACACTTTGGTCCTGGTGCTCTCTACAGAAACAATTTAGCTGATAGAATCAATGAGATACAAATTTTCTGATGACACCAAACTAAGCAGCCAGCCAAATAATCTAGAATGACACAGGAAGGATTATTCAGGATTTATACAACCATTCAATACTATCCAGTGTTTGCTGACATTCTGCTGAGGCATTCAGAATAGCATTTGAAGGACACAGAGGTGTTGGGGAGTGGCCAACAAATGTTACCCTGACTCTTAACAATAATTGATTGTTATGGAGAGGCCAAATGGTTTAGATTATTTTAAGTGCTGCACAATATTTAAAAAACAGTTATGGACATGTGACTTTTGGTAAGTTTGACACTTAATTAAAAGGAATTGATAATATATTAAGAAGAATAACTCTTGCATAATGAAAAACTACAGCTGAGGAAAAATTCCAGAAAACTAATGAATGGGGATTTTAATTTTTTTTCCACTAGAGCTGTGATAAATGGTAAGTTTAATACAATGAAGACCTTTTAAGAAGCATAGTCTTTGGGCATGCACAGTAAATCTGTTCTAATGCCGTGATTACTTTAATGTTTTCTAAGGTACTAACAGTAAAGATTTTCATCTCACATATATACCAAGGATAATGAGTACCACAGGACAGATTTGCCATTTCTTTCTTTATTGGTATCCATTTTAGCTGATAATTAGTTGATAATTCAAAACAAATAATTTATTCAATTTATTTTTTATATAGTGTGGAGAGGTAGATTTGTGACTTCCATAAAATAAAACTTGCTGATTCATTTTACTGATGTCCCCTTTTATTTGCTTATCTGTACATATTTAATTGAGAGAGACATTATTCACAAAAAATAAAAGCAATCCAGAGGAAATATCTTCATCTAGAATTCTCATTTTGTTTTTCTACACTCTGACTGACTCAGACATCACTACCTTAGAGAAAAGTTCAGTGGAAAATAACCATGTTTTTCTTCTACTGACAAGTTATCATTAACAATTTGTAACCAAACATTTCCAGTCTCTGCTAGAGAGACTACAGATAAACAGGTCACCACACACACATTTTCCAAGAATACCTTCAGATCCAGAACTTTTGGTTGCACATATACAATAGATTGCAATATACTTTCAATACAGAGTCTGATAAAAACCCACCTTACTCTAGAACATACCTCCCACCCTTTGGAAAAACAAACAAACAAAAAACACTGACGAAGCAGTAGTGAAAATAGGAAGAGAAATAAGAGTCCAAGAAGCTGCAAAGGGGAAGTGATCAGGTATATCAAAAATAGCCACTACATCAACAGAGAAGGGGCTATTAGCTTTAACCAGGAAGGGGTTGTTAGTGACTTTGGTAGGAGGAGATACAGCATTTTGAAGCTGAGGAAAACCTGGTGGAAGAGGTTTAAAGAGAAATCTGGGAGATGAACGTGGAGGCAGTAGGAATTGCTTACTCCCTTGAGAAGTTTGGTGACCAAGGTGTAAGAGGATAGTTAGGAGGTAAGTGAGTTAGAATTTTGTTTACTGCTTTTATATTTGTTAATTTTCAGTATAAGCAATATAAGGACATGTTTATAGGTGGAGGGAAAGAGAAAGGCGGAGGACAGAGGATAAGATAGGAATGAGGAGTTAGAGAGAGCAAGGGCATACTGAGGTGATAAATTGCAAGCGAGGCAGATCTGGGAAGAGAACCTAAATCCCCTGATTCCCAATTTGGTGGCCTATCCATGACATCATACTGCCTTGTTCTCACCTAATCCATGTCTCAAAACTTACACTTTTTTAACATCTGTCCTCTGACTTGCTGTGCCACTTTGGACATATTACTTAACCAGTTTTCCCTCCTCCTCTTTGTCTGTTTTCTATACTTGGATTATAAACTCTTAGATTAGAAGTATGGCCTGTCAATGACTAGGTGTCTGAACAATTACTAGCACAGTTGGACCCTACTGAAACTAGTCATACAAATAGTATCAGGAGAAGCCCTGTCAAGTGGCACTGATTTATTTTTTGGAGAGAAGGGGCGAGTTATTCTTACTATGCTTCCTTCAAATTACACATCTTTGAAGAGAGTGTTGTTACAATGGAACTAACTAACCAGTCTGTATATTATGGCCTTCTTCATTTGAATTTGCACCCTGGCTGCAGAGTAAAAGATCAATGCAGAATCACTTCTTTATTACCATTCTGCAGCTATTTCTGACCTCACAGCAGACTGCAGTGCTAGCTTACCTTAAACAGAAGAACCAGAGTGTAATTTAATCTATTTCCGAAAGCTTTCCTTCTTCAGAGTGCTGTTTACAGTAATAGCAGTGCTGAACAGTCTGTGCAGGGAGCTGTGACAGACGTGACTGTAGAAAAGATGCTGAGAAGCTTCTAACACATGGTGTATTTCTGCTTCAAAGGATAAATATTTGAAAAATAGATATAATGAGCAATCTTAACATATAAGTAATGGGCGTTATTCTAGTTTGATTACTATTTCAAAGATATCCCCATATAGGACCATGAACACACTTTTGGTTTTATATGCATAGTTCTCTAGGGAGCATATGCTAAGAGGAAGTTATAGACATTAAAGCTTCTGTAAAATATGTGTTCTCATGAGATACTATGTTTGAATTGACCAGAACATCAGATCCAAGCATATTTTAGATATTTTAAAATTCTATGTCCTGTATTATACAGGAAGTCAGATTAGATTATCATAATGGTCCCTTCCGGCCCTGGAATCTATGAATAAATGCTGGCGAATGTAGATAGTCATGACACATCCAAATGGATTGGTAGTGGATCAGATATATTTTTCAGGGACTCATCTTCATGGAGTCCTGAGGACACCTTTAATAATTGTCCCATTTTAACTCCCCACTCCCATTTTGCAGCCCTTTTCCAGCCAATAAAAATGTATTGAATAGGATTCTCTCCATAGCAAATCAACTAAATTTTAATGAGCCCAAAGGGTGGTTGCTGAGTAATCCAAAGCACTCTCCTGCATCCTACTACCCAGGGGCTGAGTCTGCTGCTATCACAAATCACCTGAATACCTTATTTAAAAATACAAGCAAATTGTCACCCAATTATTTGTGAGACATGATTCCATAAAGAAAATGATGTGTTCACATTACACTCTGAAGTGTGACTATGGGGACTCAGCCACTTTCTGTTCTTTTATTTCAAATGATGTAAAGAAGAGTGGTTTATGCAACGAACAGCTGAATCGATGGAATTAGGCACATTCACTTGAAATTCTACTCAAAAGCCTTGGCCAGGGCTGAATCAAGCCAATCAGGACTACACCAGGCACATCTTGCCATGGTAGTGCACCATAGCTGAGCCCCACCTCAAGACTCTACTCCCACTTCTTGGCGCCACCCCTTTTCAGACTTGTAGTGGCAGGGGCACCAACACAAGAGTAGTCTGCTAATTTACTGTGGGTCCCATGGCATGTGGAGTCCTGAACTCAGTTGTCCAAGGTATAACTCAGCCTGCTGCATAGAATTGTTTGTGAAAGTCAGTAAGAGTTGGGGACAAATGGACTGGTACAAACTGAATTGTTTGATTTAAAAGAACTGTGATAAGGGGGTTTTAGGGCTTCAGGAAAGTCATGGATTGACATGACAATGAGCTGAAAAATTCTAAATATGGAGGAACTGTTCATTGTTGAAATAACCAAAATATGTTTCAATGACATGTGGCTGCCAATTTCTTACTCCTGTTCGGACATTGCCCTGAAAGGAATGACTGTGATGGTGAACTGGAAGGAGCAAGCTTTACCAACATGGCTGTCACCTTCACCATTTCCTAGCATACCAGGATCCACTGTAACACCAATAAGCCTTTATCAGCCTGATTCTGAAAGGCATCCTGACCAGACAGGCCCAGAGAGAAGGAACCAGATGATGTCAACAACTCTATGGGCTTCAGCTAAATCCTGAACTACAGCTGGGATGTAAACCTGTGGTACCCATTGTTATCCTCTCCTTAGTTTGTCATTTTCCTTCCCCACCTTATTTCTTCTCTTTCCTCTCTCTCTCTGTTTTGCCTCTCTCAACGTGAGTCTGGCTTAGCCAGCTAAAATAATACCATCCTTTGCAACACTGCTGTGAGCCTGGGACCAGAAAGGCAAGTAAAAGCAAATCCAGAAAGAGTCTAGAGATGGTAGAAGTTTGCCAGGTCTCAAAGTGGCTATTCAGACTTGTATGCTGGGCCTGTGTTTCTCCAGCAGCAAGGTTGTCAAAGTAAGTCAACATCAGAGGCAAAACTCATAAATTAAGTCTTCGCAGTTATTTTCATTTCTCTGTGTGTGTGCACGCACACAAACGTATGTGTGCATGTGTGTGTGTTGTTTGCGTTTTTTCTTAAATGGAGCAGATTCAGACTTCAGCATCAATAGTTCCAGATCTTCTAAACTATCTTTTTTCTCTTTCCTGTCCTCCCCCACCAAAAAAAAAGGGCAATTAACACTATATCAAACAAATGGTACTCTGTATAAAAACTATATATGGCTAATGGGACTCAGATGTATTGCTAAAATGCAACTTTATTTTAATACTTTGCATTTTAATACCTTAACTTCTGTCCTTTTACTACGTACTTAATAAAAGGTTTAAAGGATTTTTTTGATGGTCGTAGTTACAATGAGAGCAAGGCACAGATAACTGACTGAAAAACACAATTGTAACAGTCAACAAGGGTTAATAAAACAAATCCCAACACATGCCCTTAAAGCAAAATTTTCAGAATTAAGAAACACAGATTTTGTCCCTCGGCACTGAACTGTGAATTGATTCTGCTTTGAAAATTTGGTTTTTAGTTCTCACCAACTTCTTTATTAAACACTGTAAACGACTCATGAGGACACATTTCATCCTAGGTTGCCAGCACTGAAGGCCCCTATGGCCCACTCCTTTTTGTCTCATATATTCACTATACTTTTAAATAAATGGTGTATTAGGAATAGGATTGTTTCTATCACTCAAATTTTTAAATCCATTTGCAGATTAAGACAAGTGACCTAATAGCATAATAAATCCCTTATAGGGACATTTTTATTAATACGTTTTAGCAATTTAAGTTTCTTAGCTGGATATTAACTTACTGATAAAGAAAAGAAAAGACTATCAGGCTACTTATAAATTATGCTGATTCATCCATCCTTACAATGAAGGGAGACGGGGAGTACAGGAAACTGAAATTGCCTCTACTGTCTATCTTAAAGTTAAAATAACCTCAAAGGCAAGCACTGTTTATCATCAAAGACACCTTTGCATACAAGCACTTTGAAACAATGACCTCAAAGGACATGTGCTTCTTAGCATGCTAATTGCTTCCAAATCTGGGTAGTGATAAAGTTCCATTTAAGTGTTTTGCTTGCACAGTGTATAATCTGCATATTCAACAGCTAAAATGCATCAGAAAGAGAATTCTAATTATATGTTTCATTAACTTTCAGAAAAATAATATGCACTGGTGACTTACAGGTGCCATAATGTATGTTATTGGATATGTGATTTCCCACCACTTCCCCCAGCTAATTTATTCTTTTTCAAAATATTCGTCTTCAGTTAAAAAAAAAATGTTGTGGAAATAGTGGAAGAATCTTCAGGAGAAATGTTTTATTTTTACTACAGAATATTCTTGGGAAGGGAAATGATTATAGTATAAATTGTATTTAAATAATCCTGCTTTCATGTCACAACATCTGCAAAAAGCAAAATAGCAAGAACAACACTTGAAATCAACAGAAAAAACACAGGGTTTTTTGTGTATGAATAATAAGGGTTCTGCTTGATTCTTTGAAGCCAATAATGTGTACCTTTCAGTCTAGCTCTTCTAAAGGACTGGCTCTACTCTAGTGCACTTTTTGATCTTCACTCAGGATTATATAATTTCCTGAGTGAAGATCAAATATTTACATATTATATATATAATTTGTGGATAAATACAGAGCTGGTCAAAAATGGGGAAAAAATCACCAATAAATGCCCCTCTTAGGTAAAAAAATTCAAACACACTGCATATTGATTGGCCTATATAATTTCACTTTATGTAAGTGTTATATACCATACTAAGAGCTAACAGAGTATACACTTATTTTTTATATTTTTCTAACATGTCTTAAAATTCAGAATGCCCTTACTTGTGAAGAGCAGAAAACAAGTTCATATATATATATAAATTCTGACAAACACAGATCCATGAAGAAGAAGGAACAGTGTAATAGTTTTAATCTAATAAAGAAACTTGCAGATTATTAAACTTCAAAAATCACCACTAATTCAGTGTGTCCCACATAAATTTCTTAATATATTGTATAGTTATGGCTAATGGTTATAAAATGGAGCCTGATTAAAATTAAGTCTTATTAAACTTGGATACGTTACTGTGGATTATTCAGGGACTTGACTGTGTTCCTTCTATAAGAGCCCCTTTTTTCACAGAAATATTCCCATTGGACTTTAGGCTTTTTGACTGGCATTAGAATCAGAGAGCTACAATAGCAGTGCTTTTCAGACAACATATGTTGCTTTAAGAGTGCAAATTATAGGGATCATGGAATATTTTTACAAATCTCAGAAGAATTAGGCAACAGAATGTGACAGAGCTCTTGCTATAGTCATATATCCAGAGATGGGCTTGGATTGGGGGAGGAGGAAGAGAATGGCAGAAGAAGATTGTTTGGTTGAGGATTTTTTCATTCTACCACAAAAACTAACTTTGTAATCTTTTTCTTATGGGGTTCCTATTATTGACTTCATTAATTGGGTTTTCTAATCAGAAACAGTGAACCAAAAGTCAAGTGCAATCAGGGATTTTTAGGAAGAATTGATTTAGATAAAAACATAAAGATGAAAACCAAAAGTGCATAACAAAATACACCCCCTTTAAACTCAGAAAGTATGGATTGTCTCAGAAAGGTAGTTGTTTACTTCCTCTACCACCCATGTAACTAAATAATTGGTTGAGTTATTCCCATTCCTCCCTACTCCTTAGAATGGAATATATTCTGTTCTCAATTACACTTCACCAGTGTAAGAATTTCATGTTGTATGTCTGTGGTCTTCAATCAAACATTCATCAGAAAGGGAAAATATATGGTTTAGGGTAATGGGATAGAGCCTTATACATGCAGGACATTAGAAGCCAATCCATACTAGTGATCAAAAGCTGATACCATCTTGCGGGGTTATATGAAATCAATTCATGTTCTCTTTCTAGTGTCCAAAGGACAAATGCTACCTCAGAAAAAAAAACCTACCACCAAAATTGGCATAAATTAGCACTTTTGTTGACAGTCTCAGCGGAGACCAAGGACTGCTTGGAAACAGAAACAGCTATCCTAGAACTGCTCCTGGCTAGGTCAGTATGGAAGCACATTGGCAATACAATGTGAGGAAACTAGCTCAGATGTTACAAACTCATGCTTCCCACATTCTGTCAATAACTAGGTAAGTTTTCACTCTCTAGGACTGTCAACATAGCACTTTCCATCTCTAAGTATACTATTGATAGGTATTATATATTAACATACCAGATTGACTTCAGATTTCACATGTAGGAGGATCTGCATTTTCCACTCATATCATAAGTAATGTGGCCACCTTCAACACTTCTAGATAAAATCACACCACATCATTATACATTCTCTATGTTTATGTGTTTTCTAAAGAAGCTATTGCAAGAGATAAGAGACAGACAATATATAGCTGAATTTGATGTCTACTAATACAAAGTCAATCTTAAAATCAAAAACAGGAGAAAAGTGAGCACTTTGTTCTTCCATAACTTAATCAGTAATAAATGATTCTCTGGGGACAGACACTGTTAGGAAGAAAAGCCTTTCTGTATGTACAAGGGATATTAAAAATTATACACCATTCTTTAAGGATTATGATAATTCTAATTATGAAAAGTTAAGCAGAGAATGATTCTTCTGAAAATTCTTCTGAAGAAATATCCCTTCAAAAAAGACAGGACCAGCTATAAGGTAGAAAGTTACAGATCATGGAATGTTCACTAGTAATGTCTAGCATCTTCAAAAGAAGACCTCTCCCTGTCTTGGGCATCTCTGAAAGGGATGTCCCTAAACAATGTGAAATTGTTTGAACTGGAGTTACCCTAAGCACTATGAGATAATGGGAAAAGGCCAATCCAAGCTACACTGAAAGCACATCACCACTAACATTAGGAACTTTTAGAAATGCTTCTAAATGTACATTAATAACAAAAATTAGAGGGATGTTGATTAGACTTTCCCTTTCTGCCCCAAAGTTTCTAAATTAATGAGAGAGTTTTTGCCCAATACTGAAAGCATCTGCTGGAGTTGCCAGAGTGACTGGTTGGAATTATACTCTCGGTTTTTCATGCCCCAACTCTCCTCTATGACTATGCCCCTTAGTCAAACTGCAGCTCCCATGAAGTCCAATAATGTTCCATGCTGGTTCAGCTAGAGAGGAATTCACAGGGCATCATGTAGTCCTGCAGGGGAGCTAGGCCTTTAGGGGAAGGTTATGGGCATGAAAGACCAAGAACTACAACTCCGTTGAAGTAGTGCATTGACTAAGGCAGATGCAGAGATGAATGTTTACCTGAAATGAAATGTTTTAATTTGTGTCCATGTCACAGGGCTCTGCACTTTCAGAGAGGAATGGGGAGGAGTCCCCACATGCTCACTGTGGAGTCAATACACCCCATCACACAGTCATTGAAACTCTCAGCTGGGTCAGACTATCACAGGCAGAGACTTCAGCCCTCTGGGTGGGGCAGCACAAATGAACAGTCTATAGCTAGGGTCTCTGGCAGTAATGCCTACCTGCCAGTGCAGGGGTGAAGGTAGGGGAACCCAGGTCCAACCTACTCCACCAAGTTCAAACCTAGGGCCCTGTTCCATGTTCAAGAATCAACTATCCTTATGTCCACTTTGGGCTTGTCCTCTCTAGGCAGTGGCATGGCATCTCCACTGGTATCCACATAGGTGGGTTGTCCCTAACATATTCAGGGATATGCACCTCAGCAGTCTGGAGTGCTGACTCTCCTTCAGTAGAAGTCAGCAGCATACGTCCATCCTCCTCCTCAGCCATCCCAGAGTGAATTGACCATCTTCCTTTTATCTGATCCCTCAACACGGAACATGCAGCAGAGGTGTGGGGGAGGGGGCGCGGCCTCTTGGGCCCAAAGTGACTGGTTAACCCATGCTTGTCCAGTGTGGAGTTGTTTCCCCCCCCGCCACAACAGTCACCAAAACCTAAATGCTTTGTTTTGATTTTTCCCAGTGGAAAATTCCACTGAAGTAGATTTTAGTCTTGATGAAAATTTCAATTTTCCCATTTTCTGATGGGAAAATATGTCGTTCATAATTTTTTAACCCGCCCTAGCTATGAATCACTTCTCCCCTGCAAAATTCATCCAGAATCAGCAACGTTACTATGCAGTAAATAAAAACAAGAGATGAAAAACGCTTGTGAACTGTGGGGCTTTGGGGAAATCATATGGCTTGTAGCTCAGTCTTATTAAACTGTAAGCCAGAGTTCAATTCCCAACATTTCCATAGGTGCTGCCCATCTGTGAATTTATGACAATCAAAATGACAACTCTGCAGAGTACTTAAAGAGTAAATTGTATGTCCCAACAATTCTTCCAGTTTTCAATTTAGTAGCTTTATGTCCCAGGACAAAGCAACCAGATCATCCAGACACTGCAGCATGACAGATGACAGAGATGGATTGTTTTATGCACTTCATGAGCAATGCATCTGATCTTGCAAACCCAGAAATATTTTTTTTCAAAAAAAAGAATAGAGAACAAATTAATATTCAATGATCATTTTCTTTTCTTTTTAATCAGATCTCTCTTTTCACCATTAATACGTGTACAGGGTCTATTTAACTTAACTGCTCAAAAGAAATTAAGAGAAAAAATAAGAAATTAAGAGAAAAAGAATAATAGTTTTCTCAAAGACAGCAAGGTAGTGATTACTGTTAGAGCAAAATGAGATTTCAAGGGTAGAAATATCTGTATGTTATTTTTCCCAAACAGAAAATGTTGTTATAAAATTGCTAAGGCCAAGAGTGTTTCAGTGGGGCTACAAAAACATTATAGCTTCTTCTTTTGGCTACAGACCCTGGCCATGTCATTCATGGCTGATGCTGCAGCTAAACCAATTCTCTTCTACTTTGGAATTGAATTAAGATAACCTAAATTAAGGCCATTTTAATTCAGAAGTAGGGTATTGACATGGGTTTAATGAGATTCAACCAATCCATTTTCAATTCACAGCTTTGGTTAATTCAGATTAATTTTCCTGGATGTGTCTGTGTAGACAAGCCCTAAATCAATATTATTGTAAATCAATTCATATCTGCCCATGTCTTTACTAATTTTTTAAAATAATTTGATCATTCATGGATACTAAGAAACTGTTTAAACTTTTATTTACAGGAATAAATGTCTAATATTTTTCCATCAAAACTTGTATGGATCAATATTCATAACAATAAAAAAGTATTATCTCTCCATAATTCTGTGATATATTTTCCTCTACTCTTCTCCTCCTCTTCAGGGCTGGCCCACAACATTTTGGCACCTGACGCGGAGAGCTCAAATGAAGCCCCAATGAGCCTTGCTTGGGCCAAAACTTTGAAAGGACTCAATTCTGCCATCTTCATGTTCTACTCCTCTCAGGGTACTGCTCTGTTACCTACTGTAATAGAGGAGAACTAACAACTTAAAATTTTGGAACAAAGAATTTTAAGTCACACTTAACTTTCAAACACCTGAACAGCAAATGTTACTTTTCTTGTCTGCATAGTAAACACTGGCATTTTTATGTGTTTGAATAATCAAAGTGGTGTTTTCTGTGCCTTCTCGGTTGCTAAGATTTGTACTGATTTCTGAAGGTCCACAGTCTGGGCCAGTTCATGCTCTACTGAGATGGCTGCAAGGCCGACCAGCCTCTCCTGTGTCATTATGGAGCGTAGGTGTGTTTTTATTAACTTCAGCTTAGAGAAGCTGCGTTCTCCACTTGCAACTGTCACAGAAAGCATTACAAGTATGTGCAGAGCAACAAAAGCATTTGAAAAGATGGTGGTAATCTTACTTGTGCACATATATTCCAGAACAGCCTTTGGAGTTGATCCTGCTGAAATGTATCTTGAAAGGGCTTTCAGTTCATCACCTAAATCATTTGCATCAGTATCGCGCATTTCATCATGTGTCAACACTATTTCTAGCACCCTGTGTTGCTGGTGTAGGTCTTTCTTCAGGTATAGTGAGGAGTTTTGGAATATCATACAACATTCCAAATATACTGCTGTGTTCCTTGAGCTGCATGAAACATTCTTCAACTAACTGTATTGATTAAAGAATTCAACTTGGAATTGTTGTTTGAAGGTTTTTACTCCCTCTGATCCTTCTGTAAGGGGCAACAGTCCAAGTTACGATCTACCCTGTAGTAAACTTTGTATAAAAATGGAAAAACAAAGGAATAGTACCAAATTCTTCCCACCCACCCACTTTTAAAATGTTGCAGATAAGCTTGATGGTTCAGTCACACTCGTAGATGAGAATAATAACTTAAGAGTAGATGTGCCATTTCTTTTACACATTTTCATAACAAGTCAAATGATACATTTAGCTTCTGCTCACGCATTGCAATGGTGAATTACGACAGGACACAGATCGGCTTATAAACAGTTAATTGCTAAGGGACTGGCTGTGTCTCAGCTTTTCTTCTGCAATATTTCTAAGGCTCTGCCCATTAAATGCAAATGAAAAAGGAAGAGATCGTGGCAGAACAGGAAAAGTGATGCATATTTGATGTTCTCATTGAATTTAAATGTTATTTATGGCAATAGCCTGGTCCTTTCTCAGGTATATTCCATGGCAGAACTGCTATTTGGCCACTTACTGTTCCACTACATCATTTGCTAAGGAGAGTTTTATAGCAGCTTCCCTGGTTTGTTGTACAGATAACCAGACAGCCACTGGCACTAGCTCTTGATGCTATCCTTGAGTCATTTTTGTGAGTGTGATTTTTGGTATTGAGAAATATGCAGAAAGCTGTAATGTCTCAGAAATAGATCAATGGGCCCTCTAATGCTCAGGGAACACAGATTGATTTAAGCTATGCACTAATTGCTTTCTGGGATGTTATAACAAGTAAATGGTAATGATTAACTATTGGAGAAGGATATGTGACTACAGCATTACTGCAACTTTATTGCTGTACAGTGGGATTATTGACAGAGGTACAAGGGAGTCGTATGACTTGTTAAAGAGCAGGCAGTAATTCAGGTCTCTTGGCCACCTGGTCCTTTGCTCCTTCCAACAGACAGTGCCATTGCACTCATCAATCAGTGTCAATTTTTCCTCTGGGGGCACTGAGTCATTCAAAGAAGAGAGAAAGGAAATGAAATCAGTTTAAAATAAATGTATCTTCATCCTAATTATATCTACCAAAGCAGCAGCAGCAGGGCTACAGAAAGGGCACTTCACTGAATAGCTCATCCACCAAAACTAAGAACTGACGGACTCTTTTGAAAATGTCCTTAATTAAGGAACACATCAAGTTATGCAGCATTTCAGGGCTTAGAGCGACTGTTATTGACAGAGACAGATCCTCAGCTGATGTCAAACCAAGGTGGCTCCATTTGACCCTCAGCGAGTCTTCATAGAATTCTGCAGCCAAGAGAAGGAAACTGTACTATTTTGTCCATTTTTCTGTTTACTAAAAGTTCAGTTTTCCAGCAAGATTTTTTTTTTAAAAAAAAAGATGCATAATATTTTTTCATTTCTCTGCATCTCAATTACCTGCAGAACATTTCTATAAACTAGAAATGTAGTGACATTTCCTAGCTGCTTTATTCTTTACAGGCTCCTATTCTTGCAGTCAATGCATTGAGACCAATACACTGGAGAACACTGAGAAGATAATCTTCTAGCATCAGCCGAATCATGACAGCTGGAATCACTGATGGGAGATGCCTTTGAGAGCACAAGGTGAAAAGCATCTGTTTTTCTTCTCACATGATTCATAACCTCTTTACTGGTATCTTACAGGAATGTCTGGTACAGAGAAGGATGTCCAGCATTAAATGACCTTATACTTCATCACAGAGGATTCTGAGTGCAACAATCAATGTTTTTTGTAGAATTTTCCCTTTCTCATCTCTGTCTTTCTGATAGTAATGGATTAGATCCGGGCTGAACACAGATCATATGATCTCCGGGACAGAATATTTTCTGAGGGGGATCTCATGCATTATTACTACATTCTGCTTTCCCTGGAAATACATGAGCAGATTTGAGCACCCCCATTTCTAATGATATCACAACATGTGATAGTTTCCCCTTCTCAGAAAAACAGATTCGGGACCTCCTATTCTGCATCATCCCCAAACTCATTTTGCCATAATCTATGCATGTTTATTGGAATTCATTTAACATTTCTCACAGTTGATCTTTTTCTTTGTTTTTGATACCAGAATATTAATTGATGTCTCTTCCTTATGCAGACTTTTCACATTAAATGCCTGTAGCAGTTCTGGAATATAAAAAGAAACAACTGATTATGCTGTTACTTCCAGAATATACAATTTACAGTATTAGGCTGAGCTGCTGTGATTAATGGTAGAAATAAGAAACCATGTTATGATTTCATATGTACAAAAAAGATAATATTATGTTATTTATCATTAATACCTAGGCACTGTCATATTACTGCCTTTGGCTGTAATACGGTGATGTTAATGTCACATGCTGATATAAATGCCCCATATCAACTGATTTGAAAAATTGTGCTCCTAGAGATGACAGTGTGCATATTATACTTGAAAATGGTATATTGAAGCTTATCGGTCATACTGACAGCACAGTGATATCTTTATTGATGACAGAATATATACATATATATTGTATGGTTTTCCAATTAGAAATTCATCAAGACCTTTCTGACTTTTGCTATCTGATTCAGTACAAGATGAAATATAAACATTCTTTTTATTCCAGCTATATCTCGTAACCTTTCATACTTTTTCACCCCTGCCTCACCACTTTCTAATGGTTTATATTCTTTAAGTGGAAGAAAGTATCTAGATATGTGTTGTAGGCTCTATTTAATCAAACTGTTAAATTATTCTTTAGTGCATTGGGTGTTGAATTATTGTTTTCTGCCATGGTCCTTGATCCTCCTCTAATATTAACTCTCACTTGGGAGGACTGACTGGGTTTTCAGCATATGCTGATGTCATTTCTCAGCTTGTTCTTCTCTAACATAGATTGTTTCTGCCTGAGACCAATATGACAGATAGTCTCTGTGTTAGAGAGCAATCATCACAAGCCCATTAGCTGGAGCTATTCTGTCTTTTGTCCCAAAGCAAGTTTATGCTGCAGTGGCATCATCCATCAAAAAGGGAGGAGGGAGACTCCCTCTGGAACCCCATCATTTTGGTTGGTGCTCAGCCAGCAAAGGTCACTTTCATCATGACAATATGTTCACACTGTTTTCTCAACAGGCCTTCAAAGTCCTAGCTAGTTTAGGTACAGAAAGAAAAGTGTTAGAATCAGACTTGTAGCCTATGCATTAGCTTATGGGTTCACAATGAGCTCAAAGCTAGCTTACAAGCACTAAGATAAGATATAAGGCAGAAATTCAAGAAGCCTATAGGCCTCAGTCTGTGAGATAGTAGCTTAAGTATTTAACATAAGGATATGAGGCCTGTGAACTTTAGCATGTGTAGTTCAGCAAATTATTTAGTGTAACATAACTAAGTTAATGAGCAGGGACCCTAAGTCAGAAGATAGCATAAGACATAATTTTGTAATAAATGATTCTGTTAAAATTCTGCAGAATGCTAACAGGTAACTGCAAAATTTAGCTGATGCCAGTTTGGAGTATTTTGGGATAGGGACATCAGCAAATGCTTAACCACCCAATTGTTATAGTATCTAGCTGGCATACCTGCTAATAAATATGATATAATTCATATATGAACCTACACCCCAACATTATTAGGGTGAGGAAGTTAGCTTTCGGCAAAGGAGGCTGAACATGCTTATAAATATTCATGGAAGCAATCAAATAATAAGCCTGACCATGAGCTAGGCCAGCCAGATCTTGATCCTGGGAATCATCTGGCATACCAGAAAGAGTATTAGTTTCCTGTGCACTGCCACCAGTCTTACTACTTCTAAGTCTCTATAAGAATAGTTGTGAGAATGCATATGACCTGACACCAGACATCAAATTATTATTGCATTATTCAGACTTTCTTGTCTCTGTTGGAACACGTCTGTTTAGTAAAAAGAGCAAAAGATCTTTTCCAGTGTGACTGTTGCAACCATGCACATCAAGTTTCGCAGCTGAACAATAATTCTGCTAATACTGGGCCCAATCTTAGGACAAGAACTTACCAAATCTCAGAATGTTGAATTACTAATTGGGAATTCTTAAGTAATAAGTATCATTAAGATACCATCAACAGGCTCCACAGCCAGATTTTCCAAAGCGTCCAGCAGAACAATAGGAGATGTTAGATGCAAAGTGCTTTTTAGAATCTGGCCCATAGTCTCTCAGATGGAAACATGCAGAGTACCATTCCCACCGGCCCATATTGTAATGGAAGCTAGGGAGATCTATTCTGTAATGCATCTTTGTAGATCTTTGGAGGCAGAAACAGAAGAGCAGTCCTCAAAATTTGGAACTTGGGAAGGTCCAATTATGGTTATTTAAGCAACTTGTTCTTTTTCAATTTTTAAAGTAATTTTGTTTTAGCAATTTTAATTGGACACCAAGGAGAAATGAAGGACCTACTAATCTGAAATGTCATAATTATCATTGCCATATGCTCACAGGCATGTTTTCTTGAAGGGAAAATACTGACTTATGTTAGGAGTTACTGTTATCTCTGAGCCTTTCCAGGCAATTTTTTCTATAGACACAGCAACGAAAAGTGTCTGCACAAAATAGCACCTTCCCACTACTGGCAGTGTCTAGGCCCATTAGGCAGGAATTTCATTGCAGTGCATCACCAACAAACAGCAGTGTCTTGCCTTTGCAATTTGTCACCTTTTACTGTATATTATAATGAAGTCTCATCACTGCTTTAGGCTAATGGCCAAGAACAAAATTCATTCAGGACTGAAAAGACAATAAAGGAAAGGGAGAAGTCACAAAGGAATAGGTAAATTGACCATTCACCTGCATGAAACTTGTTGTTTTATGCTATTTCCACCATTTATTTTGTTTTGGGAGTCCCTATCTACATAAAAACATTTCTGCTTCTTGGATGATTGCGAGTCCAGGAGTGTGGGGAAAATCATCAGGGCATTCCATAATTGGTTTCTAAAATGCAGCATCTTTCCCCTGGTTAACAAGGAAGAAGGGAATTGGGGACCTAGTGACCAGAACCAAAGCATCGAGCATGAAGAGCATACCTAGCTCATCTCTGAGTGCCCTGAAATATGCTCTTTTATTCTGAGACTACTGTCTGCAAAGCAAGAGTGAATGGGAAATGATTGCAAATGGAAAATTATTGCAGACATTATAGTTATCAGTTAAAGAGTTAAATGTGGTAGATCAGGTCCTCGGTCTCACTTAGTGCAAAGTAGCCCTAGAATTTCTTAACTGGATCTTTGAGGATTCCTGCACTGGGAAATTCTCAGGTGACTTAGTGGCTCCTATGCCACCCCCATTCTTGGGCTCTAACACATACTAGGTAACAAAGAAAAAGGGGTGTGGCTTAGGATGGTGGCCCTGCACAGCTGACAGAAGTTAGAGTAGCTTTGAAGCTTCTCCATCTTGTTTTGGGGAACCAGCCAGGTATAAACCAACCTGAGGATTTAGAGAAAAAGTACCTTTGCATCCCTCTCCACTCTCTGCAATCTTGCTATAGGTATGGATGGATTGGACTAGATGGTTCTCTTTAGTTACTGACTGTCATAATGCAAACTTTTAAGTGTCTGTATATTTATATATGTTTGTGCATGTGTATGTATGTACATATATATTATGTATCCACAGACAGATTGTGAAAGGGCATATAAAGTGAAAAGGAGATTGATTTTATTGTTAGCTCCTTCATTAACATTTGAACAACAGTTTAACTGAAAGATTTGATCTTTTTTTTTCCTTCCCCGTACTCAAATAGTAAGACTTTTTCTTCCAGGTTCAAACCTTACAATAGTGAATCATCCTTTCCAGATCTCACAGAGGTGATCCATACCTTTAATCTCTAAACTGGCTGGAATCTCCATCATTTGAAGTCTTTAAATCAAGACTGAATATGTTTCTGAAACATATGCTCTAGTTTAATGAGAAGCTATTGGGCTTGATGCAGGAATTGGTGGGAGAAATTATGCAGGAGGTCAGATAGATAGATACTAGAATCTATCTTTGAAAAAACAGTTGTACCCTACCTCTCTTGCAGAAAACCAGAACCTGTTCTGAAGGGTCATGGCTCCTGAGTAAATGATGTCTATACTCTGCCACCTGTAGTATGTGATATCCAAAAAGTGTACATTAAGCAAGTGTCTTGCTATATCAGTTATTAGCCTTAAGCAATAGGTGAGCAAGTGCCTTTATGTCAGTTACAATCAGTGCTAATAAAGTTGATTGCCCCTTGATATTACCTCAAGAAGACAGGAAGGAGCCCCCTTCTCCATCAAGCATCTATCGGTCTGGACTCTCTCTCTCTCTCTCTCTCTCTTTGAATATAAGAGGAAAACATATTTTGTGGTTAATTCACTGGCATGGGACTCTGGAGAGCAATGTTCAATTCCTAATTCTTCCAGAAGACTCCCTGTGTAACCTTAGGAAAGTATCTGTGCCTCAATTCCCTGTATGTAAAATGGGAGATATGATACTTCCCTTCTCTTGCCCTTTGTCTACTGTAAACTCTTCAGGGCAGGAGCTGTTTCTTATACACTATTTATTCAATGCCTGGCATGATGGGGCCCCAGTCTTGGGGTGAGGTTTCTAGGCACTAGTGTCATACGAATAATAAATAAGCATCCATACATCTCTGGCATTCTTCCAACTGAGCTGTTTTCATGTTCTCTTTAGTTAATATTTGTTGAAAAGGTGCTTTTTTATATTGTATGCCAGAGGCAGATGGCACCAGGTCAGTTTATATTATATTTTTCATTTTTCTCCTACATTCACTCTGGTAATTAATGTGCTAGTTACCATTTTATTTATTATATGTGCAGGTTTTAATTATATTGTGTTAGACACCCAGAGGCATTTGGGCATGGGGTATTTTATAAATAAATGCAGCATGTATGTTATTATTGCTACCCCACAGGCTTTCTAGTTCCTGGAACATCAATCAAATCTTGAACAACAAGGCATAATGTTGCTGAAATCTCCTCTGGTGCTGATATGTCTATTGTCATCAAGGAATTGTTCAGCGTAAGACCTGCTGAAGGAAAACACTATTAAAGATGAAAATGTTCAGTCTAATGAAATCAGTTGCTAAAATTATTAATGAAATAATTATTATTAGGTGCTCAGAGGCTACCTATCTCTATACAAAGAGATAGAGGTAAGGAGAAAGTGCTCTTCTTTATAATCTTTAGCCTAGTGGGTATTGTACTCACCCAGGAAGTGAGAGACACCCAGTTCAAATCCCCCTTCTGCATGAAAAAGAGAAAGGGTATGACTAGAGATCTACTACCTTGCAGGTAAGTGCCCTAACCACTAGGCTATGGAATATTCTGCTCTCGGTCTCTCTCAAGCTGTCTTATTAAAGTTGTTCCACTTGAAATAAATAATTGAAAAATTAAATATTAATTTAATATTTAATCCAGAGAAAGCGTTAGAATGACTTATTGCCTAGTGGTAAGGGTACTCAGAGCAGATCCCAGTTCACATACCCAAACTTTTGGGAGCTGTGAATGAAAAGTGCTATATGAGAGGTGGAGAGGTGCATATTATTGTTAAAACATGTAAACTGGATATTTCTGCTAATGTGATAAGGATCAAATAGTTCACAAAAGAGCCATTTAAATTATTATTATTTGGCTTCAGAGTTAATAAGCCAGGGAAATCAATAGGTACAATTTACATTTCTTAGTTTCATTGTCTTAGGGTATGTCTATACCACTCGCCAGATCACTGGGCAGAGATCGATCCAATGGGGGTTGATTTATCACGTCTTTTCTCGACGCGGTAAATTGACCCCCGAGCACTCTCCCATCAACTCCAATACTCCACCTCGGCGAGAGGCTCAAGCAGAGTCGAAGGGGGAGCATCAGCAGTTGACTCACTGCAGTGAGTACACCCTGGTGAGTATATCTAAATAAGTTGACTTCAGCTACGTTTTCATGTAGCTGAAGGTGAGTATCTAAGATTGATTCCCTACCCCACAGTGTAGATCAGGCCTTAGGCTGTTAGACTACAGCATTGCTGCAGTGTTACATTATACACAGAAAATTTCCTTCATAACTGTATGACTAGATATTAATGTTTATCTCATATGTAAGCTGAAATCTTGGTAAGCTACAATACAGTTCAATGAGCCACGTGTTGCTTGCGTGCTATACGCTGCACACTGGCAATATGGTGTGACATGCTCATAAGAATATGGCAGTGTCAAGAGCCAGAAGAGGTGGTGCTGATTTATAACATTGAGTATATCTCACTTAGTCATCGCCTACTATTACTGTGGCCTTGAGCACTGGTGCACCTCAGTCCCCCCTGTTCCCAGCCAAAGCAGATATTGGCCTAGTCTCTTGTAGGTTGTAATACATTTGTCTAATTTCAGTTGTTGGGTTTAGCATACAGGTGCTTGGTGGTGTTGGTGGTTTGGGATATGCAGGAGGTAAGACTAGATGATCTGGTGGTCCCTTCTGGCCTTATGCTGCATGACACTGGTGCTCCAGTCAGTCAGGTTAAAAGGACAAAAATTCCTTTATTGATTCTGCCCTTCCCCAGTGTATGGGAAAGGGGTCAGAAAAACAGCAACCAACCCACCTATATCCCCAGGACTGGCAGTAGTTTGACTAGCTAAGTCTCAGACAGTCTCTATTAGCTAGTCCCCACATGCGTACTGAGTCCCGGCTATCGCTACTTGTACAGTTGTTTTTTTTTTACAATTTCCTATTACCTTAATGGGCTAGCCTGATACAGCTGCTGCTGCAGTTACCAGCGGTCTCTGATAACAACAGCTGGTTCCCAGAGTGTGCACTTGAGCTATCCGCACCCAAATCAGTGAGCTAAACCCTGAAGGAAAAGGCAGTTTCTTAAGGTAATTAACCATCCTGCAAGTGCCAGAAAATGGAATATGTTAGAGAAGGACATTGAACAGTATGAAATATTTTTTTTCTACTTCTTACTGTACTTTTATCTCCTCTTCTCTACTTTCTGGGTGCATAGTATCCTTTCATTTATTGCACCTCTATTTTCCCCCCTACTCTTCATTTGTTCTTTGATTTTAATTAAGGTGTCCCTGCACAGAGAGGCTTCAACTCCAGCAAGTTTTGCCCAAACCCTAATTACATCATAATTTAAAATTTAAAAGAAAACAAATTGTTTCATATTGGAAGCTTCTGCTTGAGAGATGCTTGCAGTATGGAAAGATGCATATTTCACTGAAGAACTTATATTCATTAGCAAAATATTAGTGTATATAGAAAGCTGCCCATACAATATAACATTGATCTCTCCTGGGGGAGGGGTGTGTGAATAATCTAATTGGATTTTATTAATACATTGCAAGGTTTTTTTCATGCTGTTTGAATACTAAAACTCTAATGTTTTTATATGTATAAATAATTCAGCAAATTTGAGTAGAAAATCAGGGCTTAAAAATGCTCAACTTGAATGTAGGCAAGAAAAGAATGAATTCCTCATGGCTGTATATCAGTGGTAGGCAACCTATGGCATGGGTGCCAAAGGTGGCACGTGAGCTGATTTTCAGTGGCACTCACACTATCTGGGTCCTGGCTTCTGGTCTGGGGGGCTCTGCATTTTAATTTAATTTTAAATGCAGCTTCTTAAACATTTTAAAACCCTTATTTATTTCACATACTGTTAGTTATATATTATAGACTTATAGAAAGGGGCCTTCTAAAAACGTTAGAATTCATTACTGGCACACGAACCCTTAAATTAGAGTGAATAAATGAAGACTCGGTACCATACTCCTAACAGGTTGCCGACTACTGCTGTATGTTCTTGTGAAGGAAATAAAGTTGAATGAGTTAAACAGAGTGAGAGATGTCAAGAGTCAAGCTTGACATCAAATGCCAGGATAAGGCATTGAGTGAATGACAATGCGTGGAACTTTAGAAGGAGCATAGTGTGATTAGAATCTATAAAAAGCAGAGTTAATGCAGGAAAGAATCACTCCTATGTATTTTTTTCCTTCATTTTTGCTGTTTCCTGATGCTGAGTGTTACAGATATGTGTCTTTCATGAGACTGGGAGTGAACTAGAAATAACCAATTAAAACAACATTAAATAAAAAAGAAAATATAATGCTTGGACATCAAACAGACTTGTATGTGCATTCCCTCTGAGCTAATATAATTGCTGGATGTTTGCTGATCATATTAAATCTTGGCCCTGGAGAAGCTGCAGTTATTGTTTCTTACACTCTGACATTTATAGGAGAACGATTCTTTCATTGTTAGGCTCCCCTGGCCTATTCATCTAAGGTGGAGGTCTTGTCTCATTTTTTTCCCATTCTTCCTTCTCTGTCCCCCATCCCTCCCACACACATACATGCACACACACAGAAACAGACCTATCTGGTATTCCTCCAGCAACATTAAGTTCCCACATTTGTCATGGCCAGATGTGGGAACTTGTATTTCTCTGCTGTTGCTATTGCTATTCACATTTTGTGAAATACTGAACCACCATCATTCTGTTTGTACCAATGAATCTTGACAGCTCTAATATAAGAAGCTTCTCCAAGGAAATTACTGCACATTTCTTTGCTCATCTGTTGAAAGAGTGCATGATTTTATTTTGATGTATTTTATGAGAGCTCTTTGAAATCTAATACTAATCTGGTAACAGGGATAAGTGGCAATAGAATAAAATCTTAACCTTCATTCCTGATGACACATTGCAAGTTTGATTCTTGATTAGTCACAAACAAAATTGATTTGATCTTTGCATTCTAGGCCTAAAATACATTTGTGACATTTGCCCACATATGAAATGACTAAGCACTTTGGCAGGTTAATAGTCTAAGTTTGAGAGGCCCAGGATTGGGATAGCAGAGGGGCATGAGTGAGCTGTGAAAGGAAGTTAGCATATTTACTGTTTGCTTTAGTCTCTTCTTTCAATGAGCACCAAATTCACACAACAATATATTGGATATTAACTTTTAAAGTATCACATTCAGTTACATTTCCTCCTTAATGCCCTATCTTCTGATTTTCCCGACACTAAATGCCTCCCCACCTATTTGTAATTGTGTAAAATTCCTGAGATAGCTTCATCAGTTCTTTACAGGGAAGACTAATATTAGGAAAGTAAGCATTTTTAATTTGCAACTGTGATGCATTGTGTATATCTTCATAAAGTTAATCACATCTTCTAAACCATTTAATCTTCTTTCCTCCATCTATCCCCCTCTCTGTCTCCCTGCAGTCCTGCAACTGCTTTTCTGTTATTTGTTCCCTTCTCTTCCTCTTCCCTTCATGTTTTCCCATTGCTTAAACCTCTTACTTCTTTTGTGTGCTTCCTATTCACTTGGTTTTTTTTCCCCTCTGGATGTTCTGTTATGTTCACACCACATATATGGAAAAAATAGGTACAAGATAAATGCCCCTGCTGGGAAGTTTCAATTTAGCACCACTTGATTTTGTAGAATTCAACAGACAAAGCCCCCAAAACAGAGTGAAAATAGTTTTCTCCTTAGGCAATGAGACACAGCTCACCTCTCCCTTGCTTTACACTGTGTTTCGTCTACACTTTTCATAGATATAGGTTCTGCCTTAAGCAGCAATGTATAAGCTTTTAATTGATAAGGCAGACCTTCAAGCACCTTCAAGCATGCTTATCTTTATTGAAACAGTGCATAAAGATAAATAACAATATTTGCATACCATATGTAGTTTTTATGGAAACCAAAGCTTGCAGCTAATGATACAAGCGATTTCAAGATCAATTCTTCAGCCCAGACTACTTATAGATTAACTGTTTATCTATTTTGACTTCTCCCCTTTACATGACAATTAATCATTTCTCCTTTGTTTGATGCATGTTGCAAATTTCTAAGCACATATTGCAATATCCAAACTTTCCCTCATAATGTGTTCAGCACTTGTTCTGATAACCAGGGTAATATGCTATTAAGGAACTAAACTCTCCACTCTCACTAAAGTAAAATTTCCACTTTTAATAAAAGTTACACAATTTAACATTCTTATTACAAACTATTCTTGTTAAGGTCATAGGGTTTTTCTTAGAAATAGGCCCTTGGGGCCTAACAGTCAACAGCTAGCTTTTTCCAGAATGACTCTGCTCTCACCTATGTTACAAAGGCCCCTAGTCTGCAGACAGCATGAGGAACCACCCTTCTCTCTTAAAGTAGCAGCTTATAATTCTGACAGAATCATTGATTCCCCCCCCCCCCGCACACACACACACATTCCTACATCATTTGTGACTGGAGGGGCCAGTCTCACTGGTCGCTTACGTATCTGAGGTCAGCCTCTGTTTTGACTGCTCCTCTGCAACCCTGAGTAGAGACACTAAGGGTGACCACTCTTCCTTGTTCCCAGATGCTTCCACAGACCTGCAGTAAAGGAAACTGGAAACAAGGAGGAAGAATCAGCACAATGTGACTAGTAAGTTCTCTATGTACAAGAATTTTGGAATGTGTTTTAAATATTCTTCACTCACATGTGATTTAAAAATATCCCATATAGCCTAGATGATGTTTGATTGTCTGACCTTTATAGTCAGTAATTATAATGCTCACATATTATTTATATAGTATCATATATCTTTATATGCTATACTGTCACAATATCTTACCGAAAAAGTTTACAGACTGTAGACTTGCAGGCTTTCAAGTGTCTACCTTTTCTTTTAAGTGGAACCTTAACACTGCATTTCTATGGTTTACTGCAATGTTCATTTACAATGTTTTCCAAAAAGGTTACTGTTATATTGTCTCAGCCTTAATTCCTGATTAATGTTTCATAGAATCATAGAATATGAGGTTGGAAGGGACCTCAGGAGATCATTTAGTCCAACCCTCTGCTTAAAGCAGGACTAACCCCAACTAAATCATCCCAGCCAGGGCTTTGTCAAGCCTGACCTTCTTTCCTGTTTCTTCTTTCTGGAACTATCACATAGTTTCATACAACCTTGTGCTATCATTTTCTATTCTAATAAATCAGGAAGGTCACATTATGGAAATTTGTTATTTATATGGCAATCTAGTCAAGAAATACTGTGTTGGTTTAGTCCCTTTCCTCAGCTAAAGCTACCATAAAATTAAAATTAAATTGGATGAGAGAGGGTATTTTATTTTTAAATGAATATGAAACTATTTCTATAAAAGCACTATCAAAGCTGATTGTTCTCATTAGCTCATAACTTTTTTTTACAGGTAACTTGGCAAGACAGTTAAACATAAAGTACTGAACATTATAATAATGTATATTTATATGGTCTATTACAGCGGTTTTCAGACTTTTGTACCAGTGTATTCACACAGCAAACCGCTGAGTGTGCCCCCCTCCATAAATTAAAAACACTTTTAAATATATTTAACACCATTATAAATGCAGGAGGCAAAGCGCAGTTTGGGGTTGAGGCTGATAGCTCGTGTCGCCCCCCCCACCCTATGTAATAACCTCATGACCCCTTGAGGGGTCCTGACCCCCAGTTTGAGAACCCCTGGTCTATTATGTTATTAGAAAGCTATATTTCATGGGGTTTGTGATGTTATAGAGATGAAGTTGGACAATAAGATTATATAATTACAATATTCATATTATTTTCAATAATAAGTTTCCACTATGCAAATTAATTAGTCAATACAGTATCTATATTGGGTGCGGTACCACTGGTTCCAATAACTGTCCTGTGTATTATTGTGAGATGATATTAGCCATAACACCAAAGGTAGGAAAGGGAACACCAAGGAGAATGGAAATATACACAAGGGATATTAAATAGAAGTTATCCTGGTCACAAGAGAAGGTTACATCTGTGGTGGAGCTTCCTTAGCACAAAGGCTGATTTAGCAGAGTCATATGAAATTGCCAGTGAAAGGCTTCAAATAGACAATCCACCAACTCTGTCTTTTTTTACAGCATTTGCACTGAGCATGAGGACAATAGTGAAGGAAAACACTCAGGAGAAACCTCAATTGCCAGTGGGGTATAGCCACATCCAGCACCAAACCATGTTGCTCACTAATCCCAATGTGATCTGATTTGAGACCCAAGGTCAGAAAAAATGGCGTTGTGGGTCTCTGTGTTAGAGATAGTAGACCTAGATCCTAAATTCTCTTGTATTCCATAGAATACCAGAAGGCTTATGTAGCCAGACACTGTCACGTGAATTGAAAATATTCACAATTGGAGCAGGTCAAAAAACAGGATGATACTTTGATGAACATTTTGTCAAAATTTCTCACAATAGACTATTCATGAATGATTAAGCAAAAATTTAAAATTATTTCAAATTATTCAATTATTATTTTTGCAAAAAGATTGCAAAAATTATTGAATTTATTAAGTACTGAGCATGAATTATTGACATAGCTATTATTCTTTTTATTCCCAAATAAGATTATAAAATTATAAGGCTCCTGGAGAGAATTCTCCATAATATGTCATGAATATCTATTAAACCTATTAGTAATCATGGGGGGTCAGATAGCTCCATTTATTCCAATTCACAATTAATTATTTTAAGGAAAAGAAATGAGTTTAAAGAGTGACTCAAATAGTGGAAAGCACTGAGAGAGCTGTCTGGAAGGAGAACAAAAGACAAAGTGTTAAGAACTCTGTATTAATATATTATACTTAAATGGAACATCAGGCCAGTTATATTTGGTGACACAGTTAGTGGGAAATTATTATCAGCAATGAGAACTGTAACTGACTGAAACACTGTATGTTTGAAGGCAAATTACATTCACATTGCAGTGAGTGTGACTGAATAATGCAGTGTCATCAAAATGTTGTGCTGATTATTGGTTGGGGAAGAGTTTCATATGTGAATTGGATATATAATACAAGACAGTGAGATGCAGTCAGTACTGTGAATATGGAAAAATTCAGGATAGAGAATGGCATATCAGATTTGCTTTGAATTGTTTGATAATTAGGTTTCAAGTTCTTTGTAGTTGTTTTTTGTGTGAGGTAGCCACTTGACCTGAGTAGCCTGTAAGGTGCTCAAAAGTATTGAGGTATCTAGCTCCTGCTGATTTTAGTGGGAATTAGTCACTGTTTTGATAACTACCCCTGTTGTGAGCTCAACCATTAGAAGAAAGTGACACTTCTCAAATTTGTCCCAGTAACTTGTATGTTGATGGGGTAAAGTACAAAAGGGAGACAAATGACTGAATTAGTCCAGCCAAAAAAAGCAAGGACAATATAAAGATATGCCTGATAAAAAAGAGAAGTGAGGGACCAGAAATCAATGGAGTAAAATTGGTATGTCAGAAATTAGACCTAATTATGGGTAAGATAATGAGAGGGTGGAATTATTCTACCATCACTCCTCTTTTGGGATCCTTGAAAGAAAACACTTGGCCTCAGGCGGAGGTGGGTGGGGGTGGGAGAGAGGCATGGAAGGGGGAAGACAGCCTGATAGGTGCAAATGTAACAATTGCTGGCTGAGAGGCCAGTGGACCAGAAGGAGCAACCGTCAACATTATGGTTGCCACTATCTCCTGAGACCTCATAATCCAAGAATACAAAGTTGACCCTTTGTCATCCAGATCCTTAATGATGTCCTGACCAGACTGAACCAGAGAGAGCAATCCTGATGATATCACCAGCTCTACTGGTTTGGCTAAATCCTGAACACACCTGGAGTGTGAGAGTTGTTTTTTTTTTCCCATCTCTCATGTCTGTGTTTGTCCAACAGTGAGGTTGCAAGCAAAAGTCAAAACCAGAGACAAGTGGCATTTGCAAAGGCCTCAGGTTAGGTAGGAAAGGAAAGGCCTAATTTAAGGATCCCACTGGTGATTAAGCACCAAGCAGCTTGGCAGTGCCATGCCTTAGGCATCTTTGCGCAGATCACCAGCAGAAATTTAGGCACCCTGTGGACCTTATCTGTGGAAACTTAGATGCCTAGAGAATTTAGGCACTGACATGGCTAGGCAGCAGCTGAATGGGGATCAGGATCTAAAGGACTTAGACATCTAAAATGGCAGTTGCCTAAATTCCTTTGTGGATTAGCCCTAAATCTCTTTGAAAGTCAAGGGGACTTAGGCCTGGTCTGCAGTGTGTGTGGGGAGGGTCAGGGGGGGTCAACCTAAGATACGCAACTTCAGCTATGTGAATAGCGTAGCTGAAGTTGGTGTATCTTAGGTCAACTTACCTGGCCATCCACGTGGCGGTGAGTTGACCGCTGCCACTCCCCCATTGACTCCACTTCTGCCTCTCGTGGTGGTGGAGTACAGGAGTCGACGGGAAACAAACTTGGGGATCAATTTATCATGTCTATACTAGATGTGATAAATCAATCCCCTATAGATTGATCACTGCCCACTGATCTGGCGGGTAGTGTAGATTTACCCTCAGGCTTGTCACTTAACTAGTTTTTTAAAAAATTGACCTTTCCCTGAAAAGTTAGTGTGAACATAGTAAGGCAACTGAAAACACAGACATGGTTTAAATGAAAAAAAGGCCTGTGATATCACATTAAATTATCAGCATCTCAGCTACGGAGCAAATAACTTGCATAACTGAATTGATGTCTAATACTAAACAGTTTATGGCTGTTTGTAATATTTGGTGGAAATAAAATAAAAGTATAGTGAATTAAAATATTACATTTGCTTTAAAATATTTGTGGCTATACTTTGCTGATGATTTAAAATACAAAATTAAAAAGTGGCTTTAAACCAGGAAGTCTAAGTCCTTGAGGTTGTTATTAATGTAGGATATACGTAAGTATGCGTGAGAAAGGACAACAATGATAATTATTACCATGGAAGTGAATTTTGATTAAATGGCACTTAGGTAATTAACATTTATTATTCAAAATATTTAATTTTCTAACTTTAAAGTAATTGATTAAACTGTCACATAGAAGTCATCTAAAACTTGATTGGCATATAATGAGCTCCTATATAAAATGAGCCATTATTGATAAAACAATAACCATCATAACAATAATAACAAAATCATCTTCCCAGAACAACGAATAAGATAAGATTGTCACTTTGTTTCAAGAATTTGTTTGTTACTGTGAATTAAAATAATTAGGTTTGTTTATCAGTTCTTGATAAAACTTTTACTATGCCATCTTATTAAATGTATGTGTTTGATTTTGTTCTTACTATCATATAACAATCTAAGTTTACTTTCTGTAATTTTTAATAATTATTTACAATTCATTTAATTTCAGCCAATAATACTGATTTCTTCAACAGAGACTCAAAGAAGAGTATTCTAAAATATTAATGATTAATTATTAATATTCTCAATCATGTTACAAAGTGATAATCTTTGTATAAAATAGATCTGATGAGGTATCATTTGAAAACTATTAACTCACTGGTCAATCATATCATGGTCAACTGCATATAGCAACATTATATGTAAACAGGGTGACCAGATGTCCCAATTTTATGGGGACAGTCCTTATTTTGGGATCTTTTCCTTATATAGGTTCCTATTACCCCCCACCCCATCTCGATTTTTCACATTTTCTGTCTGGTCACCCTATATGTAAAGTTCTGAATTTGCCCAGTGTGATGTTACTTGTTCTAAACCAGACAATCCTGCCTAGGCAAAAGTTGTTAAACAGGCCTATCCTAAACAAAAGAATGTGGTATTTATCTCAATTTACATCTACATAGTAAACACAACTATAATGACAATAGGGCAGGGAAAGATTTAACAATTTGTATTTTAGCAAACACAAGTGGAGAGGGAGCATGGAGTTCCTTCCTCACTGCTTGAATAATCTTTGAGGGGTAACCTTCAAAGAATCTATTTCAAAAGTTCACTGGACTGTAAAAGAAAAAGGCGGAAAACTTCACCTTATCATTCTCACCTCAGAAGATGATGGAACCAGCACCTTTGGAACTCTGGGAGAAATCCTGATCAAGAATAGGGTTAGCCACCATCTTGCTGGAAGACTGGGGGTGATAAAAGCTATCTTGAACACAGCCTTGAACCAAACCTTGCTAGATTAAGACTCACTGAAAATCCTATTTTATTTAATAGACTTGTTTTTCTATTAATCTAAACCAAAAGTGCTGTGTTTGTACTAAGTGAAAGTCAGTTCCAGTTAATATGGCAAGCTGGTGGGTTTTGTCTCCTTAAAGGAGCAAACTGATCTTATTATTCATCTGAATGTTGCAGGACATATCGGATAACTCGGGTGTAGGAAAGTTGGGGACTGGTGGTGTGTTGGGGATCAAGTGCTAACATTAACCAAGTCTAGCAAAGACATAAGTAGGAAGTCTAGCAAAGTCTAGCAAAGACATAAGTGCGTCTGAGATAATGGGTGGCATTTGTCTGGGAATTTGGCAAGATGCCCAAGAAGTAAAAATTAGCTTGGACAGAAGATCCACTCATGCAAAACTTAGTAACCTGATTAGGTAGGAACTCCAAATGCATCTTTGCTGTTGCATAATTCATGAACTTGAACTAGCACAAAATATCAGCCTCTTGTCCTCCAAAGGAGTCTTGTCTTTCTTTTGAATTTGTGGAGTTCATAGTCTTATCATTAACAGGTATTAGGGAACTGTCTGTGCCTATTAGAAGGGTTTACAGGGGCCAGTTAGTGCATAACACATTGGTACTCATTATAAGTTACACCCAACTTGTGTGCATTACTGCACTGTGTAGACAAAGCCTTTGAAATACTGCAGGTTCCCAAACCTGATGACACGTTCATGCTGTAGATTTTATAAGCACTATAGGCTTCCCCACACCAATTGCTTTTTCAGATAAGCTACATAAGTGAATCTTTGCACTCCTGAGGGAGTTTATAAACTTTCTCAGGGAGTTTGCATACTTTTTAAAATGTTTCTGGGAACCAACAGAAATAATCACACAATCATTAAGAATACTTGTTTAAAATTTCCACTGACTACAAGTTTCTAAAATACTTTTGGAATTTCATAATATTCCACAAACATTAGGAAAACTCTCCTATTTTCCACACATAAACAAAATAATCTCAGACTCTCAGAATAAATTCTCTTCTGCTTGGAGACCCAATATTGAAACATGTAGGAATTGTTTAACATAATGGAAAACTAGTTGTAGTCTTAACTATGGAGTCATAGTGTGGCTCCATATTAACTGAAACCTTGAACAAATATTGAAATACTGTACACATAGTGCCTAGATGCTATAGTGATGGAGCTTTATAAGCATGACAAACAGGTAGATAGACAACCATATCCACAGATTGGTAAATGCAGCAATAACAAGATTTTAGTCATATTTTTTTGTGACTCTTCATTTTAGAGTCACACTCAGTGCAGGAGCTGCCTGCATGTTGATAGCCTTGCTCAGAATAAAATCAGATTTTAGTTTAAAAATAATTAAATCCAGAGTGCATTTCTTTAGATTTTGTAGAACAAACTTAATAACAATGATGAGTACATTTCATGGCAGATCAGCCTGCAGAATTTTAATTACAGCTCTGTCATTTTTAGAGCCAGAAACCTTGATAAAAACACTATTATTCTGGAAAAGCTTGATTGCATCAATCATGTTACTATTCCTTTAACATGTTGGAATGCATTTGTTAAAGGTGATTTCATTTATCTCCATTTTCTAGTTCATCAACATGTTCTAGAATTTTTTTAATAACTGCAGATGTGTAACATCATATCTTAAAATACTAATTAAAGAGGTGTTTTGTGCCAGCAAAGAAATTAAAAAGTATCAACCTTCAGATATATTTATCAAGCAAATGGGCAAAATTTTCCATTAAATAGAAGAAATGGTTTAGCATCCTAATGCACTAATCATTTTGCCATATCAACTTTCTTTGACAACATAAATATTTATGATTCATAACTATGCAAGCAGTTTGCTAGATCAGTATCTTTATAGACAGAAAAGTAAGTCCAACTTACTACATTATTTCCCTACAGTTTCAAGAAAAGCATTTAAAAGGTGTCAATGCACAAAATAATGATAAATGGGCATACAGAAAAACAGATTAGTTTGTTACATCCTCACTGGGAATGGATATCACATTTGTAATATAGATGGACCAAATGTGGGAGTTTGCTTGAGTAAGGAATATCTAATAATGGAGAAAGATCGTAACATTTTGACCCAATAATAGGACTTCTGTCATAAGCATAAAGTAGCCTAGAATTCCTGCTTACCTGTAGGGGTTAAGAAGCTAAAAGGATCCTGGAGGCACCTGACCAAACAGACCAATGGGGGCCAAAGATGCTTTCAAACCTGGGGGGAGGGAAAGTGCTTTGTCTGTTTTTTTCATTCACTCTGGGCTTTCAGGGGAATCAGATTGTTTTCCTCTCTCCATCTAATTTATATACTTTTTCAATAGAAACAGTAAGTAATTTAGCCAGGCAAGGCTGTAGTTTATATTTGTTTTTTCACTTGTGAATTTCTCAGGTCTTTGGGAAATATCCTGTGTTTTCTCTGTACTTTGAAACTCAGCAGAGGGGGGAGAAATTTCTCTGTGCTATGGGTTTTCCTTTGATTTTTTTTTTGCAAAGTATTTTCCACTGATTCCTATAGAAATTTTGTTTCTCTCTTTTTCCTTTAATTAAAATCTTTCTTTTAAGAATTTGACTGCTTTGTTTTCCATTGCGTAAGGTCCAGGCTTTTGGCTCAGGCTCATCTAGCAGGATTGGTGAGGGGTTTTTCTCAAGCCTTTCCCAGGGAGGGATGTATAAGCTTTGGGGGATTTTTGAAAAGAGAGGGGGCTCCATGTGGCCCTGCCCCTAGTTCTTGGGGTAACGCCTGGTGATGGCAGCATACTGTTCCAGACACAAGATAAACTTATGTCTTGTAGAAGTTTTAACCAAAGCTGGTAAAATGAGTTTAGGGGGTCTTTTCATGCGGGTCCCCACATCTGTACCCTAGAGTTCAGAGTGTGTGTGGGGGGAAAACCCTGACACTTCCATGAATGATCTCATCATGTGGCAACTGAAACCTCTGCTCCCACAAACGATTTCCTTTTAAGGGCAGTAATCTTGGGACTAATGTCAGAAGAAGTAATGGCTGTTGATGTTCTGAGCATTCACTGGGTGGGCCAGTTAAAAATTCTTCATACTAATTGATTTAAAATATCTCCACATTCAGAGTATAGTTAAAATGTAGGAAAACCAGGGCAAGGCTGAGACTATGCTATAATGACTAGGAACTCAACCAATTAGACAGTTTAAAAAAGGAGGATGGTTTCAAAGGAGCTCCAATTCCATAAATGAAGTGGCCTGAATGAGAGCTGCTGGGTGCTGAGCACTTCTGAAAATCTGACCACTTTTTTTATATGCCAAAACATGAGCTGACCTCTCGTGAAAATTTGACCCTTAATCGACCAAATATTAGGTTTGAAGTGGCACAGTTTCAAATGCATGCAGGTTCAGCTGGGTCTTTTGGCTTTCTTATGCAGGAAAATTGGGTACCATGAAATCAGTGGGATTATATACAGTAATAAAATTAAGCATGTGCATAAGTATTTGCAGGATCAGGGCCTTTGTGTGCAATTCAGCTCCACTGAGGGCAACTGAAATCTCTTCATTGACTTCACTAGGGATGGATCAGGTTTTTGTACTGGAATCTGTTCCTGGGCACTGGCTCTTTTCTGATGTGAACAAGCCTTTTCTTTTTTTCTTTAAAATTGTTTAGTCTTACTTACAAAAATAAATATTTCCACTTCAAAAATATCCTTTCCAGATGGAAAATGAGAACATTTGCAGTCAAAATAGCTCCAGGTTTTATTTTAAGAAAAAAATACAACATTTTGGAAGATGTCCGTGAACAATGAACAGTTTTTGTATTGGTAGCAACACTGGAAAAATCTCAGATTTTTTTAGGATTTCCCCTTTCGTTGCAAATATTTTTAAAACCTCTGGATTTCACAATGTAACTGTGAAATTGCTGAGTGTCACTCATGTATGTTTCACTTGAGAAGGACAAGATGAGTGATCCCTGGGGGGAAAATAAACCTGCCCTGATTCTGAGGCACAAATGCATTATTCATATGTATAAAGTCTAGTTTTCTTCTTGGCATTTAATTTTCAAACTGCATGGTATTTCCAAGCAATTTACTACACTTCTTATACAATACCCTCCCTGCTTTTCTCCATGCTGAAGTGACTATTCTTACAGCATATGTAATAGTCAGGGTTCAAAAAGAAGAAGAAGAAGGAAAATCACTAGATCAGAAAAAAGAGACATAAACTGGAAAAAATATAAAACATGAATACTATGTGTAGTCATTACAATATTTTTAAAGAGGATATGCAGATTATTGCTTCTCCATAGTTCAGTAACAAAGGTCCTAAAGTTGTGAGTCATCACTATCTCAGAGTTGCCCAGGTATCTTTAGAATCTTTATCTTTAGAAAAGATAAAACACAGGGCTATGAGAATAAAAAGCCAAGGTCTAACAGACAGATGTTTCAATAATCTGAGTTGCTGCAGCCTTTCATGAGAACGTATCACTGGTGCAACTAAATAGACTTCCCTTTTTCCCTGCCTGGGACTTAGTGAATGAATTAAAATTTAAATTAATACCAAACATTAATAATATGTGTTGTGCCATTTTCAGTTGTAAAAGAGGGAACTTTATGGAATCCAATATTGTGGTTAAAATGTGTATACAAGGAAAGTCAACTATAAGTGACACAGGTTTGCCCAAAATATTGTAAATGTTACTGACATGGGCAATCCTCTTAGGAAATAAAGGGATTGTGTTCAATATTTGATTTTTTTAAGGGATAAAGTGAAGTAAAGCTAATATTGCCATCAAGCACGCTTATGTTTTGAGTTAGTGAAATACACCTCTGTTGAAAGTGGCAGTAAATAAAAGGAATTGAAAGCAAATAGTCTGTATAAGCACACTTGACCACAAAGTGGAATAGTCTGATACGTAACTGTCTGATCAATAATGCACAGACTCAGCTCAGCCATACATACCAAGCTCCCACCACTCTTGTTAAAAGGAGAACAGAATTGGAAGATGTATACAGCTGTTCAAACCTCCTGGACAACAACAGTTCTTGAAGTGAATTTGCGTTGTATAATGGACTGTTAAAACAAGTTTAGAGAGCATCAAATATGGAAAAACTTTGTCTAAATTATATAAACTTTAAACTGAACATTTTAATAGTTAGCAGTGTTAATGGAGAAACTGCAACTTGAGCAATCATAACCACGTTGGCTAAGGGATGCACCACAAAGGGGCTTGCAGAGGTTAGTTGCTGACCAGAGCAAACCACTCAATGTTGATGCTTGTACCAAATGCTATGGCATAACTTGTCTTACAGAAACTGGTGTGACAAAATGTGTTGCACAGAGAGACTGGAAAATTTAGTCCTAGCTGTAAATACTCAAAAGCTTATGTGTTGTTCCCAGATTGGATGGTGTGGGAGGTCAGTTCTCATTTTGGTTGGATATTTCACATTTTCTGAAGAAATATGGGTCAACATCTGATAGGTCCACATTCCCACCTGCAAGAAGAGGAACCAAGTTGGACCAGCCAGAAGAAATGGGTCTCCTTCAGCAAATTATTTCCTGAAAGCTGAAGACATCTGAAAGGGAGAAGACTGAGGTCCTTGGCCAGTCTCTGGGTGGTCCTTCCTGGTGATATCAAGTGTCTTGGATTGGCATCTTAAACTGTCTCTATTTTTCAGAAATGTGGGTTGCCTGCTAGTGTAGACTCTATTTGTGTACATCATTTGTTCCACCTGTGTTTATAATGTCAACTCCTGCTGTGAACAATAATTAAGATGAAAGCTGATGTCTGAGCAAAGATCTGATGATAAGTAACACAGAGACTTTTTTGGGTGTTAATCCAAATCAGTGAATTGACCGCTTTCTGAAACTGGGTACCTAATTAATAAGGGATGTATATCCCTGTTGTGTAACAGTGTCAATCAAGTAAGCAGGAAAGTAACTTTAAAACTCAACAAGTTACTGTTGTTGACTATGATTGTAGAACAGTTTATATTTGTCTATAATAGTTAATAGTTTCATCCTGCCTTTCAAGTTCTAGGTGCATATAGACATAAAATGAGATCAAGCTTCTTGAACTGCAGGCTGTCTATATAGTCTGTCATCAATCTAGGAGTTTATTTTACTTTGGAGTGTTAATCAGATCCTGGGGCTACTATGATCAGTTGGGAAACAGGTTTAAAAGATTGACTATTATAGATCCAATGGGAAGAATCATGGTGAATTGGCATGTAAATATTGACAAAATTGTGTTGTGATCTAGCTTTAGATAATTTTTCCTCTGTTATGTTAGAAACACTCAAATTGCCCAGGTAAGGCCCTATTCTGAAGGACTCTTTGCCTAGATTTTGTACTAAAATTTTTGATTAAATATTTGACTAAGTCACCTTCCCAACATAGGGACTGAGTATGTTATTTTCTCTTGCGGTTGTGTGATTTGATTCAGAAAACCTAAATGAGTATATAGACCATTTAAATCATAGTCCAATATTATTTTTGTCTTCTTATATCCTATACTATTAGTTGCTATTGTCAAGGATATTTAATAAAAATCCATAAAACTAAATTCAACTCTCAATTCTTTTCCATTAGTTAGACAATGAAAATTAAAAGAACCCTAAAAAAAGGTGGTAAAGGTCATTGGTTGAGCATTTGTTTAACTATGATGTGTCTTACAATAGCAACCACTAAGTACTTTTCAGTATGATTTGAGTCATCATGATATGATTGTAATATATTTAAAATACCTACAGTTTTTGTCATTTATTAGTATCTGGGTAACCTTACCAACTGTTGTCATAGTTAGAGTTATCACAAGTTTTGGGGAGAGGAGAAGGAAAGCGGGAAGGTATCAGGTATGGAAATGACTGATTCATTACCAAATTCTAAATCCATTCCCCAAAACATCTATAAAAATAAAGGGAAATAATTGTTTAAAATATTAACTACAGATGAGCTGTTTTTATAACAGGAGATGAAAGAAAAAAAATCTTTCATTTGAAATGTGGCTAAGGAAAATACCAAAAAAAAAAAAATCACAGCTCAAATATAAAGCACTATATGTTCATATCCACAGTCCCACCTCCTGGAGTCATGTGATTACAATAGAATCTCAGCTTTCATTTAAAAATAGAAGTCTCTAGTTCTTGTGATTGTGAAGAAAAGTTTGAAAATATGATCTGAGTTTAACCAATACAATGATTTTTCTCTGAGGCCAAGTCTACACTGGGGAGGAAGTCGACCTAAGATTTGCATAGCTGAAGTCAACGTACCTTAGGTCAACTTACCTCGGCATCCTCACGGCGGTGAGTCAAACATTGCCTCTCCCCAATTGACTCCGCTTCTGCCTCTCACAGCTGTAGAGTTCCGGAGTCAATGGGAAGAGTGCTCAAGGATCGATTTATCATGTCTCGACTAGATGTGATAAATTGATCCCCGATAGATCGATCACTACCCGCCGATGGGATGAAAACAACACTAGGTAGGGCCCAGGGAGCCCTTGCTACAGGACTGTGTGGGTAGCAGGACGAAAAAGGTACAGCAAGTGTGGAGGGAGAGCTACTTTTACTCTGTTTACTGCTGGGAGATCTGACCACCAATGTCTTTCCAGAGGTGGGGAGGCCCTGCTTCTACTATGGAGGGAACAAGATGAATGAATGATGTATCCCTTCCCCTCTGGAAGGGGAGTGGCACTCCCTGCCATCACCACTCCAAGTGAGAATGAGGCCACAGAACAGTGGTATGGCTGTGGGGCAGAGTCCTGAGGGGCACTGTGTCATAGTGTACCTAGGACCTTGGATTACCTTAATCTGAAAGTGTTCCAAGAGCTGTTTGAGGATCACTGAGCACAAGCCAATTCTTTATGTACAGCATATAAGAAAAAAGAGAAAATAGTAACAACTGAGAGCTCAAACATTACATTGCACCTGGGCAGAATGTCAAACTATTATTCATATACTGACACTGGTATAAAATGTCTCTAGCCTTCACCAACTAATCACACTCCTTGTTACTGTACCATGCACAGTGTCTACATCATCTGCCTCTGACCCATAGATGATAATGCTACAAAGGACTTCCACCCACCTACATATATAGAAAACATGCTTATATATTTAAGAAAAAGAACCATATCACACCGGTATCAATGTACCTAACTATACATTACAATGCAGTATCAAAAGAAAACCTGTATCATTTAGAATATTTAATAAAATTCTCCTGTGAAATCCAAAGTATGTATGTATATCTCACCCAGCGGATTCAATTAGAACAGAGGTGGGCAAACTGCGGCCTGCGGGCCATATGTGGCCCGCCGGCCATTTTTTATCAGAAGCCCTGCACTTCTGCCCCAGGGTCCTGGGTGGAGCACGGTGAGCCATAGGGCCCATGCTCCCAGGCCAAGCTGGAAGATCCACAGGGCTCCGCGCTGCCAGGCCAGGGGCTGGGCGGAGCACAGCGAGACACGGGGCCTGTGGTCCCGGGCTGGGGGCCAGGCTGAGCGGGATGAGCCACGAGGTCCAGTGCTCCCAGGCCGGGGGCCAGGCTGAGTGCGGCGAGCTGCAGGACCCCGTGCTCCCGGGCCGAGCCGCGGGGCCCCACGCTCGAGCTGGAGCCCCAGCTGAGCAGGGTAAGCAAGGGGGGGCCTGAGATGGTGGGGGTTAGAGTGGGTTGGTCTCAGGAGGGGGCAGTCAGGGAACAAAGACAGAGGGGTTAGATAGGGGGTGGGGTCCTGGGGGGGATAGTTGGGCGGGGGAAGGAATGATCAGGAGACAAGGGGGGGTGTTGGATGGGTCAGAGGTTCTGAGGGGGGCAGTCAGGGGGCGGGAAGTGGATGGGAGTCAGATAGGGGATGGAGCCAGGCTGTTTGGGGAGGCACTGCCTTCCCTACCCGGCCCTCCGCACAATTCTGAACCCCAGTGTGGCCCTCAGACCAAAAAGTTTGCCCGCTCTGAATTAGAACATGTCCTGTGTGTCTCTGTGTAAATACACTTTAAAATATTAATAGTTAAAAGGTAAAATTAATGCATTACAAATCATTTAGGGCCTGATTCAAAGTCCAATCTAGTCAATGGCTGAACTCTTATTGACATGGATCAGTCCTGTACTGAATGAACAATACAAGTCAATGATGACATATCATAAGTAAGAAGTTATTAAAAAATTACAACACTGAAAAGATAATAATTGTAGGTCTTTGAAGAAATTGACCCTATTTCTTTAAATTTGTCCTGCCATTCCATCAGACAGAATGAGATTCACTAATTTGCTGATTCACTCAGGCACTTATTGCAATTTATAATAATCAAGTCCTTCGATGCCTTCCATTTTTAAAGCATTAATCTTATCAGTTATTAGATTAACTCTCAATAGAATTTTTTCTTGCACTTTATTAATATTGGTTGGGTTATTTAAGTGCCCTAATATAAAGCTTTTAGGATGAAAAGGAATATCTCTGTCCAACATCATGTCAGTTCTGTGGAGGATTCACCCCCCCTCCCAGCCCTGTTTCATTTTAGATATTTCTGAAGCATAGAAATTACTCTACTGAATCAGATCAGTGGGTAATTTAGGTCAGATCTATACTACAAAGGTAGTTCAACCCAGATATGTTGCTTGGGCTGTGGCATTTCCACACCACTGAGTAATGTACGTATGCGAACTAACCCCCGATCTAGAGAGCGCTAGGTCAATGAAAGAATTCATCCATCAATCTAGCTGTCACCTCTCGGGGAAATGGATTAATTGCAGTGATGAGAGAACCCTTTCCATTGCTATAGTGAGTGTCTACACTTAAGCACTACTGCAGCTGTGCCCCTGCAGGGTGTCTAGTTAAGACATAGCTTCAGTCTAATATCTTGCCTCCAATGGTGGCCTATACCAGCCTGATTTAGCCGGCATGGATCAGCCATGGGTTTTTAACTGCAGTGCAGACATACCCTTAGAAGTAATTATGGAGAGCAAATTAAAGGAGAATTACCATTGGCTATAACAGAGTTCAGCATTTCCTCTTCTTTGTTGTACAGACAGTACAGTTTTAGCATTATTCTGACAGACCATTATGGAGGTGCACAGAGTGGAGGGCGATTTCTGCTTCTTTGTATGCTGCACTGTCACAATGCAGCCCCAGCACCTGAAATACCAGTAACTGCTGAAGCTGTACTTCACCGGGGGTGCACCTTAGTTCATAGGGTTGGGGAGGGTCAGTGTCATGACCCTACTGCTTCCCTTTGCACTGTCCAGTAGAACTAGCTGGGGGGGTGTGCAGGAATAAGAAGCATCCCATGAAGCTAGGTAGTTGTAGATGTGCTCACACTGTGTGCTGGGATCAAGGGTAGGAGTTCTGACTCTGAATGCATTCAAAATACTGAGTACTAAGCACTTACTTTTTTACACACTCTATTCCTATGCCTTCTGAGCCATTAAGATCCATTATGGGCCTGATACAATGCCTACTGAAGCAAATAGAAAATACACGTATTGACATCAGTGGCCTATTGTTTTTTTTTTTTCTTGTTTGACCATGGAGTCTTTGCATAGCCAAAATTCCATTGACTTCAGCTCTTAGCATGGATGGAATGAAGGAATTGTGAATGTATACCAGTGCCCTCTGCTGGATATAATGTGCTAAAGTGAAACCTGGCATTTGTGACTATAGCCCAAATTCTTTTCGGTTATGTTGCGTTGGTTTAAATGCATTGGTGATCTCTTGGGAAGGGAGGAATATATACTTCCAGATTTTTCTCAGATTGTTAATACCCCCACTGCATGACTGCAGGGTTTAATATCTCTTAGATCTGGTCTCTCTTTACATTTTTTTTTTAACATACTAGTTAAGCACAGCTGTGCAGTGGGAACAGTGTGGAACTGCACCTTGCCCTCCCCTCCCCCAGTGGAAAGAGTCCTTGACAATGGTTCATATCCTAATTTCCTGAGGCAAAATTCCCTATAGAGTGGTGGAGACAATGGGAGTTTGGGGCTTACAGAAGCAGTTTTTCAGTCATGCATTACATTGAAGCTAACATAGCAAGTATGGAAATAGCGTGTAGCTTATAAATGCTCAACAATTCCAGAATACTATGCACTGGGACAATACATCCTAATGCCTTTACAGTTTGTTAAAGTTATGTGAAGAGAAATATTTTTCTTATTTAAATGCATATATAACAAAGCAAACATTAAGAAATTCACATTTTCATGGTGAAAATGCTGTGTACAGCTTTGTTCCTTTTTGATTCCTTGTTGTCATGTAAAGTCATGAAGTCATTTTAGTTAATTTTAACTATAATTCATCACTATTGCAGCAAGAGGTTATGCAAAACTCCATTTATGATCTTCTGTCATATTAGTGAGCAAAGTATATTTCCTCAAATGCAGTCTTCATTGACATTGCAAATAAACAATAGGGTAACTTTGCTTGTGGCCAAATTAAAGGTTCTTTTCCCCCTTGGAATCTTAATAAATTTTAAATTGTCTCTCAATTTTACTTTTAAATTACAGTGAAATGTGCACTTACTTGAGCTGATTAAAAATTGATTTGCCCATTCTTTCAGTGAAAGTTTTATTTCCAAATGCCTGAATTAGAAGGGATTTTTTTAGAGTATGGGCTGAATCTTCAGGAAGCAAAGGGACTGTACATGTAATATTCATAAGTTAGAAGTGTGGTCCATTTTTTTATCCATTTGTTCTTTATGACTCTGTACTTGAGGTAGCCAGGATATTATTTCTGCAACTTGTCATATGATGCCTGGATCTGAGTATTAATTAATTGATTTTTATTTAAGAATTCTGCACTTGTATAAGAATTTCATTCTGTGAATTAAGAAAATGCCTCCTTGAGTGCACTGTTCTGACATGAGCACCTTCCTACTGGTAGTAGATATCCAGGTGTTTACAGGTCAGCTTCCCAGTGGAAAATAAATCAGTGATACCAAGTCTGGGTATAATCTAAGTGTAACTTATTTTATTTATACATATAAAATAAAGGTGGTCATAATGCAGAGGGGTCATTAGCATAAGTTACTCTCCCTCCATATATTTGGTGTGGAAAGAAAGTCTGCCAGAGCCCAGTCACATCCCTCAACCTGCTAACTCTTTTGAGCCAAACTCGACAGAGGCAATTGCACAGAATTCGGAAACACCATTCTCTCCTATGCAGCTCTCCCTCCTAGATGCAAAAATAAAAAGTTTTCTATCCACAAGCATCTGCAGAGGGCAGACAAATCTCACTTACAAGAATCTCAACCCAACACTGCTGTCCAATTCCCAGAATGCAACACCACCTCTAGAACTGGCTCTAATTAGAGACAGAGCAGAAAGCAAACTCTCCTGCTGCTTGTTACATCTCCTCTCTGAAGAAGCTGCCACTACACAGTACCAAAATAACACAGTATGTCTCTCTAAGACTGAACATTTTGCTCACATGCTAAGAAAAATAACTCTGAAGACAATGTGGTGTCTGTTATGAGTGTTTTCAATGGTGTTTTACACTGTGTTGTTTACCTGTATAAGCCACCCAGTCAGGAAACAATATGATGTGATTTATGTAACTAGCCAACATAATGTGAATTGCTTGTTGCAAATATTAACAGCAAGCCACTTCCGAGGCATAGGCAGAAATGAATTTATTATATACAGTCTCTTAAATTTAAAAGCAGCTGCTATTTTGTCCTTTCCGAAAGGAGATAATGAAGTCAAGACCAATGAGCAGCTAATGAGTCCACAAAATAACTCATAAGTTCCCCTCAGTAAGAAATTCTAAATACTGTTATTAGAAGGAAAGCAGCTTAAATAAATAGAAAGATAAGGATAGAGAGGTGGGAGACATCACTGCAGAGGAGACTGGATAATCTCAAGGAATTTCAGTGCCTCACTTCTAACAATTGCTGAAGTTATGGTGTCTTGGGTGAAATAATTCTGGATCATAAATTGCTACATGTACTTCATGTCAAAATATTTCAGTTAGCAACATTCTCACCTCTGGGCCAGAATGCTGTGAGTTCATATTTCCCTATTAGGCTTTGGGGTTCTATCTTAATAATAGAGGGCCAAATTCTACACTTAGTAACACCATTCAAACCAATTTACTTCACTATGATTACATGGTATGATTGAAGTCAATTGTACCATGTTTTAGACCAATGGCAGATTACTTCTCCACTTGCCACACAAGGCATAATTTGTTCACTGGTTTGTTTCAAGTGCAGTGCATCTATGTGCTCCTCCTTATTTAGGGCAAGTTGTTAAATCACAGCCTAGCCTAAAATCTTATCCAAAACTTTGTGATTTTTTTAGGACTATACAGTACTTTTATGGGAGGTGTCCGTAGGGGGTGCTGCTACATCTTGGGTTGTTTTTTGTAACTTGCAAGCAAATGTTCAACCTTGAGAACACATGCTATATGTTGTTTTTAAATTTGGTTATGCAAGGTTCCAGGTAGAGAAAGCTGTAGCAGCAGTAGGGAGGTTTACTCACTGGCTTAGTCTCTGATTAAAGTCAGTTCTGTAGGTAGAGTTGCTCCTTTGGAACTGGGCATTGGTACTGAGATTGTGAAGAAAGAGTTCTTCCTGAATGCTATTGACCATTTCTATTCTAAGACTGATGTCTAGGGGTAAATTAAACAAGTTACATGTAGATTTTAGCCAGTCTCCTTGACACTGATTTCTCTACCTCTGTGAAGCTGATCGTCAGGGTCTCAGAGAGGTGACATTAGTGTCAGAACAGAATGCTGCTGGTGTTGGAACAAAGGGCAAGAGAACGCTGATGTGTGTTTGAGAGTTAATACTATATATTACTTTTTCCATCCTAATGCCCAATTCTGCTTATTCATATTGAGTAGTGCCATATTACACTTTAAATCAATGGAACTATATGTATACTATGAATTATGATATTAGAATCTGTCCCTACATTAATAGACTTAAGCTGATTTCTGATTTATATGCATTTTGTTTCAGTCTCCACAATTTTAAATAAGGTAGGGTTGAAAGAGGATTTGAATTTGTATTAAGCCATTGTGTAAATAATGTAGATGTCAATTATAATTTGCTTATACCTTATTGCTCCTTTAGTTTTATGTAATCTATTAAATGTACAGTAATATTAACTGCTTTTTTTCTGCGCATAAAAATACAAAACATATAATATCTTTGTGTTTGTGATAATATATTTAATAATAAACCCCAAGTCATATAAATTGTGCACACTCTAAAACAAAGTATGAATTCATAAATGGGAGATGTACATATTTATAGTCGCAGGGCTAAATCTTGCTGTGATATGTTCTATTAGGCTGCATCAAATAATATCCAAACATCAAGTCTCATAAACCACCAAAGCAATTACAGCTATGATTTTCTCAATATTGAAGATTTTTATCACAGTTTTTGGGACAGCTCAGCATTCAAGATTCCCTGCTCCCCATCCCAATATACATTTAAAATATATTTTAATTTAATTAAACTAGGTTAAGTTTAAATATTTTTCTGACACTTACTCCAAAGCCTTTTACTAAATCAACAGAGAGAAGGGTACTTGTCGGTCAAGGAGCTGGGGATTAAAGATATTTAATAGGTATTGGACAGGATGCACTCTTGCATTGCCAAAAGTGGAAAGCATGCCATATGATCAGGGAGCAGCTCATAGGGTCCAGTACTGCTTCTATTAATTAATCTAATTTCAAAATTGTAGTCCACTGTACCAGAACTGATTTAGGCAAAGATTTTCAAAAGACACAAGTAGGAATTAGGTGCCCAACTCTTAATGGCAATCAATGGAATTTGGATGTCTAACTCCTCTGGGGCCCATTGAAAATGACTGCCTTAGGTTTTGTACAAGAACCATTCATGCTCAAGGAATCTCAAAGTGCTGTAAAAAGTAGTGATGAGTTTGATACTGTATAAGCTATGAGAAGCTGTTATAAATTCTATTGGAACATGGGCTAAGGTCTGATCCAACTCACATGAAATCGATGGAAAGTTTTCGAGTCCGTTAATTGGACTGGGCTCTTAATGAGAGAGGAGGAGATAGCCACATGATTAGGCTGTTTCTCATAAAAACATTCTACTGGTAGAATTGACTATTATTTTAACTTCTCAGGTAAAACCTAAATATTTATTTAAGTTATTCAGAAATAATTCACCTCAATGGTACTACACTGATTTATGTCAGATGAAGATCTGAAATCAGCAGAGATATAGCAATAGAGTGGAATAATGCTGATTGTAGATTTAAGAGTTAGTTACAGAACAAATAGTTTATTTTATTAAGAATTAATAATTCATGCACCGCTATAACACAGTGATGATATCACATAGAATAAAAAATTGCTATTTGCAATCACAATTTTAGGCATTCCTTTTTGTAAAAGGTTTGAATTGCAAAGCCATGTTTTCAAAGGTAATATAAATGAAATTGTTAACTTGAGTTCTATTTAAAATTAAAATAAAAACAAAACAAAATACTTCTAATGAGTTTGGATTACGAAGATTTCCACTCTTCCCTTTAGCCAAGAGAAGACACAAAAAGTTAGTTTCAATGAATAGTCAAAGTAGAAGCCAAAGATGCATAGAAAATCCTGATGGTAGCAGTCTTCTTGTATTACAGTTGAAAGCATCCAACTCAAGCTCATGAGCTTGACTTCAGATTTAATTCTAGATGTCCTTTCCTTTATGCACACGTGAATAAATAGGAAAATGATTTTTGTTAGCTACATCTCTGGTTTAAGCAGAAATGCAATCAGCATGTTACCTAGGTATTGTGTGTACACTATCTAACTCAATTTTCTCAGCATTATTTAGACATGCTCACTGCTCACACCTGATAGAAAGCCTTCCTACCCATACCAATTAACCTAACCCTAACCAATTAACCTAACAGAGTTGGCACTGAGGTTTGTTGCATGGATTGGTTCCTGAGTTAGTGTTGCTACAGTGCAGTGTGTGGTTGCTGGTGAGAATCTGTTTCAGGTTGGCAGGTTGCCTGTGGGCGAGGACTGGCCTGCCTCCTAAGGCCTGTGAAAGTGAAGGATCATTGTCCAGGATGGGTTGTAGATCACTGATGATGTGTTGGAGAAGACTGTAGATGATGGCCAGTGGTGGTCTGTTGGTTTCTTTCTTGGGTTTGTCTTGCAGCAGAATGCTTCTGTGTACATGTCTGGCTTTGTTTATCTGTTTCCTTACTTCCTCATGCAGGTATTGCAGTTTTAAAAATGCTTGGTGAAGATCTTGTAGGTGTTGGTCTCTGTCTGGGGGGTTGGAGCAAATGCTATTGTACCTCAGTGCTTGGCTGTAGACAATGGAGCATGTAGTGTGTCTGGGATGGAAGCTGGAGGCATGAAGGTAGGCAAAGCGGTCGGTAGGTGTGAACATAAACACCACCCTATACCAAAAAACTGGACAATCCCTGCGTAAAAGGATAAATGGACACAAATCAGATATTAGGAATGGCAATATACAAAAGTCTGTAAGAGAACACTTCAACCTGCCTGGATATACAATAGCAGACCTCAAAACAGCCATCCTTCAGCAAAAAAACTTCAAGACCAGTCTTCAAAGAGAAATTGCTGAGCTCCAGTTCATCTGCAAATTAGACACCATCAGGTCTAGACTCAATATTAACTGTGAATGGCTCGCCAATTACAAAAACAGTTTCTCCTCTCTGGGTGTTCACACCTCCAGATCACCTGCTGGAAGTGGGCTTCACCCCCCGCTCCCGATTGCATTTACCTTGCTTTCTTACCTGCTATTTATACCTGCCTCTGGAGATTTCCACAACATTCATCTGATGAAGTGGGGCTTAGCCCACGAAAACTCATGATCCCTAAAATCTGTTATTCTATAAGGTGCTACAAGACTCTTTGTTGCTTTTGCTGGGTTAACAGGTTTCTGAATAGGCTTTTCTGTTGTTTTTCAAGGATGACTGATACAACTGTAAAAAAATATTAATATTGCTGTCTAGGGCCATTGTTTCTATACTCAGAATGAAGGTAACACATATGACTTTAGCATTTCTCCTTATATGCCACCCAAGGTGATATGCTATAAACCTCCTAGGTGCCAAACTTAATAGTCTCTCATTCGAATTCATCCAGTGTGTTTTCTACACATCTCTTCAAATCAAAACAAAATGTATTCCAAAACTAATATCACTCTTCTCTCCTGTTAGTGCAGACCAGAAGCTACTGTCTTTATTCATGTCGAGAAGTACCTTGCTCTCTGAGTAGCCCCGTGGAAGCATTGGGACCACTCATAAAGTAAGTTAGTACTCAACGTTAATATGAGTGGTAGACTCTAGTCCCAAGGAATTATGAGGAAAAAAGCAGCTGAAAGAAATTTCATTGTAAAATATTTAAAGACACTCATATTATCAAAAGAAAAAGAAAAGAAGACCGGTTTTTGTATATCCTTTTAAATTAGCAAAGGAAGAGTTAAAACACATAAGAGTTTGCAATTTTATTTTGTTTAAAGCCATCTCTTTAAGAGTTCAACTCAGGTTCTGCCATCACTAATTTTTTGTTGTAAACTGGCTTTTGTCTTGAAGCATGAATGTTTATAGCCCTTCCAATATTTTATAAAAATATTTTATAATATTTTTACTGTTACAGCTCTGGATATTCTTGGTATCCATATAAATCATAGAATCATATGACTGGAAGGGATCTCGAGAGGTCATCTAGTCTAGTCCCCTGCATTCATGGCAGGACTAAGTATTATCTAGAAGACCATTCCTGATGGGTGTTTGTCTAGCCTGCTCTTAAAAAATTTCAGTGATGAAGATTCTATAATCTCTCTAGACAATGTATTCCAGTGTTTAACCACACTGATAGCTAGGAAGTTTTTCCTAATATCCAACCTAAATCTCCCTTGCTGCAATTTAAGCCTATTACTTCTTGTCCTATCATCAGAGCTTAGGAAGAACAATTCTTCTCCCTCCTCTTTGTAACAATCTTTTACATACTTGAAAACTTTTATCATGTCCCCTCTCAGTCTTCTGCTTTCCAGACTAAAGAATGTTTTCAATCTTCCCACATAGGTCATGTTTTCTAGACTTTTAATAATTTTTGTTGCTCTTCTCTGGACTCTCTCCAATTTGTCCACATCTTTCCTGAAATGTGGCACCTAGAACTGGACACAATACTCCAGTTGAGGCCTAATCAGAGTAGAACTTCAAAATTACTTCTCATGTCTTGATTACAACACTCCTGCTAATATATCCCAGAATGATGTTCACTTTTTTGCAACAGTGTTACAGTGTTGACTCAGATAAGCTTGTAGTGCACTAGGCTGTCATTTCTGATTTTGTATGTATGCAACTGACTGTTCCTTCCTAAGTGGAGTACTTAGGATTAAAATTCAAAATGATTTGGACAAATTGGATAAATGGGCTAAAGCAAATAGGATGAAACTCAATAAGGACAAATGCTATCTTCCAAAGCACTTGCAACCCCTTCCATCTTGGTATCATCTGCAAACTTTATAAATATGCTCTCTGTTCAATTTTCTAAATATTGAAGAAGATATTGAACAGAGCTGGACCCAAAACTGATCCCTGCGGGACCCCACTTGTTATGTCCTTGAACCACTGCGAAGTACTCTCTGGGAACAGTTTTCCAACCAGTTTTGTACCCACTTTATAGTAGCTCCATCTAGGTTGCATTTCCCTAGTTTGTTTATGAAAAGGTCATGTGAGACAGTATCAAAAGCCTTACTAAAGTCAAGATATACCATGTCTCCCACTTCCCTGCTATTCACAAGGCTTGGTCAGTGCTTCTTCTAATTCCTAATAAGTTCTTAGTCTGAATGATATTCAGTGTTCACAGATGCATCAACTACATCTTGCAGTCAACCATAGCAAAGGCTACAGATAGATCTAAAAGAGTGGGTACTGATGATCACCAGAAGGAAATCATTAGCCAATGAGATTAAAACAGTCTCTGAACCATGCCTAGGTCTACAATCAGATCAAAAGAACCCAAAAATATGTGAGGATGGAAGGTATTGCCAAAGATGCCTCACCTTCTGTATGAAAAAGAAACAAAGATTAGACAAGAGGCATTAATGGGCAGGATAGTCAATAGCAACAGTTTGTTTCTTGAGAATGGTCTGAACAATATTAATTCAAATTCCTCCCTTGTGCAAGGAATAATCTTTAGCAATAATGATCCACAGTCTCTTTACAAGATTTTAGCAACCAATGTACCCAAGCACAGTTCTAGAACCACAGTGGGCAAAATTGGTTAGTATTCAAACATTCAGGCAACAAACTGGAGCAGTGGTCTGAAGTAAAGAGGATGAAATGCAAATACCTGTTAATTAAAATGTCCTTGTGCAGGAAAGGTGGAATTAAATAAAGATGAAGTAATATTTTTTACTATATTTGCTTTTTGATCATATATACCTTTCTCTGGATTTTGCTATATAGAATAGGTACAGGTATAAAGTAGCACATTTTACCTGTTTCCCTGAAATGATTATATCTGATAAAACATCTTTTTCAACCTTGATTGGCTTGACTGCATTGGGGATGAGAGGAGGAAATGATGAGGTTGTTTTCATTAACAGAGACTTTAAAGAACGTACTTTTAGTTGTTTTTTTTCAACAGCAATGATCTATATGTAAAAGCTAAAATCCAATTACAAGGCATAGGAAGAAAAAGAGGTGTCTCCAAGGGGGATTTGTTTTGTTTTATTTTTTAATGAGATACATTATAATTAAATTTGAAATTGGTTAATTGCAAATACTTTATTTTGATAAACTGCATCCCTAAGCTGTAATGCTGGTAGGTGGATTCTTCCATATTATTAGTATTCTATGTGATCTAGATATGCCAGCTAAATACAGAATGTCCTATGGGAGCTGGTTGTATCCATAGCAACCAGATTGCAGTTTCCAATAACTGTGTAATGGAGTGCTGGTGCACTTTAAGCACAAGATGTTAAGTAAAATGGGGTTGTTTTTCACTGCAATCAGTTTCTTCATGATTAACAATGGCAGAAAATCATACAGTAAATATACTAATAAAACTTCATTGACTACTACTTTGTCAGTTTTACCAATATACTGAACAATTGCTGAATTTATACTTCCTATGCTAGCAATTAAAAGTTTGGCACCATGTAAAATCTTGAGACATCTACTATAGGTACCAAACACTTTCTAATGGGAAATTACAAGATGAAATAGATTATGTTATCAATGGGAGCTTGAAATCTTTGCTGGCTCAGAAGATAAAGCCATAAAAGTCTTCGGTGATGTACAGAATTAACTGCACAAAATTGGGACTCAAATATAAATTCAATAGTCTTCTGTAAGAAATCTTGTATTGAAGAAGAGATTAAAGTTAAGGTATAATATTCATTTCACCTTTTCCACTGCTGTTCAAACAGTTATCATATTAGGGGAAAACAAAATAAGAGTCACAAAGGCTAAATGATTATCTTAGGCCTGGTCTACAGTACATGATTGTATTGGAATTAGCCACATTATATCGAATTAAAACTAAATCCATCCACATAACCAATCTGGTTTCATCGACTTAAAGGGCTCTTAAAACTGGTTTCTGTACTCCAGATTGGTTTCTGCTATTCGCCGGTACTCTGCAAGGGGAGTAGCAGTAAAATCAACATTGTTGTTCCGAAATTGAGGTACCGTGGATGCAATTCGACAGTATTGGCCTCCAGGAGCTATCCCAGAATGCTCCATTGTGACCACTCTGGACAACATTTTCAACTCCGATGCAATAGCCAGGTAGTCAGGAAAAGCCCCAGGAACTTTTGAATTTCATTTCATTTCCTGTTTGGCCAGCATGGCGAGCTCATCAGCACAGATGACTGTGCAGAGCCCACAAGCACAGGTGACCATGCAGTCCCAGATTTACAAACGAGCTCTAGCGTGGACAAAAGGGGCAGTACTGGATCTCATCGCTGTATGGGGAGAAGAATCTGTTCAGGCAGAACTCCATTCAAAAAAAGGGAACGTGAAAATCTCCAGGGGCATGACTGAAAGAGGCTACTCCAGGGACACACAGCAGTGCCATGTGAAAATCAAGAAACTCAGGCAAGTCTACCAAAAAGACTAAAGAGGCAAACAGTCACTCTGGGTCACAACCCCATATATGCAACCTCTGTGATGAGCTGCATGCAATTCTGCACCATCTTCTGCAGCAAAGAAGGAGAGCGGACTTGCACCAGAAGTGGTGGTGTACGTTGGCTATGGCTTTCAGTCCTATTGCACCGCTTCTGCAGCAGAGCAGGAGAGCAGAGTTGCAGCCGAAGCAGTGGTGTATGATTGATGATGGCTTTCAGGCCTACTGCACTGTCTTCTGCAGGAGCTGCAGAACAGTGGAGTTGCAGCGGAAGCAGTGGTATGTGATAGACGATGGCTACCAGTCTTATTATATCGTGTTCTACAGCAGAGCAGGATAGCAGAGTTGCAGCAGAAGTGGTGGTTTACGAGGATGGCTAGCAGTCCTACTGAGCCATCTGCTGCTGAAAAAAGGCGTAAAATGATTGTCTGCCGTACCTTTCACGGGGGGGGGTGGGGCAACTGATGACAAGTACCTCAAAGCACCTGCGAGAATGCTTTTGCCCCATCATGCACTGGGAGCTTAATCCAGAATTCCAATGGGTGGTAAAGACTGCAGGCACTGTGGGATAGCTACCCACAGTGCACCGCTCCAAAAGTTTATGCTAGCCTTGGTATTGTGGATGCACTCCGCCGACTTAACACACTTAGTGGGGACACACATGATTGACTGTATAAAATCTCTTCCAAAAAATCGACTTCTATATATTCGATATAATTTCATACTGTAGACATACCCTAAGGGGATTGGCAATAAAGCAATTTAATCTGAATGAGAATGAACAAGAAATACACAAAGCATATGAATCCTACCATTGTTCACTCCTCAACTAGAATATCTTGCTTCAGGAATAAAGAGTGTGACTAATGAAGCACAAACCTGGGATTTACCAATTTTATGAGGCAGTCAAAAACATTACTTGAAAAAATCCCCAGATCAGTTAGAGTATTGTAGCCTGCAAGCAATGTTAAGAATGTGAATGGAAGAATGGATCTTTAAAACAGAGAGAGAGAAAGAAAGAGAGAGAGAGAGAACAAGAGAGAGAGATTGACCTCTCGTTCATGTTTAAAAATGTTACTACTCTTCAGATAGCTGCTAATATCTTGATGTAAGGTGAAATGAAAAAGGAGGAAAAGGAGTCATTGGAGTATTTGAGATATTAGTAGTTTGGAACTGTTAAAGAGATGGCTTCAAGCAGATTAAAATGACAAATTCTTAATCGTATTTTGACTTTTCTTTTGTTAATAGAAAACTCTAGGTGCATAAAACTCCTGGTGATTTGAGCCTTTGTTACCTTAGCATTTCTCTCTTCATCCTGTCAATCATCTATTATGCATCAGCTGAGGTGATTGAATTGGCAGTCACTAGACATGGCTGAGTATCAAACAGGTGCATTCAGGGTATTCTCAGTGGAAGACCGTCAGTTTATGAAATTTACCCTTTGCTTTTGTCTCAACAAGGTGTATGCTTGACAGTCTAAGTTTGGCAAAGCTGTTCTATTCATTCAGAATTTTCCTAAGGGAAGGGGTTAAATCTCCTTCTTGAGAGAATAGGGAGTTAGCTACATTAATTCTTGGTAAATATAAATTATTTATTATGCGATCTCTCTCTCTTTTTTTGTATTTTAAGAGCACCTACTGACAGCTTGTGAGACCATTACTCACACTGAGTTGTTAAAATCAAATCTTTCAGTTGGAATACCAACAAAATTTCACATAGAAAAAGTCAAAACAATGTCATAATGTTCTAATAATGTCATAATGTTCTATTTCAACATTTTCCAAACACAACAGTTTGATTTTTCATTCAAAACAACAGTTTGTTTTGAAATGTATTTTACTTTACATTATAAAAACATTTTAAAGTATAAAAGTTGAAATCAAAACATTACATTTTGATTAACCCAAAACTATTATTTTTCAAAAAATCCAATTTGTGGGAAATGTCAGTATTTGATGTTACATTATGATTCTAAATAAAAACAAAATTTGAAATTTTGGTTCCAACATCATTCTATGCCCTACTCTATATATAGTCCTGCCAAAATCAGTGGGGTTACTTGCAGAATAAGGTACTATTAAAATCTGTCCCCTTGTCACTCTTTATTGATACACATTCTATGCACATTAATAAAATTAGTAATTAATATATATGTAATGATTCAGTTCCACATGATCAAATGCTATATGAAAACCCCCCCCAAATGAACACATCAAGGGCCCACCTTTGAGGTTATATTCAATACTCAGGTTCTACAATGAACAAAATAATAACACTCAGAATTTTGCTTTTTCTGAAAAGTCTCAGCACCAGTGTAAAAAGGGATGCACAGCCCTAAAGAATAGATTGCGTAATTATCTCTAAGGGCTTGCTGTACTTCCCTAGAATAGCTCTGACTCGCTCAGTGGGGATTTATGTAACTGCAGTAATGTACTAATTATCTTGCTACTCAAACAAAAAAATGGAATTGAAACATTGTAGCAACCACAATACCTCATGTATGCATATCAGAGCATACTTACCCCATGCCTCTGTCATAGACACAGCACACTTAAAAGAAATGGCAAATATGCTGAAGACCCTTAATGTAATGTTCTCACAGGAGAACAGTTTTGTATAGAAATTCTATAGAATTCTAAAGCAGGAATGTAATGAATGGCAATACTATATAGATGGTTTGTAGAATTCCATTAAAAAAAAAAGATATTCTCTATTAAATTCTATGGACCAGATTCTCAGCTTTTTGAGAGTGGTGTAAAGGAGTCAAAGTTGCATAGGATTGGTGTCAGAACATGCTGGGTTAGGAGGAGATTACACCTTACATTGCAGTTGTCTCCAGCTGGATAACAACCCCTTGGGAGCCATTAATTGTAACAGCATGGAGGCTGCCTCCTCCCTCTTAAATTCTACTGGACTTTTCGATCAGCAGCCTTTTCTTTCTTAACATCAGTCACTGAGAAGAAAAGGGCTCAGTAGTTAAGCTATGGTTACCAAAATCATAAAATGACCTTTAAAACCCATCTTACGGAATCAGAAGGTAGTGAAATTATGATATCCACTTGACATTTGTCTAATGGAAAACCGTTTTCCACAGAGAGTGAGCTCAGATTCAAGAAAGGCCACAAAGTAAGGCCCTGCACATGCATCCTGTGCTTTCACAGTTCCAACACACACCTGATTGAGCCCTGCTGTGTTTTGACAAGATGACATACATTAAACCATTGGTAGGCTCAGTTCTCATGAATTCACATTTTTAAGAGACCCTTGAAGTTCATACAGCCTCCTCACAATATCTACACAAAGCTGCATCTACACTAGCAAAATTAATACTCATACTTCAGCAACTGCCAGCAGCTGTTCCGTTGTGCTGCCATTAAGACTCTCATGTAGGCAGGACTCAGGCTTCATGAATCATGTCATGAAAACTGATCTGAGTGGGTAGAAAAGTCTAGTCTGGCACTTACACTGCTGCAAGCACAGTAGGCACTGCATCACCACTGACAGTTGTGTGGATACTGATTTTGTTAGCACAGACAAAGCCAAATAGACACTGGTTCAGATTTTCAAAGCCAAATAGAGGATTAGTCATCCTTTGGTAAGGTAGAAGTGCTTCTTTTTTGACTTGACTGTTTAAACTTTTCTATTCTATATAATTTAAAATTATATCATACTATAAAAGTTGAAATGATAAAATCAAAATGAAGCACATTGACCTTATCAAAGTATTGATTTCTTTTCAAGAAGGTTATTTCAGTATTTCTGAAACTATTTTTTAAATTAATTTTGTAAGAAATGTCAAAATTTTGACTTTTTATTCCAAATTCATTCTTTTTTTTAAAAAAATTGCCAAATGTCAGAAAAATTCTGAGTTTTGACCAGCTGTAGTCAGGAGCATCACTCCAGAATCTACTGTCTTCTATTGTGGACTAACTTTTTGTCCATGAGAGCTGCTAGTATTGAGTGTCAAGCAGGTGTCTCTTTAGCTTGTACTCTCTGGTATCAGCCCCTCCATTCCTTCCACATTCTGAATGTGCATCTGGTCTTGCTGCTACACTGAAGGAGAGGACCTCTATCCCAAACAGCAACCACCTGTGATTAGCGTGGTGTTGAGGGTGAAGAAGGATGATGGAAAACTGGAGAGGAGGAGAAAGAAGGGACACCCAGGAAGGGCAAAAATAACAGTAGGGACAGAAAGAAACTGAGTGGGGGGAATGAAGAGAGACAGGGACCCTAGAGGAGACCCATTGCATAGGATTTGCAAGAAAGAAAAACACAGAACAGATAGATGGGGAACAGAGAGAAGAGGGGTTGAGAGAAGTCTGAAAACTAGGGAAAGGAGGAATAGTGAATGAGCTTAGGACATAAAGGAAAGTGGGTACAGAATAATAGGAGGTTGGGGGAACTAGTCAAGGAAAAAGTGAGGAAAGGGGCAAATACAAATTCGTAGAAAATTTAGAATGAATGAGAAAGCTGGGAGGAGGAGCGAGGCAGCACTGTACGGAGACAGAAGAGGAGAAGTGAATAAGCCAGCATGCAAAGTGAAAGAGATTAAAATAAAATAAAAATAGAGCTGAGCCTGCTGGAATAGGATTGAATATGCAGTGAAAAGATTCATTCTAGTAGAAAACAGTAAGGATAGGTGGGAGGGAGATACATAATAGTAATTCTCTCTTCCTTTTTTTCCCCTTTCCTTCCCAGTTCATGCTGTGCCTTCCCCCAGTGTGATTCTCTGTACTTTTTGCCTCTGTAGCAACTGAGCAAAAGTCCTTTTGAGAGAAAGACTAGCAACAATGTGGGGAAATAAGTTCAGGGCTTGCAGGGAGAAGGTTGATTCCTCACAAGGCGAAAGGGACAGAAAGTCAGCAGATGGAGTGAACTAGTTAAATGGGAAGGTTTAGGTTGAACATAAGAAATGGAAATCGGAAAAGAACAGATGGGAGAAAGTGCATAAAAGAAGTGCCTAAGAGAAGAGCCTAAAACTAGGACCTCATCCCAAAATATCACACCTCTACATGCAGAAACAGAGAAAGCTGCTTGGACTCATGGACATTAGCAGCCCAATTCATCCCTAGTGTAACCCCACAGACTTCACTGGATTTCAGTGAAGTCACACTAATAATGAATCTGACCATTCCTATATCTGATAAATTTTGCCAAGGACATCAGAAACCTACCCCCAACTGTTCCTTTGCATGCTGTTTCAGGAGCCATCTGAAAGATTTTCCATAGGTCCCATGTCAATATAGAGGTCCAAGGTAAGGAAAACAGTACAGTGGAACCCCACTTATCTGAAACCTCTGCAAATTCCAGCTCTAATTTTGGATAATAATGTGTTGAGCAACCACTGCTCCCACCACACCGACCTTTACTCTGTGTCCCAATGATGTCTGGACAAGAAAAGTGTACTATTACCATTTCATCCCTTTAGTCTTGCCCAAATTACCGGATGAGCTTTTCAGGGGTGTATCCTACTGTGGGCCTGCCCTTCCTGCATGCATCATGCATGAACAAAATTGAGTCTTTTAGAAAGGAACCCAAATAATACAAATACACTGCTAAGGGAAATGACCTGAAGAAGACCTCTACAGTCCCAATTCCAGCAAAAAGTATTAATAGGGAGAAAGAGGTATAAATCACTGTAATGAAGAGTAAAATGAGGCAGATTTTAGTAGGTCTTATAGAACAGCAGGACGTAGATGTGTAGCTTCCATTTGGATTTACGATACCCGAGGATTATTTTGTACCAGTAGACATTTATGAAAGCAATGAGGGATATCTTGAGATAGCAGGCATTACATAAAATAGGGTTTTCTATTTTACTCTATTAACCATGCATAGATGAATCAATGGATTATGCTGAATTCCTGAAGCAATCAGAAAGAAATTGGAGAAGCAGAAAAGTGACCTGTACATGGAATGTATTAAATGTGTAGTCTCAAAAGAGAATCAGTTCATAGAATTGAACTCAAAGGGACCTTGAGAGGTCATCTAGTCCCATCCCCTACACTTAAGACAAACTAAGTATTATCTAGACCATCCCTGACAGGTGTTTGTCCAACCTGCTCTTAAAAATCCCTAATGATAAGAAATTCCACAACCTCCCCAGGCAATTTAGTCCAGTGCTTACCCACTCTGACAGGAAGATTTTCCTATTGTCCAACCTAAGCCGCCCTTGCAGCAATTTAAGCCCATTGCTTCTTGTCCTATCCTTGGACATTAAGAAGAACAATTTTCTCCCTCCTCCTTGTAATGGTCTTTTATGTCCTTGAAAACTGTTATGTCCCCTCTCAGTTTTCTCTTATCCAGACTGAACAAACCCATAAGTCATGTTTTCTAGACGTTTAATCATTTTTGTTGCTCTTCTCTGGATTTTTTCTAATTTGTCCATATCTTTCCTGAAATGTGTCACCCATAATTGAACACAATTCTCCAGTTGAGGCCTAATCAGCATGGAATAGAGTGGAATAATTGCTTTTGATTGTGTACAACACTCCTACTAATACATTCCACAACGATGTTTGCTTTTTTTGCAACTGCATTACACTGTTGACTCATATTTAGCTTGTGGTCCACTATGACCCCCAGTTCCCTTTCTGCAGTACTCCTTCCTAGGCAGTCATTTCCCATTTTATATGTATGCAACTGATTGTTCCTTTGTAAGTGAAGTACTTTGCATTTGTCCATACTAAATTTCATCCTATTTACTTCAGACCATTTCTCCAGTTTGTCCAGATCATTTTGAATTTTAATCCTATCATACAAAGCACTTGCAGCTTGGAATCACCGCAAACTTTATAAGTGTACTTTCTATGCCATTATCTAAATAATTGATGAAGATATTGAACAGAACTGGACCCAGAACCACTCTCTTTAGGAAACCACTTGCTATGCTCTTCCAGAATGACCATGAACCACTGATAACTATGCTCTGGGAACAATTTTCCAACCAGATATATACTCACCTTATCTTAGCTCCATCTAGGTTGCATTTCTCTAGTTTGTTTATGAGAAGTTCATGCAAGACAATACCAAAAGTCTTACTAAATCAAGCTATACCACATCTGTCTCTTCTCCCCGTCTACAAGATTTGTTACCCTGTCAAAGAAAGCAATCAGGTTGGTTTGACATGATTTGTTTTTGCTGACTGTTATTTATCACCTTACTATCTTCTAGGTGTTTGCAAATTGATTGCTTAATTATTTGCTCCATTATCTTTCTGGGTACAGACGCTAAGCTGACTGTTGTGTAATTCCCCGGGTTGTCCTTATTTCCCTTTTTATAGATGGGAACTATATTTGCCCCTATCCAGTCTTCTCAAATGTCTCCCATCTTTTCAAAGATAATTGCTAATGGCTCAGATATCTTTTCAGTCAGCTCCTTGAGTATTCTAGGATGCATTTCATGAGGCCCTGGTGATTTGAAAACATCTAACTTGTCTAAGTAATTTTTGACTTGTTCTTTCCCTATATTAGATTCTGATCCTACCTCATTTTCATTGGCATTCACTGTGTTAGATATCCAATAGCCAGCAACCTTCTTGGTGAAAACCAAAACAAATAAGTCATTAAGCACTTCTGCCATTTCCACATTTTCTGTTATTGTCTTTCCCCCCTCCTTGAGTAATGGGCCTACTCTGTCCTTGGTCTTCCTTTTGCTTCTAATGTATTTCTAGAATATTTTCTTGTTTTCTTTTATGTCCCTATCTAGTTTTATCTTGTTTTGTGCCTTGGCTTTTCTAATTTTGTCCCTACATACTTGTATTATTTGTTTGCATTCATCCTTTGTAATTTGACCAAGTTTCTACTTTTTGTAGTACTTTTTTTTGAGTTTCAGATCATTGAAGATCTCCTGGTTAAGCCAGGGTGGTCTCTTGCCATACTTGATATCTTTCCTATGCAGTGGGATAGCTTGCTCTTGTGTCCTTAATAATGTATCTTTGAAAAACTGCCAATTGTCTTCAATTGGTTTTCCCCTTAGACTTGCTTCACTGGGACTACTCGCAGTAGCAGGCACTGCCCCCAGTGCTAACAATCTGCAAGTTCAGTTCTTAAGGGTATGATCAAATATTTCTGTAGGCGTATATTATGTCTTTTTTTCTCTACCTATTGTATAGACTGAAGATAAGAAACAAGCCAATATCTTGGGTAAATAGCAGCATTATATGTTTCCTTCTGTCTAACCTACACTCTTATCCTGTCTCTCTCCCATCTCTTATGGATGTCTCATTATCGGCTTAAGCTACACAGGGCTAAAACAAGTCTAATATTCCCCAAAAAACTCCTTTCTTCCTACCACCTTTCACAATCAACTATAGCAACCTGCCTGTTACTCATACTGTAACCTGGGCTTCATTTTGACTCAGCCTTCTCTCTAAGTCCTTACATCCAGGCCATATCTATATCTTGCTAATTCTTTCTGCATAACATCTCTAAATACAGCCTTTTGTATCCATCCACACAGCTAAAACTTTCCAGCTGTCCAAGATCTCATCATCTGACATCTCAGTTATTGCAACATTCTATTCTCAGGCCTTGACAAATTCAATCTTCCCCCACTCATATCCTTTAAGAATGCCGCTGCAAAGATCATTTCCCTAGCCCATTGTTTTGACAATATCACCTCTTTTTTTAAATTCCTTTAATTGCTCCCCTTCTCTATCACATCAAACATAAGCTGCTTGTTTTCACATTCAAGACCCTTCTCAGTCAATCTCCATCCCACTCATCACCTCTCGTTCACTATCAGGCTGTTGATGCTCACCTCCAGTTAGCCCATGAGGCCAGCCATCACTTCTCATGTGTTAAGTTTTCAAACAAGTACGTTTGTGCTTTCTCCCATGCTGCCCCACACGCGTGGGCTGCACACCCTGTACCTATCCACAGAGCTACCTCATTATTTACCTTCAAATCCCTCCTCAAAATTCCCTTTTTCCTGTGATGCCTACAAAAACTTTGACAGCAGTCAGATCATGACCAATTATGTACTAGTAAATTATGACCAGTATTGTCTCATAATTTACCTGTATTTCCCTGTCTTTCTATATCCATCTGTAGCCTCTTGTTTTACACTGAGATGATAAGCCCCTTGGAGCAGGGGTCATCTTTTTTGCTTTTATGTGTATCATGCCTAGCTCAGTGGAATCCTGGTTCATGATTAGGTCTCCTAAGTGCTATAGTAATACAAATGATACATAATATTAAATAATAACTGTGTAGTACTTTTTAGGTATGAAAATTCTTATTTCTTGATACTGAGACAAAACTTAAAGCTAAATAGGTGGTTTATGACCTGAATCTAAAAAGCCTGATACACCATAAACACATGGCACTTTTTCATGAATTATGCTACATTTTAAATATGTCATCATTTCAGAGTCACTTAGTTTTCAGTTTATAGTTCTTAATAGGGTAACTTGGAAAGTGATTTTTTCTTTAAAAAATGACAGTGTAGCATATGATATAACATCCATACACAGAGCCATAAATCAAGCAACAGCTAAGCAATATTTTAAATGATGTCAAGAATCTCTTTATCTACTGTCAATATCTCTTTATATTCTTTATACATTTCATTTAGAATGACATGTGGAGGCTCCCAAGGCTGTACACACTTTCAGTGGAACTTACCAACACAGCCCACACTACGTGCCTTTGTAGATGAAATACTGTAAGCACCACTGACTGTATGCAGCTTTTTGTTCAGCAAAATAATCTTATCTGAAATCTGTGAGTAATTACTGACAGATTTTAATGTCTCTTTGACGTAACCCTGCTAATGAATCCATAGCAAACATTGTGGTTATTGTTTGTGCAAACAATGGGAAAATGAAAAAAATAAGTTATACTTGATGCATATTTGATATGCATTTTCTGTGTATAAAATATGTGTGAGTATACTCACAAAGCAGCTGTCTTGGCTCATGCTGATAGGCAGTGGAAAATAAATCTCTGAACAGTTTTTTTCATCCATGTAAAGGGAAAACCTCAGGCATTCTTTTTCAACTCGTCAAATTATTCATGCCACTACAAAAAGAAATTTAAAGACTGCCATCAAGATTCTGATATCACATATATAGTTGCTACCCATAGCCACATTGTTTGGAAACATCTGCTGCCTCATATGTGGAAAAAGAAAAAGCAGAGGTAATACTGTGTAGTGCCTTTTATTCCAAAGAGTTTTACAACTCTGGTCCAAACCCTGAGCAGCTATTAGTCCACGGTAACTCCCATTAAACCAAACTTCAGGTCCATACAGTCACCAAACGTGAAAAATCGGGATGGGGTTTGGAGGTAATAGGAGCCTATATATGAAAAAGGCCCAAAAATCAGGACTGTCCCTACAAAATCGGGACATCTGGTCACCCTATTACATAGGCAAAATGCTCACTAAAATCAAAGGCTAGGGAATAAGTAAGAGCTGAGCCTCATATTGTCCCCTCCTGCAGAGAAACCACTGCATGGAGACCAGATGTCCAGGAAAACTCAGGATGCTCCCCCTTTCAGAGTTTCTTGAACATTGTTTTGTCATATGGCAAGGGCCTGGGAACTTGCAGAGTATACAGTGGTGAATCTTCCCAAATTCAGGTGTTTCTAGAAATCCATGGGGAAAGGAACCTCCAGATCTGTAGAAGCAGAATCCACAGGGATTTCTCCTGCTCTGTTTTGTTTTCTGACTACCATACATGCCATCTATCTGTCTTGGTAGTTATAGAGTACCAATCACCACAATGTGTAGGTGCTATGGATAGAAGCTTCATTTGGCTGAGTTCCCTATAGATGCTCAATATCTCCTACGGAGGGGATCTCAGCTGAGCATAGAACAGCACCATGCAGTATAACTGTTCCCCCAATTTCCCCCCTCCAACACAATCCTTATCCAGAGGCCTATGGAAAAGATGAAGCTGTAAGGTTCCAGGTAGAAGAGAACATAGGAATTGCCATACTGAATCAGACCAGCAGTCCATCTAGACCAGTTTCCTGTCCTAAAACTGTGGCCAGAAGTGTAAGATTCAGAGGAACATGCAAGATCCCTGCAGTGGGCATATATGACATAATCTGCCACCACATAGGTAACATCCTGATCTCTAATTGTTAGGCAGTGGTTTCAGCCTTAAAATCACAGAACTGAATATCTATTGCAAAATATATATGGTCATTAATGCTAACTCTGGATTTTCTTGATATTCATATTCATGTCCAAGACCTTTTTGAATCTTCTAAAGTTCCTGGCCTCAATGACCTCCAGTTAAATTACAAGTTTTGTGAAACTTTTATCACTTTTTAATTTCCAACATTTTAATGTGATTGAATGTTCCCGTCTTATGTTCTGAGATAGGGAGAAGAGAAGACATGATGTGTTTTCCCTAGACCATTCAATATTTTATATACTTTTATAATGTCCTGTTTTATTCATTCACTTTCTAAAGTAAATGCCCCTGCTCTTTTCAGTCTCTCGTCATATGAGAGTTTTCCCACGCTATGGATTTAGCAACATAGAAGGCCTGCAAAGAGTTCCCAGGATAGAGATGGATGGTGGAGCCATGTTTGTATTCTAAGCAGTGTTTGATGGCATAGGAAGGATTCAGATTCAGAAAATATATTTGCTATTATTCTCCATCCCATCCCTTATACCTCATAATATCTGATTTCCTTTTTTGAGCACAGCTGTGTCAAGCAGGGTTTTTCATTGAGCTGTGTACAATGATGCCCAGGTCCATTTCCTGGGCTGGTATAGTTAATCTAGAACCCTGTAAGGTGTAGGAGTAATTTACCTTTTTTCCCTTCCACTGTGCATTACTTTGCAGTTGTCAACATTAAATTTCATTTGCCACCATGGTGCCCATTCATCTAGCTCGTTTGGGTCTCTGTGAAGTTCATTACATTTCTTTCAGGCACTCACTAACCTAAATAACTTGATGTCATCTGCAAATGTTGCTGCCTCACTACTCACTCCCATTTTCAGATCATTAATCTAGTATGGTTCTATGGAGACTGCACTCCCTATTACCACATCACCATAAGGTCTTCAAGATTGGGTCTATTGTAGTAGTGCTAGAACATTTTTTTTGTAGTGGGGTGCTGAAAGCAAGTTAAACTGTGAACTACATATATTCAAAAGCAATGTGAAAAGGCACAATTCCCACACACACCACACGGGTGCAAAACAGCTCTAGGATTCTCAAGAATCGCGAAATAATGCTAACTTTGTGCTGATAGCACCAGCAAACTTTTCACAGTGAAACCTGGGGGTGCTGAAGCACTTGCCATATCCTAATTCCCGTGCCTAAGACATCAATGGAAGCTGCAAGTCCTCAGCACATCTCAGGCTTTGGAGTTCAATATATACACATGCACCATATATATAATCATAGTTAAAATATCTGCTCAAAACATCTCCCAGTAAATATGGTGTTAAAATAAGGTTGAAGAAAATGTCCTTTTACTGGGCAATTGTTTCTGATAGTGCCGAAATTATAAGCCTATGAAAAATCTCAATTCACACATGCTGGGTAGAGGTTTGTTAGGATTTGGCTGTTAAATTTCCTGAAGGTTTTCTGTACGAGGCATGCTCTGTCCCCGCACAGCTCCTGCATTCTGACCAGACTGCACCATCCCCAAAGATCTACTGTGGGAGCTTTGTTCTGAACACATAAAGTGGTATAAAATGCTAAGAAATCTACAAGATCAGGACCTAGGATTCTCAACCTGGGTATGCAAAGTTAGTTGTCTCAGAACAATTTCGCGTTTAATCTTGGTGCCTCACTTTCCAATGTGTAAAAACACATATAATGTTACCACATCATTTGAGAGGGATGCTATAAAGATAAATCCATTAATGTTTCTAAAGAATTAAAATATTATGATGACAGCACCACAGAAAAGACCATGAGGAAATGAACAATTGGGTATTCAGTGCAGAGTGTAGGTGCTGTGTGGTAAATACTACATGAAGCTCACACAGTAAATAATGAATAGATACTCATTCAGGGATCACTGTACATACTGTGTACAGAAATAGACAAGAGTTCAAGAAAAAATGATTTGTGATCATATAATTCAAACTATATCATAATGCACATCTACAAAGGGGTCAAATGAAGGTTGCTCAGGCATTTGGCATTTCCTAACTTTTGAGTGCTTGACTTTGCAACCTTAATGTTCTTTGTAGTTATTAATGTACTTAATAATGTAGTTATTTTGGAATTGATTAGACCAATTATCTTGATAAGTACTTTCTTATTCTATGTATTTGCATGTGAAATATTCTTCTAAAAAGTAATAATAAAATATATAATGTTTTACACTTAGAAGGATTTGTAATGGCAAATTGGAAAATGTTTATCTGCCTAATTAAAGGAGTCAAGCTAAGCTGCTATTTCTTTACATAATTTGTAAAAGTATAAGAAACATGGAGAAATTAACAATAGGATTTCCAAATGGAAAGTAATGTATGAATGATACTGTGATTCTTTGCCCTCTGCTATTAATACAGGAGCCTTATATTTCCAATGTCTGTAGATCACACTAGTTCTGTCTTTTGTGGAAGTTTCCCTTTAAGACTGTAACTCCTGAAGGATATTATAAAGGGACATATAGCATTACTGAAAAGAACATATCTATCATTAAATATACATGTGCAGTTTAATTCTCTCGCTGAGGGTAAAGAGTCCATTTTGTTTACCAGAGTCTGCTGAGATCCATGCATTTCATCTCTCCCTTTCACATTCCATTAAGTTGTACATGTGGATATATGAGGTACAAACTGACATCTGCCTACCACTTTCCTGAAATTCAGGAGAACTTGTTTGCCTAGAAGCATGTGTGTCACCTGTTTGGATACAACAAACTCTTCTCAATGAATTTCAATAGCCAATCAAGAGCAATTTCAAACCCTCAAGAAATTACAAAACAGAATGAAGTGGGTATACTCCAAAAGGCCAGTTTTCTGATAACTCTTTTTAAATATTTGTGAAAATGAACATTAACATTCAGCAGACATTGATACAGTTGTCTTTTGTAAAATAACTTGATACCTGAATTGAAGAGAATTTAATTCTTCTGAAGAGGAATTATTAATGGAGTATTTCTTACACACACAGAAAAAAACAGTTTAAAGTAATTATTCAGCAAACTGTCTTCATTGACCTTAGATAGATAGATAGATAGATAGATAGATAGATAGATAGATAGATAGAT
>ML677356.1:66654-341209 GCA_007922305.1 Dermatemys mawii | reverse complement strand
GATAGATAGATAGATAGATAGATAGATAGATAGATAGATAGATAGATGAAATGAATAGTTTTGCTGTGTCCAATGGGTGACTGTCTCAACTAGTACAAGTCTGTTGACCCAGGCTCAGAGGTTCATACCTGTAGGCTGTGTAGACATATATGTAGGGGTTCTGATTTCTTCCCCAATGGCCTCCCACACTTATGCCCTTTCCAGTGCCTGGCTTGGCCTTCCAGACACTGGTCTCTGGGTTTGCCCCTAAATGCATGTTATCAGAAAGATTCAGTTATCCAGAATGCAGTATGCTGTAAAGCATAGAATATCAACCTATGTTTGATGTTTTCCATTTGAAAAGACCTCATGTAACATTTTCTATCTCAGTTAATGATTGACAGCCTAATTTTATAGTTGGCTTCAGTGATGGTGAACCATACATTAGGAATAATGCCAAGTATTTAATTTTTAGAAACTATCCTATGCAGAAGATTATAATAAAACTATTCATGGAGTGAATCTTGTGTTTTAATGTTCTCAAATTTTGGACATAGGGACACAAATAAACATTATATACTTCACATGTTTTGAGCCAGATCTTCAGCTAGGGTAAATCAACAAAGCTCCAGTGAAGTCAGTGGAATGATATTGATTTAAATCAGCAGAGAATTTGGACCAATTACATGGGAAATGGGAAAAAAATCTTAAAATTGGACACCACAGGCCTTAACTATGGATTGATTGGTAGAACTGATTGGGGAATTTTTCACAGAACCATATTCTATTGGAAAATGTGGTTCTGTCAAAATCATAATGCAACACAAATTTGGGTTGATTTTGCTGGAATTTCATTTCAGAAGAAAATAAAGAAAAATATTCTGATATTATTGAAACATTTTGTTTCAACAGTTTTGGAATAAAATGTTTTGATTTTTTATTTTGAAATTACTTTATTTCAATTATTTTTCCATTATATTATATATTAGAATACAATACAAAAATTTTAAAAGTTGACCATAAAACATTTTGGTCAATCTGAAACAATTTTGCTTCCCAAATTTTATTTTGCTGAGAATTCTGTAATTCTTGGGATTTGTTTCAGTTCTAGATGAAGCCAAATTTCAAAATTTTGAAATCCTTCCAGCCTCTGCACAGCTCTAGTGATTAGTGTTCTGATTTGCCTCAAACAAGTTAAAACTTGGTGTAACTAACTGACTTCAGTGAGGTTATCCTGATTCTCACTTGTATTGAATCAGAATCAAGTCCAGTAGGGTTCTCTCTGTAAGGTGTACATGGACACACAAACACACACACTAGCATTTAAAATTAGCTCAGTTTATTGAAATGCCAAATAAATCAGTTTTCAGGTAAAAAGAGTCTGATTACAATAGATACTATAAATGAAGGAAAATTCATTCTCTTATAATATTAGGTTGCATTATGCTGGAAAAGTTATGCAAATAGAATGATCTGTTTATAATATTTTTTAATATACAAAATATGTTTATATATTTTACATATTTTGTATATAAAAGCAAATATAAACAGATTATTCAATTTATCTATATCTATAGATATAGATATAGATAGATATATAGATAGATAAGCAAACTGACTTCATTTATTTTCAGTCACATCTCATTTACTCTTGGCAAAACATACCTCAGAAAAACTCAGTGTTATTGTCCATCTGTCAGGCTTTGTCTGAAAATTGTAAAATTACTCAAGTCATTCTGAATGGAAAATAAGCTGGAAGAAATAACTGAAAATGTTTGCTATCTTCTTTGAAATTGATAACTAGGTTTATTTAATTTTCTTTTGAATTAAACTGAAAACATGGGGCAAAGATTGTGAAAAATGATGTTTCCAGAAGTCAGAAAATACAAAAATGTAGCAGAAGAGAAGTAAATTTAATTCTATGACTCTAATTCTAAAATTTCTTCTTTTTGCTGTTATTCCTTTATTTGAACTTGCTTTATTTTGAAAATCAGCTATACCATCTGGTAATATTTCATTCTAAGACTCAGATGTTAAGGTCAGATGGAACCAAGAAGATCATCTCACTGACCTCTGCATAACACAGGCCATAAAATTTCATCCAGTAATTCCTGCATCAAGACAACTTCTGCTAGAACATCTTATGCTGCAATGAATCTTTTTCTATATTAATACTTTTATCCTTCCCATTTCTGTTTCTCTGCTATAAATCTGACATCAGCTTGACTCTGTTCGCACACAAAAATCGATGCAGAGGTCAGTTGGCTGGTGGTGTTCTCTGTAAGTAATTTTGAGACCATATCAATATTAGTCAGAGGCCTCAATCACAGTGAAATCAGGTATGGTATTAACCATATTAGCCAGCAACTTTGCATTAACTAGCCTGACATGATGGACTGAATTCAGGATTCCAGATGTACGGATTTTGTCAGTTACTCTTAGAAATGAGAATTCCAACCTTTGGTTACCATATGGAAATCAATCTTATTTGCTTTTTGGATTTTTCAAAGCTTTTGCAGGTTAGGCAATTTCTTCTTACAATAATGTATTTGTCTCACTTTACTCTTTTTTATTATTTTTAGTTGTTATTTTACAGCTCTAGTATAAAGATTCATTGAAGTCAGTAGGAAGCCGAAACTAAAATTACATGTTAGCTAATAGCCATTGTCACAATAAATAGAAACCAGTCTCTCTCCACATGAACTTCTAGAAAACACACACTAGGGGGCCTATTTCTTATTTACACAAAGGTCTTTTTACCTGTCTTGGCCAGTGTAAAGAGGCCTTAAAGTAGATGTATCTGTAACTTGTTCCCAGAATGTTGTAAAGTAGCCTTAGTGTGAATGGGAACTGGGCCTTGAAAATTTGATTCAGCCCTCCTTGAACAACATGAAGTCCTTCTAGAGTAGGACTCACAGTAGTGCTCTAAAACTAGTTGTGTAGACAATGCTTTGAAATTGCCACTCAGTCTGGAGATCAGGGTCTCAGTTCAACCCCCTCCCTAGGTTTCAGAGTCCAAACTCTAGCCTGAGCCACAACTCCAAAACGGTCTACAGAGCTATTTTTATTTTTAGCCCACCCTGCCATCCCTGTTGTTCAATTTAAAAAATTACCATATAAAATACAATGAGTTCAATGGTTCAACTGATGCCACCTTTTTTCAGACACTGGTTTAAATGTAAAGGACTAAAAGCAAACACAAGGGAGTTGGGAAAAGGTATTGTTGACATTTTTTTGCTGCAGCAAGCATTTTAATTGCATTAACCTTGAGCAAAGTCAACTGTATAGTTGAGTGATCATTTTCCAACTTAAAAGTATTATGGCATGGACTAAGGGCTTGTCTATACACAAAACCTAAATTTCTTTAACTACAGTGATATATTTAAACTGGTATAAGCCCCCTTGAGTGGATACAGTTTTACTGGTATAAAAATTTTTATTCCAGTATAGCTATTCCCATACAAGTATAGAACACATTTCTATAGATATAAATATGTCTGCACTAAGGGTTGTTTCCACATATTTTATCTGGGGTGAGCTCATTTTCCCATTTGTCACATTTTTATTAGATTTTGTTTGTTACTTTTAATAGGGTGGCTGCATTTTGAAGCAATTAATCAAATAAAAGATGTAACAAGAAATGTTGCAAATGTCCTTTGTTGTCTGCACTATACTCTCATCACCTCATGCCAGGACCATACAGTCATTGTTCAAGGCAGATTTTCATCATTTTTCTTCTTTTTGAAAAGAAAGATGATTGAAAAATTTAAAAGACTGTTAGATAAATCATCTCATTGCCATGGCCCCAATTTCTAGCTCCCTTGTACGTGTTTCAAGTGGAATAAAATCATCCTTTTTGTAGTTAGAGAGAGAAGCTGGGTGAGGTAATATCATTTATTGGACCAAATTCCACTGGTGAGAGACAAGATTTTGTGCTTACAAGAGCTCTTCTTTTTGTATTTATCTAGTTGAGCAAGAGTATATTTATTGTCTGTAAGATCATTTTTTGCAATTCACTATTTTGTTGTCCTCTAGTTATCTTTTTAACTTATTTCTATCATTTTTATACATCACCTAATTCTCCTCTACCTCTTCACCATATTGTCATTTGTAGAAGCTTTCTGTTTATTGCTTATTTTATTTCTTCTTAAAAACATTGGCTACTTTCACATTTAGCCTTAACCAGAAGGAACTACATGGTCAGGTTCTCCATTTATTTATTAAGAATGTTGCACCTTTTTTCTTCAGTAGATTTCTATACCATTATAGAATTAAATAAGAATTCCAAGTTATATCACACAATCCTTTAAAGGTGTTTTCCCCAAAAGGAATGGCTATTCCAGGGGTTTTAGAACACAGTGATTTAGAAGACTGTTTTCTCGTCTACGGCACTGGTTTGAATTAGACTGACTGGCAGTAAGTGAAGCCATCTGACATTAATATCTGATAGATATTTAGTGGTGTGATTGAGTTCAATTGGCACCAAGTGTATTCTTGCTGGAAATCTCTGGAGAGAATTAAGAAGTCAATGGACATAAAGGACTGGCATTTAGAACTTTGCTGGTGGGCAGAAATATCTGAGATAAATACCGTAGGTTCAAGTCCAGATACTTTGGTGATGTGCATCTTATGTATAAATGTATGTGCATCTGAAGTGTATAAATATGTCTAATAATCCAGGCACAACAGCAACCCTCTTCTATTCAAATCAGAGGTGAAGCAAGCCAAACTGTTTCTCAGCTGTGATATATGACATAGTTACTTGGCTTTCAGAGATGCTAAACACTTGCAGCTCTCATTGACTTCATTGGGAACGGTGGATGTTGAGCATCTCTGAAAATCAAGTCATAAATCCCTTTCCTGTTGTATATTGATTACTGGAGCATTACATATGGTCCCCTAATTCTACCTTATTTAAACACACTTTTCTTTCCTATGTTTAAAATACAGAATAACACTGTATTTGACTACTGGGAATGATCAGCAAACTGCATTTACCTCTAGAAACATATATCCCCTCCAAACTTTTTGCATAATAGACAATCCAATCAATATCTAAGTAATTAAACTCCACCATGAGCCATGTTCTGTCCTTCCTCCAGGCTTCCCTTAGCTTCCTGTGAGTTACATGAAAATGTCCTGATCTAATCTTTCAAACTGCCTCCAGGATTATTGTGTATTCCAAGAATCAGTTGATCACATTTATTTCATTAACTTCTATCACATCTTTTTCCTTTTACCCCAAATTGTTTCACCTCTCTGCCAACTCAGTTTTATCATTCATTAGTAGGGATACCCCTTTCCAAGAGTTTAGTTCAACTCTATCTTTTTTTTTTTTTTTTTTTTTTTTTTTTTTTTTTTTTTTTTTTTTTTTGCTTTAAGAGAATAATCAGGCCAAGACATTATCCCCTCATCCTGAATTTAACAGGATTCTTAATTTAGGTTTACACTCATTTGGATAGTTCACCTCCCTCTTTCCTCTTTTCCCTTTGATTGAATCAGTTTCCTCCTCTCCTAACCTTCCCTGCCTACTATTTTGATGATTCCATCATTCAGCCCAGACAATAACCAGGAGCTGATTCTCCACTGTTTTGCACCTTGTGATCTGCATCTGCTTACTCTTTGCTCCTGTTTTATGGGTTTTCTTCACAGCCCTAGAGACTAACATATTCTTTTAAATAAAAGCGTAGATTCTGGAGCTCAATTCTGCTGTGAGGAGTAGATTCTGCAGCTGCAAAATAGTGGAAGAAGAAATGGAACCCTTTCTATAAGTGTAAAATATTTTTACTTCAAACTCTTCTCATAATCTTTTCTTTGTGACTACACATCTAGTTTCTATGGTTATAAACTATATTAGCAACACTTTCCTTACATTTTTCCAGGTACCAGGCAGTTTGCTGGCCTGGGGGAGTGGGAGCAGGAGACGCAAGAGATGAAGAGTAAGAGGGAAAAATACCTTCCTAAAAGACATGCATGCTTCCAGGGCCAGCTCCAGGCAGCAGCCAGGGAAGCATGTGCTTGGGGAGGCACATTTTAAGGGGCGGCATTCCAGCCAATATTGGGGCCGCACATTCCAGCCGCCCCCATCCCCCTTTTTTCTCCTTGGGGTGGCAAAAGAGTTAGAGCCGGCCCTTCATGCTTCTTATTCCATGACTGCATAATGTTTGTGAGTTATGCCTCCACTGGTTCACTTGAGAATCTTCTCAGACATAGAACCAAAATTAGAAGCAATCAACTGCTCACAAATTCATGTACCAAAATTTAAATCAGATATAAAACAAGGGAGAGAATAATTTTGAAGGTAGTAAATGACAAGTTGAACAAGAAGTGTCAGTAAGCTGCAGGGAAAGAATACAATCATAATTTTAGGTAGATAAAGGTTTTGGGCTGTTTTCTCAGCTAAACATTTATTAGATTCCAGGTGTTTAATACCCTACTGTTATCATACTGTTTCCCAAACTCTTTGTCAATTACACTCTTTCCTTCCTATGTTCACACATTTTAAATAGAAAACCGGTAGATTATTTATTTTTTTTGCAAAGACTAGAGATGTCAATAAGTACAGTCATCTATTTTCATCATTTGAAATCACAATAGCATTTCAGCTTTTCATTTCAAGGACTGTGTGTCATTTTTTAACAGTGTTGGTGAGTTTGAGAAATAAAATCAATAACCCTTCAAAATGCTTCCATTTACTCTCCTCTACAATGGCTACACTATTGGTAGCAAGAGACTTGCAAGTTGAAAAAAAATCTATTTCAAACGTTTGAAAACATTAAAGTTTTGTGCCAAAAACTCCCAAGACTCATGTTCAGAGTGTGCTCTTCTTTGAACAAGAATGGTTCTGACCTTGAATATTTAAATAATTTAAAATAAAAACACCTTTTTTGCAAGCTCTGCACTTTATTGTTGAAATTATGGCCCAGAAGACTGTTAAGCCCTGTACAGCTGCATGATAAGTAGTATGAAATAATGTTCCAGGGATTTAAGTCTGCCACCCTTAATAAATTAAATGAACAATGTTCAATCATTATTCTCCCCCCATGTTCATAAGTTATAGGGCATATGCAGCCATTAGTGCAATGTCGTGCAAGGCTGTCTCAATACATAAAAGGTTCACAAAAGCTTTGGGTGAAATTTTAAAAAGCTTGAGTTAAATTTACATTAATTTAACAGCTGAAGCTGGGACTGGTACTTGCTGGGGCATCTCTGAGAAGCAACCCTAAATTTAAACAAGGCAGAATTCAGTCCTTTCCCCTGTCATTTTCTTTACTTTTTGTCTCTTTCTTCTACTCCAACTGTTCTATCTCCCAGTATTCTAGAGTCTCATAGGCCAGGTTTATTAATATTCATCAGTTGAGCTTTTACAAAATCTACTCAAGTTCAGTGGGAACCATAATAAATAACTGAGAGCTATACCACCAGATGCTAATAGGCTCGGTTACCTTCACATGTTTCAATCAAGATTTGGAAACAAATATTAAATAAAAACTCAGGAAACAAATCTTTGTGAGTTTTCATCACTAAATCACTGAAGTTTCCTTGAGTTTAGCAGTTCACATAAGATTAATTGGTTTTTAAAAGGCACTTTAGTGGGAACCTCACAAGTCTTGAGTTCCTACCTTAATGTATGCATAGATCTGTGAAGTACTATTCAGTTCAAGTAAAATCTCAAATATATTATATATATAAATCATATATATATATAAATCTCAGCAGTATTTATAATAGATTTAATGCTCTTATATCTGAGAACACTGAGTAAATTCTGAAGTCAATAGTTATATTTAGAAGTGTATTTTGATTTTAATATTTATTGTATTGTGTTTTTATTGAGTTTAGTTAACAGGAATTGCCCCTTTAAGCGCAGAGTGGACATTTGATTGTATTTACCGAATGCAGAGCATAGGACATTACTCCTGTGTGTCTGCAGAGTGGAAGATCCCACCAGTGTAAGCTCTAAAAAAGGTCATAAACTTTTTTTATTTTTCACTAACTGTGCAAATGGAAATGCAGTATGATAAAGTGTAATTTTGGGCCACACTTTCACAATAAACACACCAGTGGTTTGCTCAAACTCTTATGCACAAGCACCCATATCTTGATGTGTGAACAAACCAAAGGGGGCACATGGGCATTGAGATTATATGCCCAGTAATTCAGGGGTTGCTGAAAAATTCATGTGTATTTTTCTTGATCTGGGTTTAATATTTCATAAACCAAAGATTGACCACTGGTGATGATCTTTACATTAGATTTATATGCATTGTATTATACAATATGTTTTACCATTATTCAGGTACATAACTGATGTTCTGTGATTTTTCTACAACTTGGCACTAAACTTGACTAACTGGTGAGTTCTCTATCCAGGTCAGACAATTTGTGATAATCCTGAAGTTGAGATGAAACCAATATTTTATCTTTTTTCAGAACATGAAAAAAATCAGAGTAAAGACTGTAAAAGAGCAACAAGGCTGCTTTAAGATGGTGATCATAAGATAATCACACTCTAGGAGATTGAGATTCTTGAATTCACTTCACATTTCCTGAGCTATAACTTCTACACCAGTAATCATTTTGTGATAATTAGATCCCGACAAGACTTATTCCTTAAATATTTGCAATATCTAAATATGACAAATCATAACCCAATTAATATCTTATTAACGGTATATTAACATCTGTCCCAGTATTTTCTGGCTCAAGTGCACTAAATTCAATCTTTGTGATTTATTACTGGCTCAGACAATACAAAAGCCCAAGAATTGTTTTACAGTTCCTACATACAGTTGGAAAAGCTCCCGTATCTGTCCCCTGAAGTTTAGAATGGATATGGTTTTTCATATCCTGGGCTAAGCTTGTATGTAAGTATGTAGAGAAATGTAACACATAGTAAAAGGGATCTACACAGTGAAAACTGAATCAGTGCTAACATTTTCTCAATTTCTGGTTTCTTCCCATGCTGTTTGGTATTGTTCGAACATCACCTTTATCGAAAGGCAGCAGCTGCATCTGTATTTTGCAAAACAAAAATTATTTAAAGGACAATCATTTATAAAAACTGAAACAAAACCTGCAAGATAACATTCTTTAATTGATGTTGGCCAAAGGCAGCATTTTCTCCCTCAGCCTATCACATAATTTCTCATACTGATAGATAATAACTCTCTCTCCTGTAATATAAAGACAGCAACCCTGTCCTCAACTCAGGATGTGGTACCATTAGTCTTTCTCAAAGTACTTCTCCTGGCAAGATCCAGACCTCCGAAGAGCCTTTAAATAAACAATTCTTGTTCAATTGACATATTAGACACAGATATTCAGTGTACAAGCCTCATCAATGCCTCTACAAGCATATTAGTAGGTAGTCTATTGCCAGTGTGATAGTGTACTAACATGCCCATAGCATACATAAGAGCATAAGAATATAAGCATGGCCATACTGGGTCAGATCAAAGGTCCTTCCAGCCCAGCATCCTGTCTATGGACAGTGGCCAATGCCAGGTGCCCCAGAGTGAATGAACCTAACAGGTAATGATCAAGTGAGCTCTCTCCTGCCATCCATCACCACCCCATAACAAGAACTGTGCAAATAGTGAGTTTATATGGTTTACTGGTAATTTTTAAAAAAGTTTGAGTCAAACTGAAATTTTTTTTTGTTTATTTTTAGGCTAATTGAAATGTTGAAAAAGTTAATTTACGGTGAATTTTGTTTCAATGTTGATCACTTTAAATGTTTTTTGAAATAAAATTAAAGGAAAATTTGAAGAGAAAAGTTAATTCTAACTGAAAAATTGAAACATTTCAATTTTTCTGAATTTGTGAGGTTATTTTTAACTAAAATTTTTTAGCAAAAAACTGACATAAAATTATAAAACATTCATTCATAAAATATTTCCGTGTCACAGAATCTGAATCTTTCACTGAAAAAGAATGTTGGCCCAAAAATTTTGCCTTTGCCTCTTTTACTGTCACCTATTAAATTAAGAACATTGCATTGTCATTACTCCACATTCCTCTGTCTGCACATTGCACAGTCCCATGTGCGCTACACACAAATAGAGAAAACAGAAGAGGATTTATACAGCATAATCCAGATGGCATCAGTGGAAGCATCCCTACAACTGCCAAATACCATTGTTTTTATTGGGCTCAGAGAATACACTTGCATTTACGCAAACTATACTATGCAAAAATCTTATATTGCAGCTTATAGTATGCCAACCAGTGACCTTTCTCAAAACCCACACTAAAGACTTCCTGCAGGAGGCCTTTTATTTTAAGGAACTTCTTCAAGTACCCAGAGTGGTTCTTTGCTTTAAAGCAACAGAAACTTGTTTGAATTTAAGTTACATGACACAGAAACCAGAGCCTGCTGTATGCAGTGACCTGCTGCTATCTGACCTAGACCCTGTAGTCCAGAACCCTGCCTTTTAAAATGGAGGATGGCTCTTGGTCTCTGTAGTCAGACCCTATAGCCTTACATAACACTACGTAAGTTTGTTTGGCCCTTGATGTTAGTGAGAGCTTCGCCATTCACGTCAATGAGAGCAGGATCAGACTCTTGTTGTCCAGGAAATCAGGAGTTGCCTATATGCATTGGCGTTTTCATGTGACCAAGAAAGGTGAACATTAGAAGGCTTTCCATTCATCTTTCATTCATCCTTTCATCACAAACATCCTCGCTTCTGGCCAATGATTATGCTTCTTATGGATTCATCCTTACCTGGCCACTTTCTGAGCAAGAAGGCAAACCTCCAAAATACATGTTTTGGGGGATGTTAGGTGAGAGGGAGGATTTGTCATCTTATTCCATTCATTCTCCCAGGCAGATGGTCTTGACTGAGTAAAGGATAGGGTCAATATATATCATAGTCATTGTACATTATAAATAATTGTTACTAATGGTTTGAAAGGACAAGTTGAAGAATATGAAGCTAACAAGATGTACTGAGCCTTTAAATCTTCTCATTTGAAGACAGCAATAATATATTGTAGTTTTCTTTTTTTTAGTAGTAGGTTTTAAATGTATGTGATTTAACTATAGCAAGCATAATGGGCAGCTTTCTTATCTTTGCAAATCTGTTTGCATTCCAGATGCTTCCTTTTGAAAACAAGCACTGTGCTATAAATTGCAGATGATCACTATTCAATTCTTTGTGAAAGAAATTTCCATGTAGCTCAGTTATGTGCACTGAAATAGTGCTGAAGGACTTCACTGTTCATAGACCAACAACCTCCTTCCTCAATCTGAGATCTTCATTTCTGTTTCCCAACATTTTTCTTTCTTAACCCCTTAACTGCAGGTTGACTTATGCATTTTTCCCACCTGCCTCAGCTAATCTGAAAGCTCAATTCTGAGTTGAAACCTAACTCTAGATAACAAGACATTTTCATCACAACATGAAGTAATTACATACTGTACCTGCATAAAAGCTACATACATCTATACATTTAATGTAGTATTTTGCTTCAGTGTAAGTTCTGAGTGATCAACACTTTTGAAAACCTGGCCAGTTCTTTAGACACCTATTTCTGTACTGGGGTGCCTCACTTTAAACTCTTAAATTTGAAAATGTTGATATTAACTTCACTTGTATTTAGCTACGTGTCTGTAAAATGGGCACACTTCTCCTCCTTGGCAAAGTAGTTTAAAATCTACTTCTCAAAAGCAGTATGTTGTAATGTTCCTTTTCCATCCAAATGAATGTTATCATAGTCTTTCTACATGAATTCTAGTTGGCTTATTGACTCCCAAAAGCACTGTAAGCTGTATTGCACACTGAAAATGTTTTCAGATGCTGGATGACAGCCAATCTGTACACATCCTGTAAAAATTGGAAGCACCATGCATAAAACACCTTTAATTAAGCATCATCAGATTCTTGTTTGTGATCTTTAATAATTCAGCATGTGGTCAAGAAGGGCTAGCTGAACTTCCTGCTATCCCTACTATAGTCTATATTCTAATTCTGTTAACTTCACTATAACAGTTATGAATGAAATATGCATTCAGATCTCCTTGCTGATAGCTCCATACTGCTTGTCCTTTAGTTATCATTCCAATTTTCAGACAAAAAAATGGCAATTGGAGATTTTTAAATCAGGCATAATCCTTAGGTCAGGGAAAAATCCATGTAGCAGGGAGAGAAAAGTTACCTGAGCAGCTTCCTGATTTTAATAAGAACTCTAAGACACATTTATAGAAGAAAAGTGCAAACTCAAAATACTCAAAGACTGCAGGCAAATGAGCACAGTTGGCCACCTTAAAGTAGCAGCTAAAATTCCATGATATATCAATGTTGCAGGAAGATAGAATGAAACTAAAAAGAACTATTATCTCAAAGAGGTTAGTAAATCATTCTCAAGATTCTGGCAAAAAAAATCCCATATCAGTTAACATATTTTTTCCTGGTTCCTGAGACTCTAAAAGAGAATGACCGCACTGCAGCTAAAGTGGAGAGGATGTTATCCAGGCTTGCCAGAGGAAGGCAGTAGTGCTTTATGGCAGGGGAAGATGGGTGAAAAAGATCAAACTGCTGAAAAAAGGTGGGTGTTGGTCAGCTTTGCAGCACTGACTCACCCCCTAGGAATGTAAGAGCAGAAGGTTTTAAAGGTGCAGGCCCTGGCATTTGAACCTATTGTGGGCACTGCACTAGTTGCTCCTATTTACAGGGGCTGGGAAGGAATTTTTCCCTCACCACCAGATTGGCTTTGCTGGAGTGTTTTTTTTTTTTCACTTTTCCCATGGCAAGGGCCAGGGAAGAACTATTATGTTGGGCACAAAAGGTGGTAGGATATATATCGCAACTTATTTTGCAAGTGTGGGGCAGATGTCCAGTGGAGGTTACTCCATAGGGAAGGCATCCAGTGACCAGATAAATGGCCTGGTAAAGGACTTAAAAAGGAGATACTGGTTAAAGAAACAGACTGGTGTAGGGTTTGGGGCTTCTATGCTTGAAACGGCAGGGAGCCAACTCCCTTTTCTTATAGCCCACCTTACCCCTCATAGGAGATGGGGTGGATGGTAAGGTGCCGGCAATGGTTTTGCTGGAGGGGCTTGAGTGGAAAAAGAAGGGCAGCTGATAAAAGCCCCCTGGGTAATTATGGAATAAACATGGGGTTACCTGCACTGTACCCTTTTATCGGCTGGGTAGTCCCAGACATCTAATAATAAAGTTGCAGCCTGATTAAATCCGTGTTAAGTGTCTCCTGTCCCTCTTTCGGCATAGCCTGATAACATTACTAATGAGAAATCTCTTAAATTTGAATATGTATATTCCACAGTGTAAGCTCCCCGGGGGTGTTAATATACATACCACAGGAATTGGGGGAAATTCTAACTGATCATATTTTCAGGATATGCCATCAGATTACCACAACCCTAAGTTCAGAGTGATTCCTGCTGAGCCATCACAGAAGTTCTTTCACGATCAATTGCATCGGCTAGGGCAGTAAACTCAATCCCTTTCGAGACTCATGTGTGGTCCTGGCACTACTTGGTCTGTCTTCCTAAACAGTGGGTAGAGCCTCTCATCTCCTGGTGGTAGCTGGGCAAAGGCTCCAGTGTCAGTGACTATGCAGGAGATTTTGTGTCACACCTCTCAGAAGCATAGTACAGAGTTCACAGCCTAGGAAAGGGGGTCTGAGGGAGTTTCAAGCCATCTTTGAAACCTCCTGATTCTGAGCAGGACTTGGGGAGGTATCCACAAGATTCCATGGGCAGCCCAACAAAGCTGAGTTCCAGCTGCTTCTGAGGTTTTATAATTCCCACAGCTGAGGCTCTGACTCCTCCTATATATAACACACTCCTCTGGCCCAGGACCCTGTCCCTGACATTTCCTCTACACTGGAGCTGGGAGCAACCATAAAAAGTCTTGAGCAAAACCTGCACTTGGAGAAATTCTCCTCTGTGTTCAGATCCAGGGCTCTAATGCAGTTTTTACACTGCTGTAATAGTGTAAAAGGTCCATTCCATAAGAGAGAATCCCTAGCACCATCTTCACCTTTTGTTAGGACCTTTCCCCCATTCAAGTTCATAGTGTCTGTTCAGTTATGGTCTTCTGTCACAGCTAGTGCTGAACATCAGGCTTTTTTGTTTTTTTCAGATAAATTACATCACTGCAGGAAGAGAACCATGAGATTGCCCATCTCCCTACATAATGTCTTTACCACAGAGCTAAGTTGGGGTTTAAAGTATTTTAGCGGAGTTTAAGAAAACTGAATACATGTGGTGAATAATAATCTGTGTTACACTTTTCAAGATAGGTATAGAAATCAACACCATGCAGACCCCTGAGGCAGATGTTTAACAGTGCACAGCAGCACTACACAATAGTTTAGGACAGGATATAAAGATGAATACAGTATGCCACTGAAAGTGCGGGAGGAATTTAAAGAGGCAGAAAGTAATAACCTAAACTGGAATTAAGCCTCAAAATCAGCACTTACACCTTTACACTTGGAAAAAAAAAGTCACAGCATATACCGTCCAATTTGCTAATGAAATTACTCAGTTGGCTTGCATAATTATTACAATCACACAAGTAAATTAGGGGATTTGTTATCCTGCAGCTCATGTTGTCAATTACACCAATGCAAAGTGAGTGCAAAGTGGGTGTGAAACACTATTGGCTCTGCATGGTAGTATTTTACTCCCACTAGAGAGTTAGACCCTCGTCTCCAGACAGTTTGAAACTTTAGGCCTCAAATAGTTCCCCCCAAAACAGCGTCTTTTAACACCATGCTGGGACATTGGTTCAGTACTGACTGGAAGAACAGATTCTGATCACTTCATAGGTAAGGTGATCAGTGCCTGTTGTATTTGTCATATCTATTAAAAATTTAAATTACATAAATATTTACCACCTCAAGATAACTTTTAAGAAAATATTGCATGCAGCGTAACACTGAATAACTATTGGCCTTTTTTAGGTATTTTCTTGTATATTAATGTCTATATCCTCAAATGGCCAAACTGCCACCAAGTCTATAGTACAAGAAACCAGCTGTTTTCTAAGTGTTTTCTCTTAAAATTGAGCCTGTAAATTGTGTAGTTTCTTCAGGCAAATTACATACAAGAAAAAATGTGGCTAGAAAATGAAATTATATCAGATGCTTGCAATATGACTGCCTGTAAAATAAATGAGCAAAACAAACTCAATTTATTGCAGTTGACATTATAAGCATAAACCTTGCACAATATAATTATAATTATAGCAAGCAACTGGTGAGCTTTAAAATTATTTCAGAAATGGACAAGAGGGTCCAGATTGATGTTTTCATATATCTTTAACAAGCAGAGTGGAGCATTTTCAAAGATTATTCTGTTTCACATCACTAAAGCTATATCTAAAATAATGATGTTATTTAGCAGGTAGGTCACTTTTTTTTTTTCTAGAGAAATTTATAATTATAGTGGATCCTCACAGCTGAAAAATGAACTGTGTAAAAGAGGGAAAAACTCTTCTTGTATCTTCTTGAAGTATCCACAGCAAAGCACAAAATGGCATGGGAAATATGGGGATGGAAGCAAACATAGGTCTGCTAACTTTTTGGGTATTGATAAGTTGTGTCAAAGGTTGCATATTAGAAGTCCCAGGGAAGTTTAAAATGAGTCATATGTTGACCAATTCACAGAGCACGACTGACATCATCCTCAAAGGAGATCACTTAGCTACATTCCTGACAAGTTAGAAAAATGGATAGCCCCTAGAATGAATGGTGATATGGAAAAAAACACCATGTTGTTGTTGTGTGGCATTGTTGTAGATTAAAAGGGGTTAACCTAATTCTAAGTTGCCCAGGTTACAGAAAGTTACAGTAAAACTTTCTGAGACTGGTTAAAACTAACCAAAGGAAGAATGTAGTAAACTAGTTAAAGATGTTTCCAGAGAACTGTAGAAAAGGACATGAACAGTGTAGTTGCCAAGACAACACAGCAGAGTATAAAAGACAGACTTTGGCCTTGTCTACACTACCGGCTGGATTGACTGGTAGAGATCGATCTATTGGGGATTGATTTATTGCGTCTCATCAGGACGTGATAAATCGATCTCCAGAGGCACTCCCATCGACTCCAGAACTCCAGCTCTCCAAAAGGCACAAGACAGAGTCGACAGGGGAGCCCGTGAGGGCGGCAGATAAGTCGACCTAAGATGCATTGACTTCAGCTACAGTATTCACTGAAGTTGTGTGTCTTAGGTCGACCTTCCCCACTAGTGTAGACCAGACCTTTGAGGAGAAGTGAGATAGATGAGGAGGAGAAGTTTCAAACTTTGCTGGACTCTGTACGACTGTTGAAACTCTGTCAAGCCACCACTGATACAGATCCCAAGGGCTCATATTGGTGCCTGGCCAGCTCTGTAGTGGGACTTTGCTACTAGGTGCTTTCTTGTATATTCAATAAACTTTGCTTAATCAGAGAGTAGAAGTCTCTTGTCCGATTACTGGTATGCCCCATTTCACTCACAAAATTCAATCAACAGCATCACAAAATACCATCTTCTCTACTGTACTATTCCAGTGATAGTAATGTAGCGCGCACGTACATACATTCTTTACAATGTAAATCCACAACTGTACACCACATGCTTTCCAAATCAAAGACCCCAAACCTTTGTCTCCTCAGCTGAGTACTGGAGAGCTTATTTAAAAAGAAAGAAGAAATTAAAAATGAAAAAGTGAGGTCATCACAACATATTAAACATCTATGTTGATCCCAAAACAAATAATCAGAAAAATGTCCAGATTCTCAGAAGGTGTAAATTGTCATAGTTCTATTGGGTACACGAATAGATTTGATCCAGAATAGATGTAAAAATTAGAGGTTGACCCATTTTGGTTGTGTGACCTATTCAAAGCAGTGAAATGCCTCATCATTTCTTGAGCAGGTAGAAATTAAATCAATAAATAGTAGACAAACAAATTGTGATTCAAGCCAAAATGTAGAGTGAAAAGTTGAATTAACTGCAGACTAACAGGAGAAAAGGGAAATAGAAGAACAAATGTTAGTTCTGTTTATTGACAGTGCAACTTGAGGCAGCAGAACTTTGAGCTCACATAGACAGCCCACATTTTTAATGTTTATGGGGCCCAACTGTGCACACTCAGGGATACCGTCTCTCACTTGTAAAAGCTGTAGTCAATACTGGAGTCTCACACCTGAACACACAGAAAAGGATAACATGGAAAGCATAGTAAAATAACATTTCTGCAGGGGACAGTAATGGACTAAATGAACTATCCTAGCTAGGGACCTAGATACAGAGAAAGGATGTATCACAGCAGCAGCATGATTTAAGAACAGCTAATACACATTTCCCCAACCAGAGTCACTCACATTCCATTGTTAAAGCATGTTATGGATTGAAAGCACATTAAATAGAATGAACTGATCCAAATGAAAAATAATGTCACCACTCCCACTCACCCAGGTAAAAATATTTCAGGCATTTGAATAACTGTCAGATACAATTCAGCACAACCTACTGAAAATTAAAAGGAAGCGTGAGTGAGAGTCTTTCACTGACTAACTGGCAGACTCTCAAGACAGAATTTTTCTATCTCTGTGGCTCTCCCACCAAAGTGAAAGATATTCATATACCGTTTGCTTTGAAGAAGGATGTTGTTAGAAGTCCCATTTTCCCCCTTGCTATGGATTGTTTCAGAGTTAGTGGTGGCATGGGCTCTGGAGATCAGACAAATATTTACTATGGGCCCCCCGCCAGGTAGTTCAGGGCATTTAAGATTATAAAAGGAGGCTTCATATGTGGTGGCATGACCATGCAGCTAAAGAATCATCCACCCTTCCTATGCATTATGGCTGGTGACGATTATTCTGCTGTCACCACAATCAAGTCTTTGCAGCCTCCAGCATCTCCTGCCTCCTCCTACATCAAGAGATGACTTCTTGTGCCTCTTCCATGAATTACTAGCAACAGTGATAGATTACAGTAAAAATGCCAAGATGGCTTCTCTTTCTTTCCCAGCTCACTGACTTTGTAGGCAGATTTTGTGTCACATGACATGGTTCAGACAGATTAAGAGAACAGGAATCATGAATTAATGGGAAGGCAACTTTTCATTCTTTTGCTTGTCACAGGCTTGACTTTAGTATTCTTATAGGTGGCATCCATACTGCAATAGGATATATTGTGCTTCAACAACTGTACAGCCCAATTCAACACAGAGAATTTTGTCAGTCACCGATAATGACCTAGTATGAAGTCTGCATAAAGTTGCCTCGGTACAGTCTGATCATAATTAGCTGAGCAGAAAGATAGAGCATTCTCCTGAAAAGCAGACTTCTCCACATTTTCATGAGTTGACACAGACACAAAGCGAGTTCCCATTTCTCATTGATATTCTCTGACCATCAGACAGACTCATTCAGACTGTCCGGATAAGTGACCCCTTTAGTGAAGTGAGTCACAGTTTGGGCAGTAGAATATGATTTGGTGATTTTTTTGTATTGTGTTTAGAAATTTCATAAGACTATATGGAATTAGGGAAAACACATCTGTGGGAGAATTTATGCAGATGCTTATACTGAAAGCCCAAAGATTTGCCACTGTGCTCCCTTGTGATCTCCAGAATGTTTATTTCTTCAGACCTCCACCCCTCTGCACTCTTATTCTCCCATTTCTTAAGCACTTTTTATTTCATCTGAGAATCAGTATCTGCTTTTTTTTCTGTGCCCTTCCCTGTGGCTGTAGAACATATATTTAATTTGTCCTGAACTCGATGAGCACTGATTCCCTCTATTCATAGCATCTTTAGCTTCCTCGGTTCATTTTAATATCACCATCAGACTTGGCCTCTTTATATGTTTATTTCATTTCAGATAGGGAGAACTGAGTGGGTTGTTTACTTTGCTTGCTTGTATAACTGATTTTCTCAGCTAAGTAAAGAGCACCAAGACTGCTGCTCATCAGTAGACAGACATTTTGCTCAAGAGCACCTATAAGAATGACACAGCAGCAATACCATCCATTCTCTCGCTTCCTTGCTGTATCTCTTGATGGCTATAGATTTGCTATTCTTTCTTCCTTTCCGTTTCTAAGCTATGTGGTTAGGAGCAGTTCAGTTATTCAGTGTTATTTCTTTTAGACACAGATGAAACCTTATATTTCTGTACTTTTTTTCAGATTATGGCAAAAACATGAAAAAGGAAAATACTACAATTAATAATAAAATAATACAATTTCCTAACTGAGAAAGTGACTGCTCCCTGGACTCAAAAGTGACTCAACCTGGTGCATTATCCATTGTGAGTTATTTTTCACTGAATTAATTTCTTTGCAGGCACTGTTTCTGACAATGGACAGAAGGAGAATGGTGGCATAGAAAAGAAAGGACAGGAAAATCTGGATTAGAGTAATAGAAATTAGAGATGGAAGAGACTAATTTAATTAACTCCCCTGCTAATTCAGGGAAAATGCAATGCTCCAAAAGGGTCAGTGCCCAGGTCATAATGAAGTTCAGATCTGGTTAAAACAGCAGCTGAGGAATCCTAAAGAGAGTAAAGGTCTCTAGGGAAATGTCAGAGTGCTGGGAACCAAAGATTCTGTGTTACCTGGAGAATTTGGGGAACTGTCCGGTAGGAAGCAGAGGCACAAAGGTTCTATAGCGGGGGAGGGCAGTAGAAATTTGGCTCAGATGAATAAAGAGAAAAGCTCAAGGAGAAAAGGGGCAAGTTGACATTCATGTGCTTATCTCTGACACCTAAAGTCTTGTTTCCTGCTTTCCAATCAACCAGGGCACCACAGAGAGCCCAGAAAAAGAATGTCTGGCTGAGTTGAGTGTGAAAGGAAACAGTTACACTGTATCAGTCTCTCAATATTATCCATGTCAAGAAAATTGCTCAGTGGATGAAGGCACTGCAGTTTCCAAACCAAAGATGCAGTTTCCCTACTCCACAAAGCAGTTAGACCTGCTTCCCTAACATATTGTGGATGTTTTCCTGCCTTACCACCACATGTAGCTGAAAATCTGGAAATACTATACTGGGTAATATCATAATGGTTCTGTTTTAACCCTTATCTATTATCATTAATAAAGAATACTGGTCATTTATATAGTATCATAAAGGCACATGGGCATTGTAAACAAAACAACAGGTATCATCCCTGTTACTAATAACATTCAGTCTTGAATTAGCTCAGTTAGTTAGGGTATATTTCACAATAATCGGAGAAGGGTGTATAAGTGCAATATTTGGGGAGATATGCTTTCTGCTTTCTTGAACTTTTCCCTAAAGAAGCAGATTATTAGTTTGCTACTAATATCTCCAGGGTGGAACACCACCATATTTTGGTGTAGCTTCCCCTGTTACATGGGAATCTTCAGACTCAGACCAATGATTTCTTTACGCTTCTTGTTTCTTGGATTTGTTGTGTTCAGAATGTCAGATTTCTTCTGAACTAGCAGAAGAGGAATTAAAGCCAACATCACCTACCTGATCACCCTCTAATGGCTGCCAGCATATTACCTGAGTTTTTCATTAATAGGACCCAGTCTAGATATTGAGAGTGCTATTTGGCCTAATGATCTGGGTTTGAAGCACAGTTGCCAACTTTCATGTGGTAAATAAGCACCCTAAATTTCACAATAAGCCAAAAATCAAGCTAATCCCATTTCAAACCAAGGCCAAAACAAGCCAATCCCTAAGAACTCCAACACTCTGTGTGACTAGATCCCCCTGGTGTGCAGTCTAGGAGTGTGGTGGGCCAGCTGTGCACCCTGATTCTCTCTCTCCCTTGTCCCCCTTTGCCCTCGGTTTCTGGGAGCCAACCAAAAAAAAAAAAAAAAAGGAAGCAACAAGCTACAACAAGCAACACACTACAAGCCAAACAAGCAACAAATCAAAACTAGCCAACAAGCAACTCATAAGCCAGCTAAGCCAAAAACAAGCCCAATTTCTGTGTTTTTTTTCATGGTCTTGGCATGTCTGGTTTGAAAATATCAAGAGGGTAAGGTGGAGAAGATGTGAGATAAAAAAGCTCGATACAACAAGTATTTCTGTGACTTTTACAGCTTTTTTTAATCCTCTCCTCATTAAAAACCCTCTTTCACGAACCCAATTAAAAGTACATCATCTGGTTCACTGGAATGATTCCTGTGCCTGCTTATTGCTTCTTGGGAGAAATGGATATTTTTGCTTGTGGCACATCTAAGCCTAGATTCTGCGCTGCTTCCCCCAGCACCCTGGATTCCTTTGCTTTGGGACCACAGCTTGGGCCAGAGCAGGGCCACAGCACAGTGAGGAGCGTTCTGCCTCAGTATAATGGCTGGTGAAAACTCTACACCTCCTGAGTTCAGAGAGCAGCAGCAGGTCAAATTGTATCAGTCTGAAGAAAGAATGAGAATGTAGCTTTCAGACTGACAGCCCTGGAGACTCAAGTCCTCTAGTCATGCATGGAAAAGGTACAATGCGGTCAGTTGGCTTTCCCACACGGTCCCAAAATATGTCCTAACACTATTGTAAGGGATGCGTGTAGTTTAATACACATTTACAGTTCTTTACCATCTTTACTGGACTGCTGAGATTGGCAAGGTGGCCACTGTCCACTGGGAAACAGTGGACACTTAGAAGACTAAGTAACAGATCCCTAGATAGTGTAAATCAGCACAGCTACATTAGTAAAAATGGAGTTGCACCAATTTATTATTAGTGGAGTAGCTGACCCTAATTCTGTATGTGTTTGTGAGGTTTGCTACTCTTAACAATAACAATAACATGAGGTTTCCGTCAGGAAGCAAGTGTCAAGTGAAATCCATCTTTTCTAGTGTGCCAGGATGATCCCTGGTGTTGTTAAGTGGAATCATGCCAGCAACGTTTAGTGGCACATGGTCTTAGAACTCCTCCTTACTGCTGGCCCCAACACTGTGTTGAGGAGAGGGGGGAATGGAATTGTTGGAGCAGCTTCAATCAAAGCTGATCATAAAGACAAATGACAGAAAGAAAGCCTACCAGAGCATCAAAGCTGGCAAAGTTTTATTGCAGGAATGAATAAATAAATAAAATAACACTAATGGGCAAGTGACTGGAAGACAATAGCTTATAAGCTGTCGGTTGTATCAAAAGTTCCAATTTCACACTCTGACACTTCACATTACCAAAGAGAAAGATATAAGCTGGTGCACTGATCAGAAGAAAACAAAACATCAATAAATCCCCCTCTTTCCCTTCCCCCAACTCGTTTTTAGGAAAGATAACATCAGAACAGTGGGAACTTGCATTAAAATAGAGATAGAATGACACCTACTGGCTGTCATAAATTGTCTTTTAGGGCATCTGGAAATGTTCTTTATCTTTAAAATAAAAATGTTACACCAACCAGCCCCTCATCATCAATGAGAATTATCTGTGTACAGTAAGGGAAGAATCGAATTTATGGGTTTCTTAAAAAGAGAGAAGGCAGGTCAATCTTTAACTGATTAACCACGTAACTAGAAGTATTAACATAAAAATCTTAAACTTGTCTGGATCTTTATTTATTTATGCCTGTGAATAGGTTACCACTCTCTAAACTGCTGTTAGAAATAACAAAACAGCCTGTTGTGATTCTGCATAGCACACAGGTACCTAGAGCACATTTTGCTAGAATAAATCACAGAAGAAAAGAGATTGTTTTCCTCACAAAAGAAGTGGAGTTAAGTGGCTTACTTTGACTTCAAAATATTTGCTGCATTGCATTGCAAAAGCAATTCTTAATGTTTTTCCTGAATTAATTTAGTGCATTAAGATTAATTTGTTTTACATAAAAGACCTGTCTCTAACTTCAAATGAGTTTGATTTGAGACTCCAGAATATAGAATATTTGTATTCTTTTATTGTGTATGTAAAGCTACATGCACTGAGCCTCTGAAATCTACCAATGAATCAACAGGAGGAAATGCAGTTGACAGCTAACCATAGGGGATTTGATTAGTTAAATTCCTGTAGTCTTTATGTTACAGCAAAGTTGTCATTATACAATGAAATAAAGAGTGAAATGATCTAAATAATGTTTAGCCTACAGTACGCAATCTAATTAAATAATTTATTGAAACATTTAAAATATTTAGGAACTAATTATATCTTATAGAACATCTTTCATTTGAAAATGCATAATATATCTACACATACATTACACCCATCACTAAAATACAGCCACCACTTGAGTGAAACACCCAGCAACTCTCTGCAAGAATATGTGACAGAAAATGAAGAATAGATCACCTTGGATTGTGCCATTCGTCCTGAACTCGGTCAGGCAGAAGAGCACCACCTACTGAATTTTAAATAGATTGCCTTGAAAAATAACTGAGCATCAGGGTTATTTAAACAAAAAGTGGAGATAAAACAATATTTTTAGAAATCTAAGTGTGATGTTATTCATTCTCAGTGTATGGAAAAAGAAGTGAAGAACATGATGTGCCACTTCGTTTTTATAGTAACAAACTTCTGAGCTACATAAAAGATTATATAATCCTGGATTAGCTGAATGTGATCTAATTTTAATCACCATAAGTAATTATTGTATACTCTTTCTATTTAAACTCAACGTAAACCTGATTTCACTGCTGACTTCTTAATTTGCATCCATCAGGTTGTACAGTATCTTTTGCCTGGTCTACACTACATAGTTAGGCCCTGGCTCTGAGCTCCCCTTCTCCCCCACCCCCACTGTCCCTCTTAAATGATAAGGACGTGCACCACTGGCAGAAGGAAAGTAATGTGGACATCAGCAGTGCAGTAATTACTGTGGTATCTTTAAGTTGACCTAACATAGGTTGACTTAAGTTTGTAGTGCAGATATGTCCTTGGTCTGAGAAAGAGAAGAATTATAATATTTAATGAAGGTTTCATATAATCTGTTAGTGTGACAAAGCAGAAAATGTGCTGTAGCTTGTTGCTTGTTTAGTTGATCTACTCATTTATCACTTAATTCTCAACTACTAACTGTTCACAAAGCCTACTCTTTTGGGATTGGATGATTAGCTGTTTCTGAGGTTCTGTCTGAAAATAGTCACTAAATGGCCAAGCTTGCAAAGGCTTTACCTTCAACTCAACAGCATTTGTGTGTCTGTAATGCAATAACTTTTGAATGCCACATTTGATCAATGCAATATTTTAGGAAGTGTCCTAGGCATTAATGGCCAGAACCCTATTGTGAAAATATGCTTGTGGTAGGAATATAACATAACTAAGATATGCTTTATTCAAGATAACTTTTAAGGTATCATTGGAAAAGTTATAATTTACTGAATATGATTATGCATCATTTGTATGCATGTATCATTTCTGTACATGAAATTAGGAACCTTGACTATGAATCTGTATTCAGCTATGTTACTTTGGGTGACACTCCATACTAACACTTCAGGTACAACAATGAAAAAGGCAGACAGTGCTGGTGGCCCATCAGCAAGGGAAAATGGACTGTAAAAGAAGTTAAATTTCCTGTGAACCTGTGGGTCAGGCTGTGAAGAATGGCTACAGAGGCATGTGACCATGTCACCTGATACTGGAACCCATCTTGAAGTCTGTACTTTTGCATGAGAAGCTGGTAGGGGAAGGATCAAACTAGGAAACAAAGGACTCCTCTTTATGCAAATCCTATTTAAGGATTGAGAATGAGGTAGTCCTAGTCGTGAGTTCTCCCCTGCTATCCACCACAAGGTGACTTCTGGAAACAACTTAGATTGAACTGAAGGAAAGAACTGGAACCAGGCTGGAAGGGCATCTGGCCTGTAAAGATTATTAGAACCACATTTAGAGTGAGAACTTTCATCAAACCAGTTTAATATATTAAGCTTAGTTTGTGTGCTCTGTTTTATTTTCTTAGTGATCTAGCTTGTTCTGTCTGCTGCCTCCTTACCTTCTTAAAACACATCTGTTATGGTTAACAATTATTTCTGGTTTACAATATAACTCATTTTATGTGATTTCTAACTGGGTGTGGGAAGCGGGGGGGGGGGGGAGTTGTGCATACCCTCCTCCACATTGAGGAAAGAGGTGCATTTAATATAATTTTGGGTTTGTACTCCAAGGGGTGGGGGTTGGACATCTGGGCACTGTGACAAGGCCCTTAAGATGAGCCTTCTCAGAGCAGATCTCAGTCTCTCTGTGTAGCTGGATGTGGCCCTGTCTGTGGGCTTGGCTGGAAAAGGCTGAGGAGTCTAGCTCCATAGGATCAGGTAAAAAGCAGCCCATGCTGGCAGAATAGTCTGCCTCAGTGGTGTCCCAGCACACTAGGTGACATCCCAGGGGGTCCAACCAGTCACACCTATGTATTCAGGATATTGAAAAAAAATGAAGGTGAAAGTATGGTTGATTCCCCTTGGGTGACACATGCAACTGGGGTACCACTGAGCTCCCTGACCCATCAGCATGGGCTCCCTCTCACACTGTATTTAGACAGTATTGCTGCGACAAGTTGCAGAGCCCTCCAGCCTGCACTTTCACTGGCATATATACAGGTTGGGACACATCTACCTGCAGTTATAATCAGGCTTTCTGACCAGCCCCTGCATGGGAAGGCTGCTGCCAGCTCCACGGGCATGCACCCCCTTTTGAGTAGAAACCCAAAATTAGACCGTCTTGTGCTGCACAGGGAACTGTACAGTGTACACTCATAAAATTCACCCCCTCTCTAAATGTGGAGAGGAATATGGAAGAGCCTTTTGCCCCTGAGTTATGATTCCCACACCATTCACTTCAACTCACTGGTTTAGATAAAGCAAAAACAAGTTTATTAACTACAAAAGATAGATTTGAAGTGCTTATAAGAGATAGCAAACAGATCAAAGCAGATTGCCTAGCAAATAAACAAAAAGTACAAACTCAGCTTAATATACTAAATAAATTGGATATGAATAGCAGATTCACATTCTAAGAGACAATACAAGCAGGTTTCAGATTTATAAGGGGGAAGCTGCACTTGCTTTACAGCCTGAAATTACCAGGTGTTTCATTCACAGGCTAAAAATCCCATTAGTTTGGGTCCAACACTTCCCCCATTGAGTCTTTCTTCCTCAGGTTTTTCTATAAGTCTTCTTGGGTGGGGAGTGAAGGACACCAGATGATGTCACTTCCTGCCTTATATAGCTTTTCAATATGGCAGGAACCCTTTGTTCCCAAATCTTGGTTCCCAGACCAGTCTGTGAAAAAATATTGACATCCCAAGATGGAGTCTAGAGTCACAAGGTCTCACCACATGTCCTTGTTGAGTCCTAGCAGCCATTACTTGTCTGTAGCATTCTCCAGAAGGCTCCCCAACTGGGAGATAAGCTTCTCCTAAGACCTACTTTTTCCCTAATGGCCCATTGCCCTGAATAGGCCCATCCCCACCCATTATCTAGATTGAAAAATCTTGTCTAGTGGGCGTTATCCAGGTGTAACTACATTTGAAATACAGATACATAGGCAATATTCATAACTTCAGATACAGTAATGATACATGCATACAAATAGGATAATCCTATTCAAAAAATCATAACTTTTCTAATGACACCTGACATGACTTATCTTGCATAAAATACATCATAATTATGTTAAAATCATATCATAATATCATCACTATAAAGCAGGGATCAGCAACGTTGGCACGTGGGACCACAGTGTAAGCACCCTTAGCGGGCCCTGCTGCTTTATTTACCTAGCGGTTTGCCAATCACGGCTTCCACTGGCTGCAGTTTGCCATCCTGGTCCAATGGGGGCTGCAGGAAGTGGCGGCCAGCACTGCGCCACTTCCCACAGCCCCCATTAGACTGGGACAGCGAGCCGGGGCTAGTGTGAGCCGCGATCGGCAAACTGCCAAGTAAATAAAGCAGCGGAGCCTGCTAAGGGTGCTTACCCTGCGGTCCTGCGTGCCAACATTGTCAATCCCTGCTATAAAGAATATGGGGTATGGTGTCACAGAGAGAATGGGAACATATGAAGCCCCTGCTAGCTCTTTATCACAGCCACAACCTCAAGCAACTCTGCAATTGTCCATGGAGCAAAGATCTGGTTGACGTCACCAATGAATGCCTTACAGCATAACAATACCCTCATCTCTGCTTATCCCCTCAACAGAGTTTAACATGTTGACACTCTGAATGATTTCTTTCCCAGACAGAATTTAGAATAATAGTGGTGCTGGAGGTGGGGGAGAATAGGGAGTATGGGGGAAGGTATAAATGGCACACAGAGCTCCTCTTTTCCATGAGAGGAAAGTGGGCCTGGGGGAGAACTCTAGCATGGGCTGAGGGAGAAATAATGAAATGGGGCTAATGTGGGGTCACATAGAGCCACTGCCATGAGGGGAAATGGGGTATCCTGCAATGGGGGAAGGGAATGAAGGGGCATACAGAACCCCTGCCATGGGGGAAGGACATTGAGGGGGTTTCAGGAACTCCTGAAATGGAGCCAGATGGGAGGATGGCACAAGAGAGCTTGTAGGAGGGACCAGAGGGATGGAAGGAGTCCCTAGTGTGTATAATAAGCTCAGCCTGCACAAGCTACAAAGTGTGTGACTTCCCCATCCCAGTAACGGTGAAAAAAAATATAATATTAAAACTGGCAAGTTAAATCCAGATTATTTGCCTAAAAAATTCCCTAAAAAGAGATGCAGCCTGGAAATACCACAGCTACTTATTAGTGAAATAGTGGTATTTCAGACTGACTCAGTAGTGTACACAATGTGGAGCCGATCAGCATCACGGAAACACAATTCTCTCTTAGCAACCCACTGCTCTTCAGCGTACTGCGTCACCAGTTCACTTGACCTGTTCTGTGGGCCAGTGCAAAAGAGGGGTTGGGCAAAGAAGGGGACAAGTCCAAATCCTTCCCATCACTCTCTATCCCATCAGGGCTGGTACATGCCTCAGCGGCACACTAAGCACAATCTGTGTGCTCCTGAAAGTGCTGGGACTGCAAATGTAAGCTGCTCTTATACATGTCATGCAAAGTAGAAAGAAAAGGTTCTTTGCACATTTCTTCTGTCCCCACATCTGTATTATAGCTAGTTATACTTTAGCCCAAAGCAACTTTTCTCTTCATTAATAAATCAACAAAACAATGTCATAGGGTATTTAGTTTTTACCTCTTTCATAGCTGTGTGAAACACTGTCTGTTTTTCCCTGAACAGATCATCAGCATGGCCTCAGTGACTGATCAGTGCTCCTCTCCTTCTGCATCTCAGGCAAGAGAGGGGAGATGGAACAAGAAGACAACAGTGTCACAGTCTTCAGTGCACTGACAAAGGATGTGTGCAAAAAGAGCATCTGCAATCCCCCAGTTCCCCCAGCAACCAGGTGAAGAGCACTTCCGCACTACCAGGACTTAGTAAGCGACAAATAGTGAGGTCTACTAATGACAGACTAAATGTTTGACTCTACAACAGAATCACTACACTCATAATTTTAAGGGTTTGTGGTTTCTATGAACATAGCCCCATCCGTGACCTTAATCAAGAATACAGTTCATAAAAATCTGAAGGTTCAGATTGTATCTGACTGCCTACATCACAATCAGTAATTCTTGCTAACTGTAAGGGACATCACTTTTTATATATTTTGTTTTGAATTGTGGACATAAAATAAAATGGTTTGATTCATCTAATACAATTTAAAGCATGGTGACATAATTTACACACTATTTTAATTCATTTTTTAAAATGTAAATTCATAACAAATGGGTAAAATTTTAGTTACAGTTTCAGAGTATATACTTCTGGTGTTGCCATGGCAACGCATTAGACACAACTGTCAGGTCTATTGAAATATAACCTTCTGCTTAAACTATCCCATAAAATCATGCCCTAAGGTAGCCTAATCAGTATTTTTCTCTCATGTAATTGTTTCCTATATTCCCATAAAACTAATAAGTGTTAGGATAACTAAAATCATAGTAATTGATTTTACAATAAACTGCTCATGAAAAGTTTAATCTAATTTAGGGCAGCAGGATTTAAATGTTTTGTCTCTTTAATAATATCTTGGCTGGCATAATGAAGTTATGTAAAATAATACCATAGATTATATGACCTGCATAACTGTGTAAAAAAGTGCTAGGTGATACAGTGAGTGCGTGCTACATCCCGGAAGGTTTGCTGACCTTTGTTCAAATCTCACTTCAAGCAACAAATAAGAGTGATTTTGCTGGGCTCACCTTATGCCCTATTTCTCAAGATCACAAAAAAACCAACAATATTTCTTAGGGGACAGCTGCCATTTTAGCTGACACACCAAGGAGCTAGCATGAGCTTTCTGAGCTAAAGAGCAAAAGCTTTGTACATTATCCTCTGTATACTGGCACATATATACTCTGTATACTGGCACCTATAATACACACTCACCACTGGCTTTTATTAAGGCATTCCCTCTGGCTATGTCTAGACAACCCATTACTGTGCTACTTTACCTTCTCTGGCCAAGATTTTCAAAGTCCTGATCCTGCAATTGATTCTATCCATTCAAACTCCACAGAGAGCTCTATTGAACATATTTGTTGGCCAGACCCTTAGATCTCAGTGACAATTACAAATCAAAGACAGATGGAACAAAATTAGTTAATCTATTTTTATGTTCTGAACACATCAGAATGTGTGAGGGACACAGTGTTAAAAGAATGGTTTATTTTTTCTTCCTTTGCTCTTACTCAGAAATGACAGACCAGATGTTGATGATTTAAAACAAAACAAAACACTTCTGAATGAGGAGAAGCATGATGAACTCCAGGGTTAGAGAACTTTATGGACAATTTATGAATATGTACAAATTGCATTCACAATCTTACCTACCATGATCCACATAAACTTGATAACCCAAAGGGGACCAGCAAAAATCAGTTGTCTTGTAGACATGGAATTTTTAACTAGGAGGTTAAACAAAATTGTAATGGAAACAATGTAAATAACCATAAAGTGGTCATTTAAGACAAGAAGTTGGCTGTTGACAGTAATTCTTAGTGCAGGATTTGCTGGAAGTTTTTCACTTTATCATTATAATCAAGTGAATAAAATCTGGTCAAATTTCTTGCTCTCACATCCCATTCAACGTTCCATCAAGCCCTATTACTATGTTCTCAAAAATCAATGACAGAATAATTTATAGTAATTTAGGACACAAGATAACGTCTTGGTTTGGTTTGACCAAATGTTCTCATGCTATCATTGAAATATCTCATTTCAGCTTAAAGTATGCAATATGTGCATTTTCAAGCATGACTAATGGTAGTGACCACTGAGCAGGGTTGGGATTTTTTAGTGAGTTTCTGAAGATCTCTTTCTATAGAACACAATGGAACTTTTTTGCAGAATTCCTCAGATCTCTCAGTGCATCTGAACACTTTTCAAAATCTTCACTGCATTTCCCTAATGACACTTCATAAAACCCTGTGATTCTTTCTGAAGCTGATTGGTGTTCTCTACCTCAATGACCCTTTCCATAATTTATTCCATAATTAGCATATATATCAAATCTCACAGCATACTTTAGGGATTCAAGGTTTCTCGGACTCAATGAATGCTTAATATTGGCTCTCTCATAGGTAAAAACCAAGACACCTGTGAGATACTTTTTTCTTTACAGCAAAATTTTCAACCTATTTATTTCTCCATTGAACCTTATCAGTTGGGAAAGATGCATGATATATTTTTCCATCCCTTTTAATTTAAGAATTGCTATGAGCATTATAATCTTATATTGAAATAAAAACTGCTTACACAAAGAAAATAACCTCTACAGCAAGTGTGGTTGACAACCCACATAACAGCCAAGGGGAGATGAATAATAAAATTTATAAACACTGAGGTATAAATAATGAAATTATTGTCATCATGGTACGACATTGATTATACCATACTTTTTAACTTTAAATGAGACACAAAATACTTTGAATAGCACTTCACCTCTCAATGTTTATCTCAACTGCTAGAAGAAAATTACTTGTTCCTGTCCTTCTACTATGGGCAAACCTTTCATGTATCATTTGCTGATCTGGTGCATTTATAACATTATACAGGATAGGTGATGTACCCACAAAGACAGAAATCCGAAATGATTTTTAACTGAAGAAACCTTTCTTCAATAAAAAAGATTAACTATAATGCTTTCCTATTCTTTGTTAAAAATAATGAATGGAAACTGGACATCTAAAGGAGAAAATCTGCAACAGCATGTGGATTTCAGTCAATATATTTTTTAAAAAATGAAAAAAAAAACTGTTCTCAGTATAAAAATTACTGTTCACAGTAAGTATATAGTATTTGTAAAATTCTATATTTTATATTGCTAGTGTCTATAAAACAAATAAAAATGAGAAAAAATGGCTTATACTGTCTTCTTCTGCCCCCTAAAAACTTTTAAGCTATCTAACCCATCTCATCACTAACAAAATCTGTGAGTTAAATTACTATCAAATTTTTATTTTAATGCAGCTACTATTTGAATTTTATTTTAAAGATATCAGGAATAAATTTATTTTGCCTTGTCTCTTCTAAGATCTTATAAGGCTATTCCCTATGAATCACCTGCTCAGTTATGTGCAATACACACATCAGAAAAAGTATTACTTTATATCAATAGTCCTTTGTTATAATACATCTAAAATCAAACAATGACACCCTTTGTCAAATTATACACATTCATTCACGCTCTGCAATAACAAGCATGACTATTTCATTTTCCATAGATTCACCATCCCTGGACACCCTAAGTTACAGTTTCACCGTGACTGACGCATCACTACTTCTTAGTGCCTCCAATCTGTTTCCTTACTCTCCCTAAGTGGGCAAATATTGACACCAGTTTGATATCTTCTCCTAAAGAAATCTTAGCCTTTGTATTTGTAGTAGAAAGGCTGATTCAAGAGCAGGGCACTCAATCAACCTTCTCACTGATGTTTTTTTAAAATTGGCAGTCATTATGGTGTAGAATAAAATTACCCACACTGTCTGAGTGTCCCAGGGGCATTGCTGTCTCATTCTCTCCCTCCAGATGTAGCCTTTCCTTTGGTGAATACCATCTTAAAGAGCAATTGAGTTGATTCTCCTGATATATTTTTGTCCATGCATTATTTTTGTGGTTGGCACTGAGAGGGACATATTTGAGATACAACCAATAGACAAATCCTCATATTACTCAAATGAAGAATGCTGATGCTGCTAAGCAGTTACTCAAGTTGCTATTTCTGCTCTCAGGCCAACTGAAATTTCATGAATAAACAATTTTCTCTCATCAGGAAAAACTATCATGATTACAGAAAAATTGCTCTTCTTCTGTGAAACAAGATTTTGTATGACCTGTTTCCAACAGCTGAAACAAAGCTCACAGGATCAAAAAGTTTAATAGAGTGGAGCAAGTCTTCCATGTTCTGTATTGGTGCTCTCTCTCTCTTTTTGGCAATATGTTGCATAATTACATCTGGAATTTATACTTTGACATAGCACCAATGCACGTTTGAAAACAAAACAAAGTGTAATGTACTGCTGAATGTCAAACAAAAGGAGCTTAAATATGTTCCCATGATATATATTTGAAATGTGAGATATTCCAGTTCAGGCCATTTTGCTCCTGTAGTGCTGTAAATTCACAGCTAGCAACTTTTATAAGGATCTTAAGAAACACTGGCCTGGCCTCTCATGTTGTCCGGAAGTATTGCGGTGCTTTTTCTCTCCCACATCATGGAAATCAGTTCTCCTAAGGCTCATACCAGATGGCATATTTTATGTTTACTGTGATTACAAAGTATGGCTATGACATCTTAGATAAGGATCCAAGCTTGTGAAGTGTTGAGCATAGCAGAGGCAGTACCAGAGCCCATAGAACAGTTGGGGAGAGAGGAGTAACTGCTCCTCCCCACCCTGCAGCCTTTAGTAATATGTGGCGTCTTTTCAAACATACTATGCAATTGACAAAAGGAAGTGTATGACACAAATTTTCATATGAGGCTGGAAAACAAGCTTAGCTTGTACTCACCTGGCAGTGGTGGTTCCTGTCCCATGGGGCTAAGTCCAGTGTGGTGCATAGGATCACATGGTAGTATAACCCCATACACCGTGTCACAATGCCACTTGCTCAAATTTGGGTAGGATGTCCCTCTTCATGACAGATGGGTGGTTGGGCCAAAGATGAATGGCATGTTCTGAATCTGAGGGAGAAAAGGTTTTATCAGATTGCTCCCAACTCAGTTCTCTTCCTGTGACAATTCCAATGGCCACAAACTGTCAATTTGTTGGAATGTGTGCTCCATCCCTAGATGGAGGCATCTGGTAGAAATGCTCTCCCTACTTGACAGCTGAGAATTGCCCCAGTAAAGATGATCCTTGTGTAGGTAGCTGAAGAGTTTTTCCATGTTCATCATGAGTCCCAATGTCTCCAAGCAGAAACATATGCAATATACGTTCTTTGACAGGCCTTTTTGTGATGATGGTTTATTCAAGCCAATCATCTGAGTAAACAAACATACCTTTGCATCTTAAGTGAGCTGCTAAATTGGATGGGCACTTTGTAAACACCCAGAGGGTAGTAGATAGGCCAAAGGGTAAGGCTTTACACTGGAAATGGTCTTGTCCAGAAAGAAAATTAAGGTACTTGCCATTTCTGGGTCTGAGAGAGTTACGGAAATATGAATTTCTCAGAGTGAGAAATTAAAACTAATCTTGGGTAGATAGGGAAGGTGTGAGGAATGTCAGGGTTAATATACATAACATTAATTTTCTGGTAAAGGAGTTGAGCTTCCACAGATTTAATATGGAATGAAGCCTTCCAGCTTTCTTCAGTATCAGAAAATATCTGGAATAGAAACTTTATCCTCTGAATTTCCATGATACCTATTCTACAACTCCTCTTTCCAATAGAGAGTTAATAACTGATCTCAAAAGGTTTTCATGAGCGGGGTCCTTGGAGAAAGATGAATGTTTGTGGGATGGTTGGAGAGAGGAATGATACTGGATTGGATGACCTAACTATCTTTCATTATATTCAGAATGTATTTGTCTGAAGTGATAGTACTCCAGGTGTTGACATAATTGGAAAGTCAGTCTCCAAAGGATGAGGATGTGGGGTGGCTGAAAGTTGGTCCATAGCTCTCAGTCTTCACATCAGACTCAAGATCTACCATTTGGTTTTGATAAGAAGCTGATAGTTGCTTCTTTTTCATTTGGGGCATAATACTCTTTCTCGTCTGTTGTGTTGGAGAAGGAAGAAATTGTTCTTGTTGGAAATTATGACTTTTTGAAAAATAAGAGGAAGGACAGGAAGAAGGATAAAACTGTTTGTGGTATCTAAAGACAAAGATCTTGCTGCCAGTCTTGTGCCTTTCATTTTCATGAGTATTTTGTCAGTCTTAATACTGAAAAACCAATTTAGGGTAGCTCTTCTACTTTCAGTTTAGATTCAGCTGAGAGAGTAGATGATTATGGAGCAGGTCCTCAAGGAATCAATTCTGAAGCACTTAGAGGAGAAGAAAGTGATCAGGAACCGTCAGCATGGATTCACCAAGGGCAGATCATGCCCTGACTAACCTAAACGCCTTCTATGGTGAGATAACTGGCTCTGTGGATGAGAGGAAATCATGAGTGGATGATTAATGATTTTGAGATCTAGTCTGTTCAACAACATTGTTTTACATTAAGGGTCTGATTGAATGAGGACTCAGCAAGTGGCTCAAATAAACTAAAACTGTGTAGTTGCTGAGACCTCACAGATTCATATATCTCCAGGCAGCATCCATATTTCCTTGGGTCCATTTGGCGTAAAACATTATTTTATAAGTATGGTAAGTAGTGACACTTCTTCCTTTACTTAAGACATTACACAACAGACCAGAAAATGTTCACAGTTAAGCCTAGTTAGTCCTTTCCTCAACCAATAGGAGATCCTTTTTGGGTCTGGAAAAAGTTCTCATCCCTCTCTTTTTGGGAAAGAGGGCTAGTATTTATTTTAGAGAGGCTATGGGAAATAAAGTATCTCCCTACCAGCCTTTAATAGTATAGTTAATACTTAGTCCTGTTATAAGTGCAGGGGACTGGACTAGATGACCTCTCAAGGTCCTTTCAGTTCTATGAGTCTATGATTAATCCTTTAGGTTAATTCTAGATCAGTGTTTCCCAAACTGTGTTCTGCGGAACACTGGTGTTCCACACGATGTGAATAGGTGTTCCGTGAATGAATCATAATTTTTTTAAAAAGGGTCTTTAAATTTTTTAATAATTTGGCATATTTGAAGCATAGTTACAACTCTTTTTGAACTACTATAATTTCACATAAAACTCTTTTTCTGGTTATTGATAGATCTTATATTGAATATTATGGTGTAAAGAGAATTTTGACTCTTGCACTTGATTTTTGTACTACTTTATACGTGCTGTCCAGTTAGAAATTGTTAGTTCAAGTTATTTTAAATTTGTATTTTTGCTTTGTTTTATAAAATAAAATATATTTGAGCATAAATAACATTTTTTTATTTGAAAACCAAATGACTACAAAGTAATATATTATAAGTGTTCCATAAATATATGCCAGGCTAAAAAGTGTTCCGTGGCCAAAAAAGTTTGGGAAACACTGTTCTAGAGAGATTCATAATGCAAAATAAGTAAAACAAGAAGCACATTCCTTTATATATAAATTCTTCCAAGCAGTATTAGCCTTCTGAAGAGACTGCCCTCTTCTATGTCTTTTTAAAAAAATTATACACAGCTGTTGTGTCTGTCTCCCTCAATGTCTTATCATCCCTCTCGTCAGGCAGATGTTGCTTCTTTTCATTAGGCAACTTGAGACAGAGGAATGCCATGACCGTGGGTCCTAAAGTGTCTGTACCACTTATTAAAGCGCTAATGAGAACTGCAAGGGGATGTTGTCTGTATTAGCTGAAAAAATTCTGATGTGATTCAGTTAGGATGGAATCCAGATTCATACCAAACGTAAGTAGTTCCCCAGGGATCACCAGATCATAATAGGTCTCATCATGCAAAGTGCTGGTGCCTCCCATTAGGAGCTAAGCACCCTCGAATCCCTTTCAACTACTGTGACCCAGAAGGCATTCTGCACTTCTCAGGATAAGGTGCATAATGCAGACCAGGTATCAGAATGTGGGATTTATATATATAGGATTACTTTGTTCAGGCCACTGTTAGGTATTCATCTTCAGAGAATAGAGAATGCTATGGTACTTTGTTTCTTCCATTTACCTTCTTTTAAGATAAACATTTCCTTAATTTTTGTGATCATCAAAATCATCAACACTACATCATCTCACAATGTTTTCTGAAGCAACACAGCATAAATTAACTGTTCTGTTTTTTTCTCTGCCAGGTGACAAATTACTTCAGTTGAAGCTGTTGCTATGGACAGATCATCTGTTTTGAAGCTTCCTAAACAATGTGTCAATGCTTTAAAGATGTGAACAATCCATTCCTATTCTACGTGCAATGGGCAGAAGAAAGATCCAGTTGAAAATTTTCCCATTGACCTGCTTCTAGAATTTACTATGTTCCCATTGATCTGTTTCTAGAATTTACTATTTTCAATGTCTTGATACTTCTAAAGTTATTTCTCCTGACCCAGCATTTCTAGAACCTATGTCTCCAGTCAGACACCGGGATGAAATAGTTTCAGGGTGATTTGCATCAGCACTCCAGCTACAGTCACTGGAAAACTTGGGAGAAGTTAAGAAGTAAGAAAATCTACTTTCTTCAAGACAACTTCCTCAAAAGAGTCTGATTCTGATCAATCTTGCACTATTGTATGTCAGTGAAGTATACTGCCATCCAAGAAGCCATAAATGAGATCTGAATCAGGCTAATAATGTTCAGAGCTCCAACCCCAGCCCTAACACACACTGTAGCTGGATTTGTCAGAGTGTGATATGATACCTCTACATTCAGTATTGACATTGTGTCCATGTAAGAAAGATGTTAAATGGGAGACGTCTGAGCTTGAAATCAAACTGTTAAGAATTAGAATTCTTCACTCAATAATTCACCAGTTTTTCATCATATCACATTTTATTCCAAGTCTCATTTTAAAGTCAGAATTACACTCCTAGGGTTATAATGGCATGATCTAAATAAGCTTATTCACAATTTTCCACTGAGTTATGAAAATCTGAGACTCCAAAAGTGTTCATATTTCTTTTCTAATTGTATATGAAAGACTTCCACATAGCAATTCCACAATATACCCATTGCTAATTTGCATATCAATTAAATAAAGTGAAACCCCTATCAAAAACTGCTAGAGATATCCCCTACATTCAGATATTTCATAACAGGATCAATATTTGCCTCTTATCATCAGAAAAGGTAATTTAAATTAATACTTTTCCCTCTGGAATAATTTATTTTAATAATTTCCACTTATATACTGTTGGTCTAGTTTTGTTTGTAGAATTTAAACTACTTATCACGTCATTTGTCTTGTTTATTTTGGCATAAAAAATATAAGAGCAAATGTGTTGTCATATGAATATTATATTGTATAACTTCATAAAATATAACATACTAATCTGAATATTTTAATATTACCAATATTATATCACTGATAACTAGGACATCAACGCCTGTGTCTTGTGTTTATCCTTAAAATTTTCTGTTACCACTGAACTGAAATTTAAGAGATGCAAATAAAAATATAAATAGAAGAATCTTTTCATAATAAAGTAATTGTTCCCATCAGTAAAACTTAACTGTGCACAAAGATTTTGTTCACCCAGAATCGCTATTCATTGATTCAATACACTGCAGCAATGTCTTTCATATTATTTTGCGATATATAGAGTTTCACTGTATCTGAATTCAGTATAGCAAATTCCACAGTATGTATATATCAAAGGGGCAGTTTGTGCAATGAGGTAAAATACATGCTGTTCAGATCATTTTTCTCTCCTTCTCTTCACTGTTGGGTTGCTCTTATTTTTCTGAATGGTTCAACTTTTCTCACACTTTTTCATCTTGTTTAATGAATTTTAAGTTCTTTAAAACATGTCAAAGACCTGAGAGAAGGATTCAAAATATCCAGAAGATATATGAACTAAAGGTGACAACTAAAACCCCTCAAAAATGAATATAGGGTATCCTATAATACTTAAGATATGAGACATTTTGTGCTTGGTTAATTTAGCCTCATTTAAAAATTTGTAATTACTGATCACTGTCCAAAATTAATTTAAATAGTTTTCTCAAATATTTCAGAGGATTGTACTCTCAGCATTAGAGACTTGCTGAACAATTTCCTAACTCTTTTGGTTTTGAACTAGAGAAGTCTAAGGTCATTAAATATTCTTCTGTAGTACATGATTTGAGCCCCAAATTATCAACAATAGAATGATTAATAATTTTGTTTACTTAATACTTATTTTCTAAAATACAACTGGTACCAACACTAATCACTTAATCATAATTATGGCTATTTATCTGGGTGCTCTAACTGTGCACTTCCATACTTAACATATTTGTATTTCTTTTAAATTTAACTTTGACTCTGGGATTATTTCCTGGGATTATAATGCTTGGATTCTGGGTAATTACAATCTCCCTGTAATATATTTTACCCTAAATTGCTGATAAATACGCTCAAGATTAATTCTGTCTTAATTTCGTTTGGGAATGTACATTTGATAAAACAGCAGATCTTCTAAGCACCTTGCCAGATATGTATGACTGCACACATGTACAAGTGATTGCACATGCAATTATCCTTTGTCAGCTACAGCTAAATATTTTGCCATTTTATGCTTACTCATGCATATTTTTTGGGCACAGCTTAAGTGTCTCTTTGTGAATGTTGGTTCCACAAAATAAGGAAAATAATATATAGTGCTTACCAAACTTTCATTATAAAAAATACACACTGACAAATGTGTTACATTTAAAATTTTTCAATAAATTATTTCTAATCTATTAATAGTTAACGTTTCATAACTGTCTGGTGGTTTAGTTAACATATTCTGGATGGGTACTATGTTTTATTAAACGAATAAGGCCAGAGCCTCAACTGATATATATTAACATAGCTCCATTGTAACTTCAATGGAGCCATGCTGATTTACACCAGCAAAAAGAACAAATATTTAGAAAATATATATTTCTCTTTTATCAGGGAATCTATCCACTTATCTTCATGACCAATTTTTAAAACCTTTCCACGTCTCTTTTTCAATAAAATATGAATATTTTATTAGCACTGAAACTTAAAAGAACTGACTGAATTTACTCAATTCAAAAGAACATGTTCATTTTGTCAAGCATTTAAAGGGTAAGCTGGAGTGAGTTGTTTACTTCAGAAGATTAGCCGAACATAGTTTTTATTACTCCTAATTTCACCATGAAAATTTAAACTGAGATCTTTAAACCTACAGGTATCCAAGTCCTTCTTTGCCAAACTAGCATTGACCTGGTCTTTGAATTTTTTATGACAAAATCCATCTGTGGAGAAGGGAGTGAATTTATGTGGGCAATTCAGTGGGCTGAAATTTAGAGAACCCATCTAATCATTGTAGGCACTATTTACCAAACTAAGAAGAGAACAATGAGAGCACCCCTCGCACCCACGCAGGCATTCAGATGTCCTGGCTCCATAGGGAAATCCCACATATATTGAAGCATCTGCAGAGGATCAGGAGAGCCAATCCAAATACAGTGTTGCAGCCACAACGTACAACTGGAAAAAGGATAGTCTTATGGCTAAGGCAATAACACTCAGGAAATCTAGTGTCATATCCCAGCTGTGCCAAAGACTTTCTGTGTGACCTTGAGCAAGTCATTTAAAAGTATGTCTATACTGCATCTGGGAGAAAGAGCCTCTCAGCCCAGGCAGACAGACTTGAGGAAGCCCAGTAAATATAGCACTGTGGATTTTGTAGCGTGGGCCAAAGCTTAGATTTTCAAGTTGTTGGGCTTGAAAGACTAAGCTACAATATCCACATTGCTATTTTTAGTATGCTAGCTTGAGCCCCGCTAGCATGAGTCTGTCTAGCAGGGCTGGGAGGCTCACTTTCCAGCATCTGTAAAATGGGGACATTGTGCAGATAAGCTGATAAATAATTCTGAGGTCTTCAGATAGTACATTAAAAGGTCCATGTAGGTTCAGGTGCTGTGAATAGAGCAGTTTCTGTGATATGGGAGATTGGGTATGTTTCTGTTCTTTTACGTGACCACTTTGGTCAAACAACACCTCTGTTTGTTTTTTTGTATTCTCGGATATGTAACGTACTATCATTGGTTTGTGCAAAGTTTATGTTTTTGGCTAGAATTGGAGGGAAATAGCTTTAGGTGAATAGATGGATAAATGCAGTCTGCCTACCCAGAATCATCTATATTTATGTTCACATTCCAATATGGCTCTCAAGCCAGAATTTGATCCTTCATGTTGAGGCTCAGAACAGAGCAGCACCTTAGCTATTCAGTTTACTGTGGAAACTTGCAGCACGTTCAAGTTACTGTGCAAATGCAAATGCAGACCATTAATTTAATATTTTACCTTCATGAATCTGTTGAAAAAGCTACAATATATTTTCCTTTAAAACATGGATTTTAGAACACTTGGGTGTGGCATTTGAAAAGTCATTAAAAAGATTATGTGCTACTCAAAATATACAATAAAATCCACTTCTGTGTATAGGATATAGTGCATTGAAGGACATATTGTTTTTGTAAAATTATTTTATTGCTAATTACTGATGCTCTTTGGTTTGTTAGCTTGTTTTTTCAGGGAAAATAGGGGGTTTTTTGCCACCAGAACTTTACAGACCTTTTACGTTAACCTAACTCTAAGGAGCTGAGATAGTTTAACAAACTAAACCCAGAAAACTGTAAGCTCACACTGTTTAGACTAGCAGTTATAGCTCTGACAGTTTTCTCTTTTCTTTCCAGAGCATGCATTTGTATTTTGTGATTTTGATGAATAAGAAAAAAATCACAATATTCTTTCTATCCAGATGGTCACAACACGAGAACAACCCAGTACTCTACTGGGTTTAAATATAATTTTTTCCAAGGATTATATAAACTTAAAAAGCAATATTTATGGAATAAAATTAACAATATACAGTACATATTAAATCAAATTTTATATTAAAAATCCATGTGCTTTCATCCAAGTATATAGAAAGACCATATAGATTTTTTTCTCTCTCTTTTGGTACATTACCATAATCTCAGTAAGTAGAATGTCCTTTGAGAGGAAAATTACAGTTGGGGAATACAGAGCATTATTAAATAAAGTACATGAAATTGAAGAGGATGTAAATGTAGGTGAATCTTCTGAAGGCAGAAAAGAGCTTAAAGAAAACAGTATTCTACTATCAGAGAAACACTGTAGCTGCTACCAGGGATCTGATATTTCCATAATAAGTTTTTGTCCTCATTATACCTAGTAGAGTTTGTGAGACACTAGTACCGTGCTTGGGAATTCCTCTCTGTGGGGAACCCTCAAGCCCTTTCACCCCACCTCTGGGGAAGAGCTGAGGAAAAAAAACAAAGGAAATTAGCTGTGCTACCAGCTAATCAAACAATATGCACAAACCTGTTTGGACACCAAAAATCCAAACCTGTTCTTAAAAAAGTAAATTTTATTAAAAACAAAGGAAAAAATACATCTGGAACTTAGGCTTTTGCTAGATTTTAAAAGAGTAATCCCATATATTATGCACCCAGACTAGCTTTCTTGGGGATTCAGCTGAAAGGTTACAAGCAAACAAAAGCATCAGGAGTTAGCACAGAGGATAGTCACAAGCCAAAATAAGAAACCTGATTTTATTTAACTAAACATTCCCAATTCAAATAATTTCTTTTAGGTATGGTTCAAACCTTACACAGCATTCATGCTTATAGCATTGCGGTTTCGTGTCCCTGCAGCCCAGAGAACAACAAACAAAGGGAAAGTTTCTTTTGCAATTTTTTAAAAAGTTCTAGCCTTCCCATTGGATCTTTTGGTCAGGTGCCCACGTTTTTTTCTTTTCCTTTCTTTTCTTTTTTTTTTTTTTTTAACATGCAAGGCTTGTTAGCCCTTTACAGATAAAACAAATAGAGAACAGCTACCAGGAGGGATTTTACAGTTACCTGGATGGTTGTGCGTCCATCAAAAGAAGCTACTCCACACTTCATTTATTATAGCAATGCAGGTGGCTATTAGCACCACAGGGAAGTAACAGGGCATGTTATTCCTTTTCATGGGCACACGGCAAGGGTTACAATCTGATTGTGAGTAAAGTGCTCTTTTTATGTTTATTATTGATTTTCATACAAAAATAGAGAATAAAATGTGCAAATTTAGCTTTTATAGTTTCCAAATACATGCTCCTGGATCTCCAGTAGAAATAAGGTACTTTTTATGATGACTAATGGACATTAAGGTTATCATTGCATGGACATTTGCCCTTTAAATAACTCTGCTACCAAGCACTCCTAAAATATTTTATTCCAGATAATATTTGCAAATCTATTGTAATACCTAGAGAGTAATTCCAGATATATGAAATATTTAACATGTAGTTTTAAGGAATTTTTGAGTGGCCAAGGATCTCAACTCAGCCACTGTCATATCAGTAAATCTTCACACTAGACCTATACATCTACCTACCGCAAGTCATTTCTACTTAGGTATGGGCAGAACCCAGCTCCAGATCCAAATACCCATGAATACTGAGTGTCTGTGCAAGCTGGATACAGATCTTCCAGTTTCAGCTCATCCATCCTTCTCTTTTGTATCTATTTCATATTAACAAACGAACAACTCTATTACATTGAGTACTATTACAACAAAGGCTGTAACATGCAATGTTCCTTTTGTGGGCAAATGTACTCTGAATATTCAGTAAATTATATCCAAATATTCAAATATTTATTCAGACTGTCTATTTTCCTCATTGTCCTTGATGTGTTATTTTTTCCCATGACAATAGCATCTCATATGACAACATCTCTCCTTCTAATCCAATCAAAAATAAAATAAAACTAAAATCACAAAACAAAAAATGCAAGAAAAAGAGAAAACTGGGACTTGTATAATGAAATAGATTCTTTATTTGAGAAATCATTCTCCTTCCTAATACTCCTGTAATGAAAACAGGATTTAACGAGGAGGCACAGGCACAACTGATGGATAATGGTAAGACCTGTAAAAGGCACAATTATGTATTAGCTATGAGATAGACTAGAATACTGTCTTTTCCATCTCTATGTTATATGGAGCAAATCTTTGCATCATTACTCAGCTTTTACTCTGTAATTAGAGAGGCAATATTCACTTAAAGATTTCAGAATTTAACCGTAAGGATTCATAATATATAACAACACAACAGCCAGTTTGGCAATGAAGTTCAATCCAGAACTGCAGCACCCTGCTACTCAACTACTTAGCTTATGGATCCAATCCCATAACACTGACATCAGTGGGAATTTTGCCAATGACTTCAATAGAGTGAGGCTCAAGCCCTATGAGCAAAAATTAATAAAAGCCTAATCTCGTTTCCATTAAAATCAATGGCAAAACAATGCAACAGTTACAGAATATCAACAGATACTACCTGTGTGTGATGAAGTCCTTCAAACATATTCAAGTGTGAAACTGTAAATGTCTCTAGAGCTGACATTCCAGTGCATTTTAACTCACTAGGTAGTCTAGGATTCTCTTCTTTTGAGGAAAGTGGATGATAAGAGCACTGAGAACCTTGTGGTTAATAAGTTTGCCTCCTTCATTGATTCCTGCCGTATTCTCTTATAGAAGCTAAGTGCTAATGACCAGAAGAATGGTATCTGAACATTCTTGTTCCAAGTTCTTGGCCTCTTATTTTTCAGTCTATTATCTACATGCTGTCAGTGAGTGAGGTAATCCATCAGCCCTGTGTTAACGTTCATTCCTATGTAGATAACACACTTATTTCATCTCAGAATAGCCCTTCAGCTATTGGTGTGCTGCCCGCTTGTCTTGCTGACGCTGAAAGATGGATGTGACACAGGTTTAAATTGAATTCAAAACCACCTTTCAAGATTTGAAATGAGGGGACAAAGCTAATTCACCATTGGCAACAGTATTGTATTGTTCTTCTTTTGCTTTATAAATGTACCCTATTATCCAAGAGTATGGGAATAAATCCCCGTAGTCCTTACTCCAGTAAAATTCCAACTGACATCAGCAGAACAAGATCAGTAGGATTTGGCCTATCTGGAATACAGTGGGTATGTATATACCTATTTATATAAGATTTGCCCTTATTTCATTTCCCTTACTGAAAAACAATACCTAAATTCCCCAAGCAATACATATCTGCCCACACGTTGCCAAGCAATGCCACTGCTGAAAGCAATGACTTTAGTGTATGGTACTGCCAACTGGGCTACATAACAACACTAACACCGCCATTTACAGTCAAAAATACTAAATAATGGAAACCATGCTATCTAGTTCAGAGGTCATGTATGGCAAAGCTATTTTATGCTTGCCTTTGTACAAGGCACAAAACCATCTTCCTCTTAGGATTCCTAATGCTGAATCTTAACACTGCAAAAGCCTAAGTACTCTCAGAAGGAGACCTGTTTCAAAAAGAAGAAAAAATGTCATGAGAATAGGTTTAATAAAAATGTCATGAGAATAGGTTTAATGTCATGAGAATAGGTTTGATTTTAGTACCCAGGTATTTCAGTAATTGATAGATCACAATGAAACATACAAAGGACCAGATTCTGTTTCACACACACACACACACACACAATGGCTTTGTGCTGCTCTGCTGGCAGAAAGTATCTTTAAAGAAAACTTAATTGGTTGCTTTGGGCTTTTCTCTTATAGAGGAATCCAAGTGGGGTACAGCTGCAGCTGTAGGGTGTTGCCTGATCATCAGCTGGTGGAGACAGAAGAAGCAAGGACCTGCTTTCTCTTCACCAGCTTTGGAGTAATGTGTACCCATGAAGGGCACATAGAGGGAGCAGTCCCTGAGTTCTTCTGAATACAAGGACAGCAACTCTGGCTGGCCCTTATGTGAGAAAGTTCATGCACATTTCTCCCATCATCCCTTGCATCCATTGACTATCTGGCCCTGGATGTTAACATGATATATATAAAGGTATTATTAATTATTATTTTTATTTATTTGTACTACTGTAGCTCCCAGGAGCCCTAGTCATGGATCAGGACCCCCTTGCATTAGGCAATGTACAAACGCAGAATAAAAAGACAATCTCTCCCGCATGGAGCTTACAATGTAAATATAAGAGAAGAGACAAAAGACGGATACAGACAGACGGGAGTACAAGTGACCAATAAGACAATACTGGCCAGCATGCCAGGCAATGGTCTCTACCCACCACGTTGCAACTATTGCTGAGATTTTTATAGGTATAGGTATCAAAGGAGTGGAAAATGACGAACTTTTAGATGTTTGGAGGAAGTGCCTACCATGTGTATGGAGCAGGATAGGAGAAAGCACAAAGGAGCCTGTTTGAAAATGTAACAAGTGGGCACTGTAGGCTGGCATCCTAGGCCAACTGGGGGTGAACATTGATAGCTTGGTAGCAAATGAGAGATTGTATGTGGATGGCCATTGAGTGTGAAGGGCTTTCGAGGTGAATATAAGCATCTTCGGTTTGATGAGATCGAGATGGGGAAGCTAATGGAGAAATGCAAAGAGAGAGGTGTCATGGTCAAAGCAATGGGGTAAGCAACATTAATTTAGCAGTAGCATTCTGAATGGATAGGAACAGGGCAGGCTTGCATGTGTCAATGCCAGAAAGAAGGATTTTGCGGTAACTTAGAGATGAAATGAGAACATGGTCGACAGTTTTAGCTGTGGGAATGGAAAAGAAAATCTGTATCACAGAACTGCTATGCAGAAGTAAGACAAGAGTTAGACACAATCTGGATGTACAGACTTAGAGAAAGTTGCAAGTGAAAGATGATGGCCAGGTTACATGTTTGCATGACAGGCAAGATGGAGGTGCCCATAGTAATCAAGAAAGGAGATATCAGGAACGGTTTGGCGGCAGAAAGATAAAGAGCACTGCTTTAGCCATATTTAGCTTAAACTGGTGGTTAGCATCCACAAAGAAATGCCAGAGAAACCGGCTGAGATTTAACGTTGGCCAGAAGGAGACAGATCTGAAATAGAGAGATCAGCCGGTAAGCTGCCAGCATAGAGATGGAATCTGAATTTGTGATTGCAAATGAAATTGCCCAAAGGTAAGATATCGAAGGAGAAGAGATGGGACTAAGGAGAGAGCCCTGTGGAACCCCAACAGAAAACTGGAAAGCAGATGAGCTTACCTGGGGGTATATATCTATGATCTACATGTGTGTAAAAATTTCGAGAATAGGCTCTAATATGACTGCATGTTCATATATTTGCAATATGCCTCTGTGATAATGTGCATTACATTTCCCCTGTTGGTAATTAATGCCCCATAGGCATCTGTTTCACTGAAAAAATACATAAACCATGAAAAGATTAAATCTAATTACCACTATTTCCATTTCTGGGGCAAGGCCTTTTCATAAATAATTATGTCTTAGTGTAAAACTGGCAGGCTTTAAACAGTTGCCCTATCATTCATAATAATGAATAGAATAATAAGCCACAAGCCAAACTTTCACATGCTTTCATTAGCTACAGAAGGCTAATTAGGACTTTAACCAGAAATGCCACTAAGCATCATGTTCACTGAGGTAATTATAGCACTGAAGATATTAAGAAAGTGAAAAATACATTATCCTACCAAAAGAGCTCCAAATCCAGGAATGGCATGATGTTGGCAACTTCACTTTCCACAAAATCATCCTCCCTTTAAATTACTTTAAAGCATATAATCGTGTTGAGAATTCATGTTAGGCAACTTAAATCTAGATGCTGAAAAACGACAAATTGGGCCTGATTCTCTTCTCACTTAACACAGTGTGAACAGGATTAAGAACAATGAATCCAAGGGAGTTATACCCATGGAAAGCTAGTGCAGTTGAGATCTGGGTCAAAGTCATTGTCTGAAGGCTGACCAAGTCTGATCTCGCTCACATGGAAGTCAGCAATATCTTTTACATTAACTATAATAAGAGTTCATTCATTATCAAAATGTTATCTTTCACCTGCTACCACCAATTATACCAGCCTTTGTCACCCCCTTGTTAAATTTTCCAACAATCGCATTCATGCTTTGTTCCATGATATCCTCCATGCCAGGAGTGGCTACCTGTAACCACAACTTCAAGGCCACTTTATTGGTCTTCTTCAAATCCCTTCTTAAAACTACCCCTTGCCTTAATGACAACAGTCAGGCAGCAGATGTGCTAAAATCACTGCCTAGAATGCTGCTCACTATTGTCTCATTGGCTCTTTATGCTCCCCATCTGTCTGTATGCATCTGTTCTCTCTTGTCTGTACTGGGGTTAGGCTGAAATCTCACCCCTGACCATTTTTGCTGCTGGTTAGTTGTAAATGTGGTTGTAAGTAGTAACTGAGGGGGTTTAACCCTTCCACATTTAATTCACTGAAGTGGTGGTGTCCACTTGAATCAAATTTACTGTGAAGCATCTTCATCCCTGATATATCAATGCCTAAAGCATTAATAGTTTTTAGCAAGGTATTTGCTGTTGAAGGTGCTAATGTGGACAGTACAGAAAGAAATATGGAAAAACAGTAAAACAAGAGAAACCAAGCAAAATAGCTACTAAAGAACATTTAACAAGCTAAATTATTGGGCTTATACATCCTAACCCTCTTACCTCCTAAAAAAAGAATGAATACAAACCATATATTTTTTACATGCGACTTTAATGCTATGTCAGTGGTGGTGCCCTATAGCTGTTTGTAAGCAATTGTTCTATATTTGTCATTTTATTGTGAATGCAGTTGAACTCAGTGTCAGCTCATAAAGTATTCTGCAAAACAAGAAAATGAAAGAAACTAATAAATGTGGCTTTCACTTCATGAAGACCAGCTTAATAAATGATGAAGTCTACCCAGTCACAAATCACCACAAAGTAAATTCTGCCCCTAAACAAAAAAGCTCCTAACTGGAGCGGCTCATGCAATTCAATATGCTATTCATCTAACACTGTTCACTTTGCTGTGCTTTATAATTTAGTAAATTAGCAATGAGGTTTGATCTAAGTCCATTACACATGCTGTTAGGTATAATAATGCATATGGTATGCTTCATTTAAACAATCAGTTATACCCATTACTATTCATTTAATTTACCTTTTGTTATTGATTGCATTTATTTTCTCTGGGATTTCACTGAGATAAATTAATCCCACTGACAACCTTTCTGTGAAATCACCAGTTAGAAATTTTCAGTCAACCAGCACGTATCGGATTCTTGGACAGGTTTTGTATGGAAGCACACAAATCATTTTCTGTATGAGGGCAGACAGAGCTGAACTGAAGAGTTCATACAACATGTGTGAAATCTTCTGAGTTACTCACAAAATGTTAACATAGATTTACTAGATGTATGACATATATAGTTGCACTACAGTTAGGAGAGTTATGGTAGAATTTTGTGGGCCAGTTAAAGATGTTTTGAAAAGCAGTATGTTCCAATGGCTAGAGCACTGATTTTAGGTTCTGACTCTGCCTGGGATCTGTTTTTGAGAATCTCTCTGAATATGTACTGATCACTGATGAGCATGTGTTTCTTCCATGACCTGCTGAACGAGTCTCAGTGGAGTTCATATTTCACCATCTTCCATGTTCATGTCTTGTACGCGTAGTAGGAATGTGTACTTGCAGTTTCAGTGAAATGTATGCCACTGGTACAGAATATGTATGAGGATGTATCTATTCAACACATGTAGCTTGTTTGCAAGTGCATGATTTGTCCTGAGGAAATAGTTTGCCTTGGACAGATTTTTCCAATGTATAGTTCTGCAAGGTCTTTAGTTTGTCAGTCATAGTAGGCTTTCACCTTTGGATATCTTTCTTCCTTTTGATCTGTTATTTCTTCCACCACTGAACGATGTAGTAATGCTGGGGCTACTTGTACCAAGATATTTATATGTCTTGACATCAAATGTTATATGGGGCTGTTATTAGTGCTTTCTGTGGGAGTGTTTCTCCACTCAAGGATGGCTTTCGAAACATTTCTTTTGTCTGTTGCTGCCTTCTTTAATAGAATCTTAGCCGTTTTAACTGTTGATTCAGCTGTTCCATTTAATTGGCTTTGTTATGGTGATGATGAAGTATAATTTACCACTCCCAGGTAAATTGCACAGAATCGTTGCAAGAAACTAGCGTCTGTTGTCTCAGACTATTGTTTTGGGTATCATTCTTGCTGAAATGCTTCATTGCTTTATCTACAATGAGAGCCATGCTAGCATATGACAGCTCATCTAGTTCCCAGAAGTCTGAAAAACAGTTTACAAATAATGAGGTACTTTGTGAAGTTTGTAGTGAAAAGCTCCATTCCTACTAAAGTTGTGTATTTTGTTGTCCCCCTTATCTGTTTTGTCAACATTTCCCTACACATTTCACAGCTTCTCACCAGATCTCTGAAGTGACAAAGAGTCCTGTGGCACCTTAAAAACTAACTAAAGTATTAGAGCATAAGCTTTCATGGGCTAATACCCACTTCAGCCCACGAAAGTTTATGCTCTAATACTTCAGTTAGTCTTTAAGGTGCCACAGGACTCTTTGTCACTTCTGCAATTCCAGACTAACATGGCTACCCCTCTGATTCTTGTCACCAGATCTCTGATATCCTTGGTCATGTTTGGCCACTATAAGGTCTCTCACTTTCCAGAATGGCTGAGATGTATTCATGAAAGAATTTCCACTCAAAGATCTGGATATTAGGATTCCACTGCCTTTCATGTGATGCTATTTTATATTCTCCTCTCATCTCAACAGTACCATTATTCTTGGGAGGCAGATGTGGTTTCTTCCTTGGTTTCTGGCCACTCTGACAGAATGATGGAGGTGAACACTTGAATTTCTTTGTCTTATACAGTCTGAATTCTTTCCTACTCCTGCCTTGAAACTGAAATGTAACTAGCTTAGTTGATGCTTTCTATGTTTTTTGTATTTGCCAGGTTGAGGAGACCATATTCTTGTTCAGTTGCCTTGTGAAGACTAGGACTATAACAGGGCTTAAAAGAGAACTAGATAAATTTATGGAGGTTAAGTCCATTAATGGCTATCAGCCAGGATGGGTAAGGAATGGTGTCCCTAGCATCTGTTTGTCAGAGGATGGTGATGGATGGTAGCAGAGAGATCAGTTGATCATTACCTGTTAGGTTCACTCACTCTGGAGCACCTGGCATTGGCCACTGTCAGTAGACAGGATACTGGGCTAGATGGACCTTTGGTCTGACCTAGTACAGCTATTCTTATATTCTTATGCCATATTTTTTCATGCTGCAAGGCTGCTCTGGATAAGAAGTCAGCTATTTACATCTTAATTCCTTTCTTATAGTGTACATGTAAGTTGTAGAGTTGCAGTTTCAGTAGCATGCACTAAAGGTGGCTTGTGTGGCTACCGTTCCCTGCAAGTCTTGTTAATACAGCACTGATATTCCTCTGCTACAGGTTTAATCCCAAATGGCATTCTTAACCCTCTCTACCTACCTACAGGTTTCCAAAATATGGTGAAGTAGCTGCTTTCTTTATCCACTAGCACTTACCAATATCTGTCTTTGGCATTAAGTACTGAGAATATTTTTGCTTTGGCAAGTCAAGTAATACTTTCTTTCAGGTGGTAGTGAGCTCTTTTTAGTGCTTTGTCTGATTTGCTTGTATCTGTGCAAATGAATAGCTTGACCGGCTTTTGCAATAGCTACCATACTGCATATCTAACTTGTGGGCTCTGAGACATTAACAATGATGCCTTCTTTTTCCATTTGTTTTATTGTTCCCATTATTTTTTCTCATTGCAATGGGGTACTTTGTGAAGCAGGTGCTATACTGGCCAAATTGTTTATTTCCAGATGTAATGGGCCTGGACATCCTCATCCATCAAAACCCTCAAGATAATTTTTTTGCAGCTTTGCTTTAGGGATGCCACAGTGTATTCTATGCTCTAGATGTGGGTTTTTTGGTTTTGCTTGTGTGTCTATTGTATGAATCGTTTGTCTCAGGTTTATTATCACCAGACTGATGTATTTGCTTGATTTAGCTGAAAACAATGACTTCTGAGTTATCTGTACTACCTAAAATTTCAGCCCATGTACTTTTTCTTGGTATTCTGCTTGTAACTTAGATTGTCCTAGTGGTATTATGATCTTATCATAATAGAATTTTAATTTGGCTTTGCTTGTTTACAATTTCACTTTCTTCTCTTACATAATTCTGAGGAAACTTTGTAGCCTAGCACATTCACTGATATTCCAAGTTTATTTCATATTCAATTTCCTGTTTGTTTGTGAGCTGTTTCCTTGTCTTTGCATCTGGTGCTAGTCTGAGCTTTACAAGCCTTTTCTTTTTCTTTCTTTTTTTTTTTTTTTTGCTATTTTGCACTGCATTCATCTCATATACATGCAAAAACAATCCTCCTCTTCGGAGCAAGGGCCATCTTTCTAGTTTGTGTTTATACAACAGCTAATGCTATGGGGTCCTGAGCCATGACCAGGGCTCCTAGGTGCTACTTTAATAGAAATACAAATAATAACAACCATATCTCATTCTCTGAGTCATTGCTTGCTTTCTTGATATGTTGCTTTTCTTGTCTGCAAGCTTAGGCATAAGAATTTTGCTTGCCACAATCATTTCATATGACCCCAAATGCTCGGTATTTTGCATTATCATTTTTCTCCACGGTATCTACAGGCCTTCTTTTCCATTTTGTGTCATCTGTTTTGTATTTGTGCATTTACTTTTACACAAATGTTGGTGTATTTTTCCTTGTATTTTCATACTTTTCCATTGCTGCTTAATGAACTCTGTCTGCTCCACCTATTCTCTTTCATTTAAATGTGTTAGTTCAATAGCTTTGCATATCTGTAGTTCTTTGCAGATTTAATGTGGGGTCTGCATATTCTCATTCAAACTCTTGCATCTTTCTTCCCTATTACTAACCTATCATGAATCAGTTCATCTTTTAAGATTTGATAATTGCATGAGTCAGCCACTTTGCACAGTTTGACAATATACTGATCAATAGTTTCTCTGGATTTTTGATTCATCTTGTTGAAAAAAATTGATCTATGACATTTCTTGTAGGTTAAAAATGTTTTTGGGAGCAATTCTAGGATTTTACATGGCTCCTCCCGGTCTGCTGCTGACACATGCAGATGTTGTTGGATCATGTGATAGCCTTTCCCCATTACAGATAATAGTGTGACTGCTCATAATTTGTTTTCTTTTTATTCATTCTCATTGCGATTTTATTGTTTTTTTCCCTTTCCCAAAAATGTCCACATGTTGAACACATCTTCTTTCCTTCCATCCATTAGCACAGGGACACAAATCTGGTTTCTGTTTTCTCTTTATTTATTTTTCCCTTCCACTAGTCTTAGTTTCTCTGTTGACACACCTGTAGGAGCTGATTCAATTCTGACACCATGTTCTATTTGCAAGTGTAAAGAGACAGAGCCAATACACTGCAAAATGCAGGCCTTATTCATTCCTCTATGTACACTGTCTTCTCTCATCGAGAAAGAACAGTTCTCTAAGTTCCTACACATAATCATACTATTGCACCCCTTATAGGTTGATCAGATAGCAAGTGTGAAAAATCGGGATGGGAGAGTGGGAGGTGGTAATTGCCTATGTGAGAAAAAGGTCCAAAAATTGGGACTGTCCCTATAGATTGGGACATCTGGTCATCCTAACCCCTTATGATAACAATCAGGACCCCTGCTGGGGAGAAAACCCAGCCGACTGGCAGTTCCAGGCAAATAGCTAATCCAGTAACCTAATGTAAGCATCAAACAGCCACAGCATAAAATTAGGGATGAGAAACTTCAAAAGTTAGGGAGTTCAAATATGAATTCTTATGAAAATGAAAGAACGGATGCTTAGCCAAAGCTTATATCAACTATTGGGACCTCTTAAGTCTGCTAATTGGGCTGATCCTCTCCTAACATTGGGTTTTCTATTTCAGATTCCAGTTGGATATAACCCCAGAACTTCACGCATTTTTACACACCCATTCGTAGCACTTTGCAAGCACCTAAAGTGAGAAAGAGCGCTTAAGTATTTTAAAAAAAATTAAATGAGGAACACTGGAGACTTTTATATATGTCACTTCACCCAACCCTAAGTAAAATGCACATTTAATGTAATTACAAATACTGCTGGCACATCATCAAGAAACAGCTGGCTTTGTCAAAGAGGGGACAAACTAATTTTGCATAACCTCTTCAGTCTAAAAAAAAAAATACACAAAATGGAATCTTCCTGTATTCCACTCCCATTTTTCTCCCTCTTCCTCTATTCCTGGTTAATTCCTTTCCACCTCCTTTGGTTTTCTCTCATCTTCCTCTCTGTGTTTGCCTCTTTTCATTTCCTCTTCCTTCTTTCTCCATTCACCTCTCTTCTTTTTTCTCCCTTTGGAAATTGGATGCCATCATTAAGAACTCAGGCTCACCTCTTGTATTGAATTCTGCCTTTGGTTCCAATCTGGGTTTGGGTTAGATAAATATTATAAGTTATATTTAACCTAACAGAAAAATATCTGACAAATCATAACCGCCTGAAAAACTGCATTTACTAGGGAAACTGCAGATGATTCTTACGCTATAAATGAGATGATGCTTTTTTAATTTCTTATCTTTTATTGAAAACTTATCTTTGCTTAATTTAAATAATAGCTGTAGAGGGGAGATAGTATTTTATTGCATATCAACTCTTGTGCAATATTTCAGTCACATATTTGGCACTATGTTTAGGGAGCACTGCCTCAGCTTAAAATCCCATTCACTTAGTCAAACAATGCTAACAAAGGTAACAAACTAAATTGCTGTAGACAAAACTCAGCTAGAGCAGCAATGTTCAGATCCTCCATTGAATCCCAGCATAACTGTGTGTGGCTGGAATGAGTATGCCAATTTGGACCATTCTTACTTATAGAGAGGAAAGCAAAATGTATACGCAAAACTTTGTGTTCTTGTGTGCTAGGAAAAATGAGAACCAATTTGCCACAGTCCATTTAGCTTCATGAAACAGACAACTGCATACAGTGTAGAGGTATTTAGAAAAAAATATTTTTTCTCATACAGAATCAAAAATAAAAGACAGTTTAGTGTTTGGTTCTGGCAGCAAGCCTCAACATTAAATCTATACATCATTTCATGTATTCAAAACTTGCTTTAATAATCCTCTTGTCATCTACTGCAGTGCTATCCATATTCTCATTAATTGGATGGAAAAGAACCTGTGCCACAGGACACACAGGAGATGGCTGATTTCTTTTGCCATAATGCATACCTATAACTAACAGAGAGCTCTGGATTTTTTCATATCATGAACTCTAATGGGCTATGTAAAAGGAAGCCAAGTCAAGGCTGATGTGTATAAATTGATTTAGGTACCTTAACTATTGCCCCACATATTAAAGCTCACCTTTAAGATTTCAGTGGTGTCATTATATTATTGTTTTAAAACTGTTTGCTGTATTGCTAAACTTGTGTGAGAGGGAGGGTGTGGTAGTAATGGAGTGACTCATGGTAAACGGGTGAGTATACCCATTTGTTTACAGTGGGTCATACAAACACAGTATGGAATATGTTGAGGGCTGGGGTTTCTTTCTTTACAGTTAAAGTTTCATTTTAAAAAATGTCACAGAGAATGTGAGAAGAGATTAGGGGGCAAAAGTAACCAGTATGAGCAGGGAAAGACTGTTTCTGAAAAGTCTGCAAAGATAAATAAACCTTTCTGTTTTACTCATAAAAATGTGGCTAAAAATTATATATTTTTAGTGGCTCTAATGATGTAATAATGCACTTGAAAGAGCTATACCATAGCACAATATCAATGCAAATACCACAGTGCTTCATAACCAAAGGGTCATATCCAATTAGAGTGAAATCCTGGAGTTCTTGAACACAATGGGAGTTTTGCCCTTGGCTTCAACAGAGACAAGATTTTATCTTTAGTGTTTGCTACAAGTAACCCGTTCACAGAGAGACACAGCTAATATCCTACCATGGTGTAATCACTCTACATTAGAGAAACAAGAGACAAGCCGTACCCCTTAACAAAGGAGGAATCTGAAAAGCAAACAGAAATATAATATAATTGCAAGTGAATATACTCTTAGAAGATAGCATACTGTCAGAATTCGAGGTAAAAAAAGAAAATTCTGTCCTGGACTAAAAACTAGTTAAGAAAGAGAAAATAGACTGTGGGAAGAAGTGCTCAGTTTTCACTACAGGAGATTGTCCAGGGTCATTTAACATTTAACATTTAATTATCGGAAATCTTTGCATCTATCTAAATCAGCATGGAACCCCAGCTTGTCCGTGCAAGTACACTACAAAAAGTGGGACATCTTATACTGATTTTTAAGTTCCCATTTAGTCACATTTATTTAGAGCATCTTTAATCACTTTAAGCACTAGATGAGGATGACTTTTTCGTATGCCAGTGTAACATGTTTTGTCAAACTGCAATTATGATCAATTAAGAAACAGTGTTATCACGAATTCTCTCACATCTTAAAAAGTTTGAACTAGGTGCTATTAAAAAATCATTAGGTTTCCAATTCGCCATCAAAATTTTGTTACTTGACATTTAAGTCCTTTTATATTTCTTTTGAAATAGTTGCAAAAGCTTTCTTCAAAGCCTCAGTTCCAGTATAACCATTTTTCACGTTGGCATGGTATCAAAATATCTGACTTTACATTTTCAGTTACATATTAACACTTTAAAATTCATGTGGTTTATGGTGAGGCAGTGAGTAACATTCCTGGTATTGTCAAACTGACACCTTCCTAGGGTGATAGATTCATTTTAAAAGAAAATAAATACATGAATAAAAAAGTTCCCAACAGACTGAGTGTAAACCAATCAGTCTAAGTTTTACATAAACCCCTTTTTTTGCTTCTACGGGACAGTTAGCTTCAGTGAGTGGAAAAGCTCCAAGGATGCAATGACTCCTTGTAGTGCAACTCACTACGCAAACTGTATAAAGTCTCACAGGTAAAATCCCACCTAGTCCTTTGTAAATTTGTCTCTTAATATTAGGTTTTTCTCTGGCAGAAGACAGGGAAGGAGTATGTTCTAGTATCATTCATCGTATTTAAACTATGGTTTTTACAAGAGCCAGTGCAAGTGAATCTGGAAATAGAGCCCCCATCTCAGCATTTAGGGATGTTTGGAGAGAAACTATTGCTGGATGATTTTCTTTTTTCATCCAGAGAATCATAGCACTGAAACTGAAGTGAAACATAGAGAGACACCTCCCTCTTGCATAGTCCTTATCAGTACAAACTTGTGGTCTCCACCATGAGAAACCCCTATCTACTCATCTTCCCCAAAACCACTTCCCCAAGACTTTCACCACAGGCTACTTTCCCATGTATAATTCCTCCCGTGATCACTCTACTTTCTATGATCACTCCTTTCCCCAGAAGGACTGTCCCCTTAGATACATCCAGCCTCCAGATACTCATAACAGCAGAGAGAACCTCAATGGACAATTTCCACCTGCAGAACATTGTACCCAGCTAGCCTGCTGGACTCCCTCTATGAGCTAGAGTTTGCTCTTTTATCCAATCTTCTCAAGAAAATATAAAAATGAGACCTCCCATGAAGCAACCTCCACTCTGCCATCCACTAAAGAAAGGAACTGAGGAGTTAGCATAATCCAGTCTTTCCCTCTTACTGAAAATTAAGAGATACCCTATCTGGAGCCCATCCTCTTGAAGGTTAGAAGCAGGAAATAAGGAATCTTTCCCTGTCCACTCTTCCTATTGATCCTGCCCTTGCTTCCCCACAGATATGGACAAAAAAGGGGGATTGCATGATTATACTAATTCTCCTTCCACTAGGGAAGGGACCTTAAAAGGGCACTCACACTTGGCAAGCTCCTGCTCCACCTGTGGAGAAGAGATGGAGGAGAAACATCTTTTCCTTCTCTTATGTGTAAGAAGTGGACCCTATAGCTTTGTTCCTCAGGATTTGGCAATCTTCATTCTCCTATGGAAACCCATATAATAGAAATACACAGATAAATAGTAACTTGACTATAGACAAGGTTAAAGAACACCACTGCACACTAATTATTAAGCTATTGGTATTTTATTAATCACTTTCTGGGTCAGGTTAACTCTTTGTCAGATAAAAAGAAAGGTTTGTAGTTACATAACTTATTATCTGGGTGCATGAAATTCTTCATGTCTGTATTAGGGAAAGTATTCTGAAGAGAGCTAACAGATGTTATTGAAGAGATGTCAACGCATTATGGCAAAGTGATGCAGATTCAGATGATGTGTCTTTGCTTCCTCTGTACTAGACTAAGCTCTGGGTGTGAATGAGATCACACAGGTTTAATCCAGACAAGAGAGAGTAGACTGGGAATAGGATGGTGAATGCTTTAGTGAGATTTCAGCTCCTAATAATGTGATCTGTCCACTCTTCATTCAAGTCATTCACACTTGGATGGATTTTGCATCTCGATCTGTTGCTGGTGTCCCAAGTGGCACCAGTGGTCAAAACCATTGCCTATGTCTAAACAGATGTTTCAAGATCCAGGCCTTGTGATGCTAGTTCCAGAGTTTGTTTTTTCTACATCAGATTAAGGCAACTTCACACAAATTGACAGATAGGTAAACAGCCACACTGTGAACCCGCTGTGGCTCCTGAATGTGTAGCTTATCAGGGGGAATTATTATCAATCATGTTAAAGGAATTAGAGTATTCAGTGTTTGTTCCAAATTTCAAAGCTTGTAAAAAAACTATGGCAAGGAGGCAAATATCTGCCCCATCTTGAAGTCTCTAAATAACCCTCTCTATAATCCCTTTTCCTCCATAATCCCCCTTAATAGCCCCACCTGCCTCCTCAGGCCCAGGGCTCACTTCTTTCAGATGAGTGGAGAATCAGGTAATGAGAAGGTAAATGCTGGTACTACTTTTCAGTCTTCAGGTCTGCCCTTCTGCTTACTCTGAAATAATCCAGTCATATGGGCTCCTCCAGAGATCCAGAGCCAAAGGATCATTCAGCTGAGCAAGTCAAGTTAGAAAGCAATTTATCAAGTACTAAAAGAATGTGACAAGCTCCACAAAGCAAATCCTTTCCTTTCATTTATTATCCCAGGTATTTTAAGCAATTCCCACAGCAGTCAGAAATCCTCCTGCCACTCTCTGCTGTAAACATAAAGTAGTTCTTTGCCTGAATGTCAAGTCTGAATACCAATGCACAGAGTGATGATGTGCATGAGAGGCAAAATGGGCAGCAAGGAAGGGTAGGATCTTTGCATTCAACCCCCTCCCATGCAAATACACAAGCAGAAAATACTAGCGTTTCTGGTTATTGTGCAAATCCAACATTCTTTCTGGCCCTTATTTGGGAGCTGGTCACCAGTATCTTGGAATTTCTTCACTCAGGGAAATCAGGGAGTGTGGACATAGAGTGAATTCAAAGAAATGCTGGGTCTGTCATTGCCAAACAGTAGACTATCCTTAGCCAGTTTGGGCTGAAACAGTCTGCATAAATACTGGATATTTATTATGGTTTTGTTTTACTGCGGGGGATGCAGAGAAGTAGAGTAGAAGTGGACACGGGGACATGGTCTGAATTTGTCAATCAGGCACCACATAACTTGTTTATATAGCACTGACAAAGTGGCTGGTGTGGTGCCCCCTGACCTTCAAATGATGGTATTTTCCAAACCCCACAATTTAAAAAATTAGAAAACAAAACAAATAAACTCACAAAACTGATTGCTCACCCCAGAATGTCCCCAGTGTAAGAACCACCAGTCTGGATTCATGCATTACTCAACTAACTGATCCTTGATGTATTGTATCTTGAAAAGAGCAAAAGACTGGACAATCCTCCCAAGGTAGTATTGGATGATGCTATATTCCCTGTTTTTCAATGAGGAACATTGCTTTAGACTCGACCTCACATTCAGCACCTAGTCCAAACACCTTCAGAGACCTACCTACCTAAGTTGTTATTTATATAACCATTCATCACTATAGTATTTGAGAACCTATTAAAGGCCTTGGGGACAGAACACTTCATGGCAGAGAGAATGCTTTTGCTGGTCTGGCCACCTTCTGCCCTATTTTATTACCAGCATGAGCGCTTGGGTGAGATGTTTACTAATCTGTGCATTCTGGCTCCTGTTATGATTCTCCCCCACAAAATGCTTCTCCAGTTCCCTGGCTGACACTTATAACGCATCTCAGAGGTCTCTGTCTGTCTTCTCAGATTAACTTGAGCCAGCTGCTAAAATATGACTGACAAAACTGATATTTCCTACTTGCAAAATGATTCAGGCCAAGCCAGTTGCTCATGATCCAAACCATCTATTTCAGTGCTATGCAATAAATTTTCCACACAGCAAGTCTATCAAATACCACAGATAGTACTTTTAAATGTATGTGTTAAAAATAAGTATCTAGAAAATAGATCCTATGTATTTCTGCAGATCTCATCTCATCTTCATTTATATTAAGGCAACACTGCGGAGGCCTCAACTAGGATTAGCACTCCATTCGCACATTCACCATACAAAAGCATAGTAAAACATAGTCCTAGTCTAAAAGGTTACAAATTTCACAGATGAGACTATGGTGGCTAGGCTGAAGACAGTATACACAGAGGCACAGATAGATTTTTAAGTGACTTGCTCAAATTCACAGCAGAAGTATTTGGAACATCCAGGAACTAAATGCAGATCTCCCGAATCCTAGTCCAGTACTGTAACCACAAGACTCATCCTTCCTCCCACGCACTCTCTTTTTGTCAGATTTCAGAGTAAATGCAAATGGCAAGACAAACTTAAAAGTCAAACACAAGGGGTTTGTAACCCACAAACATTTTTGAATTTAGGTTTAGTTTAGAAACATGGTCAAAATGCCTGTCTGAATTCTATAAGGTTCTTTGGTATATGTCAGGGGTAGGCAACCTATGGCACAGGTGCCGAAGGCGGCACGTGAGCTGATTTTCAGTGGCATTCACACTGCCCGGGTCCTGGCCACCAGTCCAGGGGGCTCCGCATTTTAATTTAATTTTAAATGAAGCTTCTTAAACATTTTAAAAACCTTATTTACGTTACATACAATAATAGTTTAGTTCTATATTATAGACTTATAGAAAGGGGCCTTCTAAAAACATTAGAATGTATTACTGGCACATGAAACCTTAAATTAGAGTGAAGAAATGAAGACTCAGCACACCACTGCTGAAAGGTTGACGACCCCTGGTGTATGCAATTGGCTTCTATGTGAGAACAGGCAGAGATATCGTTAGTTAAACATGGTGAGTATTTTCAGGCATAGGAAAAAAAGCCCAGGAACATATAACACCCAAGAAATGCAATGATTGTTCAGAAGTATCTCGGGGCTGAGTGTGGGGAGCAAATAAGATGTAAATCAGTGACATTATTGGCAGGTTTTGTTTAGTTAATGTGTATGAAATGCTTTCCGATTTTTGGATGGAAGATGCTACAGAATTGAACAATCTGAGAGGTAGGTAACTCCATTTTACAGGGAAGTCTAGTGACTTCCCTTCAGGCCCATCGGGCTAACTTGTAACTTTATACCATCTACTCTGAGTAAGGGATCGTGTATAGCTGGAGTGGTTTAGAAGCAAACCATAGCACAAACAATGACTCAGAGAATCACAAATCCTCAGCATTTGCTGAGTAAGTAAGTAATTAAGTAACCAACCAACCTATCACCTTTTTCACAGAGCAGCTTATTTGCCTCTGTGTGCCTATCTCCTTACCCCGGCTGGTGAGGTATGAGGAATACAACCAGAGCTCTCTTGCACCACTCCCTCTATTTCCTTTCTGACAAGACTGGGCATGTAGTTTCTGGTTTCCTACCCATGGTCAGAGTCACAATCTAAGCAGGAGCACACAGAGTAAGTCCCTGACTCTTTTGGGAAGCAAGTGAAGGCTGTGGTATTCTAATAAATGCAAGAAATAAAACATAATCCAGTGTTTATAATTCTCAATCCTGTTCTCTAACATTAAACCATGCTTCCTCCTAATTATACTAGTTTGAGATTTATTTAAGAAGCTTGTGTTTACTGTGTAATTTTGAAGTGAATATAGTATCACTAACAGCCACTGGAAAGCTCTATTTGTGATAAGCATGCCTCCCTACTCCAAAAACAGTATAAGGAATAGTACATATTAACTGCTTATGCACTGTGCTTTTTTTTCTACATGTCTTATGAGCAACTATAGCACTTTAATGCTCATGTTTAAACCAGCCTTTACTACATGCCTTTTTGGTGGGGTGGGGAGTATGGGCAGCACTGCAGTGCAGGGGTAATGTGCCTGTGATGGGGTTACAATCACAGAATAGTCTGGAAAAAAAATAACTCTAGTGTTTTGCTCTTGCTTACACACTGCCCTTTAGCTAATTAGGAAGCAGAGCATAGTCCTTGCCAAGAAAATAATACAATGAAAACTATGAGATATTTTCTAGGTAGAGTCCATCTTATTAACCTCCTTTTCTCAAACCTCTCTTGTGAATAATAAACCACCTCCCCCCGCCCCCCCCAACCCAAAACTGTTCCCCACCCTCCTCCAAACTGTTACATGCTTTCCTACTAATCTCTTGGCTTTTTCTAGACCTAATGCCTCATTGCCTACCCAATCAGCAGGAAGCTTGTTTGCCCCAGTCCTGATTTCTGATTATCAATTTTCTACTAAGGGGTTTCAGCTGTTCCTTATCTTGGCAGCTGGGAACCCGGCCCCAGGCTATTAATCCTATAGCTTTCAGGCCAACAGTAATAACATAGAAAAAGACCCCTTCTCAGGGAGCATTCTGGGGTGCAGGGGCAGTGTTGGAGGGGAAAAAGGAATGTCAGGATTGTTCTGGTCTCATTTTGTATCACACTCTTGTTATTTGAAGTATGTGGTGAGCAAAGAGTTGTCTTGTCTAGAAGACAAGGTTCTACAAGAACCTACATAGACTAAAATAGAAGGAGATTCTGCTCCCTGGAACTGAAAGGAATATGTTTGTCCTCAACATTGCTGGCTGTTTTCTCCTCTTAAAGAGACCTACTTACTTAGCTATTAAACAAAGTTTGGGGTTCCTGTGCCATTCCACTATCATTCAGTTTCAGATGAAAGGATAAACCAATTTAGCAACAGGGTTGCCTCCCATTCTGGAGCAACCCTCTTCATAGACCCAGTAGCTGTTCAGAACTGGACCAGAATGAAATCCACTAACAGCTGTAAAATTACACATTTGTCTATACCTCCTGACATTCCTTTGACTTGGTATGGTGCTGCAGTGCTTCAGAATTTGCTATGAGACTAGCCTTTATAAAGAAAAGTCTTAGAGAGGTCCTCAGCAGATAAATGTGTCTCATTTAAATATGGTAGAAATGCAGAAGGCTCTTTGTGATGGCATGATAAATGTGGTGAGGCACCCTCTCCCTGAGGAAAAGCCCAGCACACACTGTAGTGTGAAAAACCTAACACAGCTGGATTCTTTCATAAAGTAGTGATCACCTAGAACTGGGGTGGGCAAACTTTTAGGCCCAAGGGCCACATCGGGATTGCAAAACTCAATGGAGGGCCGACTAGGGAAGGCTGTGCTTCCTCAAACAGCACAGTCCCTGCCCCCTATCTGACCCCCTCCCGCTTCCTATCCCTTGAATACCCTCTTCAGAATCCCTGACCCATCCAACCACCCCTGCTCCTTGTTCCCTGGCTGCCCTCTCCTGAAGCCCCCCACCCTAACTGCCCCCCTGGGACTCCCTGCCCTTTATCCAACCCTCTGGTCCCCTTACCATGCTGCTCAGAACAGCATGTCTGGCAGATGCGCAGCCTGGCAAGAGCCATCCATGCCACCCAGAACACTGCCCACACAGCAGCTAGCCTCCCTGGCCAGGAGCTCAGGGGCCAGGCAGGACAGTCTCATGGGCCAGATGTGGCCCACTGGCTGTAGTTTGCCCACCTCTGACCTAGAACCTTCACACACGTAGGAAAGAGGGGTGTAGAGCCAGCTCCATGAAGTTTGTTTTGCCCATTGGAATGCCAAATCCCAATTGTCCTAGCATGGCTTATTAGATACCATCCCAATGAGTGGCACTACCAGATTGTTTTTTGCTACTCTCTGTGATAGAAATGATTGTAGATATTATATTATATTATACTAGACTGAAATTATTTTTCACTGGAAAGGGGCCTTTTACCAACAGCACATATTTTCACAGGAAACAATTTCTTTTCTACAGTTTGCACTTTTTCCCAATAAAATTAGAAAAGTTGTTACTGTTTGTTTTCTTTTGCTGTTGTTGTTTTCATTTTTTAAAAAATTATTTTCCTCCTTCCCCTCCTTCCTCCCTTTCTTGAGAAAACACGAAAACAAAGGGAGAAAAGAAGCAAGGAAAAGGGGCCAGGAGGACAACTGAAAAAAACACAAAATGAAATTCATAAGAAAAATTTAAACAAAATAATTTTTTCAACAATGAGAAAATCTGATTCTTGTTTGCCATATGTATCAATAAACAAACAAAAAAAATCCCTTTTCTAAACCTAGGGACTGAAAATGAACTTTTCTCTCCAGTTTATGACCAGCTCTCTCTGGTTACCAGCCATGGGAGCCTTCAAATGAATGGAGAAGAACATAGCCTGATTTACCAGTACTCTACTTTCACCCCCATCAAATAGATAGTGGGAGACAGAGAGAGAGAAAGGGAGGGAGAGTAGCCTGCTGATATCTCCCTCAGACAGCAATGGTGGTGGATGCTCCACGATGAGAGAGGGGACAGCAGTGACAACATAGATCAAAATGAGAAGGAGAGCAGTGCACCAGCTTGGGTACCTATGACAGGTTTTGGCATTAAGTAGTGCTGTGACACATTGCATCATTTTGTAGTAATTGGATGCAGCTAGAAAAACAGAATCGGAAGAAGCGAAGAAATATATTCAGACGGTGTTCACAGGTCAATTCCTCAGCTGGGTCAGAGCTTGGAGAGCTAGCCCGAATATCCACAGGAACAGCTATTTTTAGCACTAGCTAGGCAGCTACTGGGGAACGGTTGAAGTCTAAGAAGTATGGGAGGGGAATGGGATACATATTTAGGGGATTAAGGTGTTGTGGAACACAAGTGGAAAAATTTTAGTTTTGTGGACTAACTTCTTTAGTACAGATAAAGCCTATTAGTTTACTTCTGCGTTTGTTGTTGGGTTTCATTTTTCTCAAGAATGGCCACAGCCTAGGATTGCTCTCCTTTTATGTTTGAGTCGTCAAAATTGAAATAAATAAATACATTAAAAAAGTTAAGAATTGAGTTTTAAGTTCATGGCAGGAGTTTCCCCAGCACAGAACAATTATCATAACTTCTATAGAGTAAATCTATGGGCAAACTGTGTCTTTTATATGACTGATTAAGATATTCTACGAACTATGTGGGTATTCTTAGCGATAAGGTGAGTTACATACCCAGAAGCATGTCGTTAATTATTCAGAAGACTAAGTGTATGTATACATGAAACTTATCAATAATAAATTCTCAGCTGAATGTTCTGGAGCTGGCATTCAGTATAGGGGCTGAAAAGAAGCTGAATTCTGAAAGTACGTTTCATTAATGCAGCATGAACTTTCCTCCTTCACTTATCACTGTGTTTACTTTTACTCTTTCATAGAATATACATTTAACTTCCAGATACTCAGTAACCTAATTCTGCCCACATGCTCATTTTAGCATTTATAATTCAACAAACAACTATGTTTCAAAATGTTTTATTCACCATTGCAAAGATTTTTTTACTCAGCTGAAAAGCTGGCATATTTTTTCTTGGAGTATTAATGGTCAAGTCAGCCTGTTTGAACTAGTTTGTGGAATGACTGAATCAGAGTCTATAATAAGAACGAGGAGTATTTGTGGCACCTTAGAGACTAAAAAATTTATTTAGGGTCTATATTTATTTAGGGTCTATAATGTATTATAAGGCATAAGGGATCACAGGCTAATCAGAATGAATAACACAGCCAGTAGTGTTAGAGCTTTTCAGATCATTGTCCAAAACAGAATATGCATAGTTTGTTATCTGGACTATTTTATAAAGGTTCAGCGAATGGCTGTATGTTTTATTACATGGCTGTAGAAATTAGAAATTCATATAGATTTTTCGAGGGCATGGGGAAAGTGGGAATGCATATTTTCTCGTTCATACGCCCCAAACTATTACACTGCAAAATTGTTAGACAGTATGATCAGGAGCAATGAAAACAGGAGTTAAATTCAGAAAACCCAAGATGTAATCCCAGCTCTGCCACTGTCTCACTGAGTGGCCTTGGGCTAGTCACTCCCCCCCACCCCCCGCCCCGTGCATCAGTTTCAGGTGGGGATAATTCTTCTGTCTCAAAGGGATTCTATACAGATTACTTATTTAATGTTAGTACTGGACTTTAGACAATATAAAATGTTATAAATTATCAAAGTTGTATTAGAATCATTACAAAAAATGGGGAAAACTCAGCTCTCGGTTGTATCCACTGTGCACAAACAGGAGGAGAAATCAGCCAACTCTAAGAAATTCATTGTCAGGGCACCAATATGCAGTGTCACATTGCAGCATGCTTCGGCGAAAGAAAACTTCAAAGTTTATTCCTCCACATCAATATTTCCTGTTTAGTCATGTTTTAAAAAATACCCATGGTGCATGTGGAATCATCCATATTTTGCATTTTAAAGAGCATCTTAGAAACCATCAGTAGGTCACATATTCCACTTGACATACAGTGCACTGTATCTTCCTCAAGGCATTGACGTTCATACATAATTCAACTGTAAGAAAGAAATTCTTGAGAAGATGTTCAAAACAGTTCACAGAAGATGCATAGCAAATAAGTCATTATTTGTTCATCTGGTATCATGTTCTTTCCCTCGCTGTATCTTGAAACACAATTTTTGCATAATACTTGATCCAGTAATTGTTGCTGTTGTTCTACTATCTTCACTAAGCAAATTACATATAAAGGCTACGAGAAAGTACTTACTTGCAGCTACGTTCAGATAAAGAAATATATGCACTGAAGTCACTGCTGAGATATTTATATAATGGAAATAAAAATGTGCCATAAGACAATGTTTCCATGGTAAAAGGTTTGTGGGGAGGCTGAAGAGAGGGGAAGTTTGCTGAATGACATAGCTTAACTTTATGAATTTTCATGAATTAATCTACTGGAAAAGAAATGATGGGATACAGTAGGTTTTTTTGTATGTGTCACTACTCCCTACTGCAATATGATGGGTCTATTCATGTATAACAGTTAATTCATCAAAGTCTGAGCTTTTCACTTCCTAAGTAGCTGCTTATGTTTTGGGTGCCAGAGGTCTTTTCTACTGATGTTGCTTATTAGCACATATCTGATTGAAAACATTTCCCAAATATGGGGGAAAAATCTGATTTAAAGGCAAAGCAGATGAGTCATGAAATAATACAAACAGGAACGCTAGAAAGAAATTGGCCTTTTTTGTATAGTTGATTGTCTCTGACAGTCACATCACTAATCCACAAATTTGCGCGTAGGAGCACAGAGACATCCAGGAATCTATGACATTATGTCCTATCCTGTCCTGCTGTCGCTGAAGTCAAGGGCAGTTGTCAGGGCAATATCCCAGATGTCCCAAAGGGACAGACTATGGTTGGGTGCTCATGGGAACCAAAAGGAAGCAGGGGTGGGGGGAAGTTACAAAGAGCCATCCTCCTTGTACTTCTAAGCAAGAGCCAGCCTCAGACTAGCTTCTCGTGCTGGTGTCACGCAAACCTGACACAGGGGAATGAAGGCTGCACCATCTCAAATGTTGGTAGAGTTTCTGCTGAGTCTGACTCTGGCTGAGTCAAGAATTTCTTCCTCCAGTGACTTCTGATGCTAGGATGACCAGATGTCCCGCTTTTACAGGGACAGTCCTGATAGTTGGGGCTTTGTCTTATATAGGTGCCTTTTACCCCTACCCCATCCTGACTTTTAATACTTACTATCTGGTCACCCTATTTGCTGCTGTGCTGCTCATTCTTACCCCTGACTGATCAGCCAGTGACTTAAACTCACCATCTGACCCCAAGCTTGATCTTGAATTAGAGTGACCAGATAGCAAGTGTGAAAAATCAGGACACTTTTTTTCAGAATGAGAGGAGGGGGAAGAGAAGGGGTAATGGTTACATATATGAGACAAAGCCTCTGATATTGGGATGTCTAGTCACCCTATCCTTTATAGCCATTAACAGTAGGACTGTTTTTCTAAACTCAGAGTACTGTGGCATTCAGTATGAGCATAACTTGTTTAGCAGGGTCTTCTCACTAGGGAGAAGTGAATGGGTTCCGAAAATCAAGAATCTTCTGAACCACCACCTATTTTTAGAACATGCCTCAAACATAAGACCCTCGCCCCATGTCATAAGTGTGAAGTAGCCTAGAATTAGTGTTTACCTGTAAGGGGTTAAGCTAAAGGTAACCTGAGAGGTGGACAACTGACCAATGAGAAATTCCTCAGGAGACAAAGGATTTTAAGTTTCAGTTTCTCTCTGGGTCTCTCTCTGTTCACCTCAGCTATGGGATGAACACAGCTATGTCTTTCACTGTAACTATAGATTCTATCAAGTACTGTAGTCAGTAAGTTTACCTTCTTTTTATCACTTGGAGGGTTCTCAGTGGTGAGTGTTGGCTGGGTGCTTCTTGATATTGTAAGCTTCAGCAGAGATATCAACAGTGGGAGAAAGTTGCCTTGGGGGAGAGGTTTGGTTTCTGAATCCTTTTGTTGATTATGGTAGATGCTGTTCTATTGATGGTTATTAGAGATTTATTCCTTTCTTCTTTTCTTTTATTAAAATCTTTCTTTTAAGAATCTGGCTGCTTGTTTTCCATTGTGTAAGATCCTGGTTTTGGATCGGGCACGTCTCGCAGGAGCATGCGAGGTTTGTATTTTTTTCTCTCAAGCTTCCCAGGGAAGGAAGAAGTTTGGGGGGTTAGTGAAAAGGGAAAGAAGGGTCCCAAACTACCCTAAATTGAGTTTGGTAGTGGCAGCAGTTAGTTCCAGACACAGAAGAAGTTGTGTTCTGAGGAAAAACATTTTAACCCAAGCTGGTAAAATAAGCTGGGAGGGGTGGTATTTCTTTTTTCATGCGGGTCCCCACATCTGTACCCTAGAGTTCAGAGTGGGGAGGCAATCCTGACACCCCATTTCACCTCCATCTCTCCAACACAATGAAGGAGGTCAGACAATTTTCCCAGCCCATCTACCAATCCCCTCCATCTGCTTTTGACATAGATGGTAGGATCTTATTGGGGAAATGCCAGTTATTATTATTATTGGTGGTCCCCAATTAAGGATCAGAGCACCTTTGTGATAGGACAGCTTTCCACTTAAGTATGGTGCTACCAACCTCTGCCATCAACAGGGAGTTGCAGCCACATCCTCTCCAAGATATTTAAAGATTACTTAGCTGGTCTCCCCACTCTATGGGCAGTGGGCACCCCTTGCCTGATCATAGAACAGCAGGATTCAAAAGCTTCCCTGAAAAGTCCTGTTGTTGTGACCTTTTAAACTGTAAAAGCTCCTGCCCTTGAACTTTGTACCTCAGAGAACAGCAGAGGATTGTGGGTTTCCGTTCTCAGGCATCAGTGGAGTGATAAGTTAGTGTATTCTGCAGTATAACTCTGGAATACTTTTAACTGTGAAAGCAACAGGAAATAAATTTCTGAGTCCCATTGTTTTAGAACAGTTAAATTGATGCGAAGCTGTACACAGAGTAAATTATGAGACGAGGTGGACTGGAGGAATAAGTCTGAACAAGCCTTACTCTCAAGAGGTGAAGTCTGTTAAACTGTCCTTAGATTGTACTGGAATAGCTGGTCCTTCAGGCTGCCTCTTGGAAAAATAGACATGTGGAGTAGCTTGTTAGCACCTTCAGACTTGGTCAGATGGCTGGGCTGTTGTTCCTAAAAGACAACATCAGGGTGGAAGGAGCTGGAAACAGCTGAGGGGAAGAATAATATGTGGCCGGGTGGAGAAACATTGATTCTGTTGACGGGTGAGTGGAGATGGTGCTTGTTAAAAGGCCCAGGTAAGCCAGCTGATCTTTGCATAAATACCTAGACTTTTTGAATGCTTTGTGCAATATATACCTGACCCATGAAATTTTTGATATTTTCCCAAAATTACATTCACATATTGGACTAATTATGGTGCTTTGCTTTAATCTAAGAATAAGGGATAATATTTTCAAAGGTGTCTAAGTGAAAAAGTGTCTTAGGCATTTAGAAGCCTAAGGCCAATTAACATTCAAAGACTTTTGAAAATGACACGTAATTCCTAAGTCAGTTAGTTCTTTTATTTTTATTTTTTAAATTCAGGATCCTTTTACAACAGGCTGGGGAAGATATGCAGTATGAAATGGACTGCCTTGTGCACTTATATTCTACTGCCGTCTCCTGGTCAGAGACAGATTTGCTTCTGCACAATGGTTTTCCTTATGGTTAGATTAGCAATAGTAGAGCTGTGGTTTTCAAGCAAAACCCCCTGAAAACTGTGTGTAATTTTCTATTTTCATTTTTTGAATTTTTCCTTCAGGAAAAATTGAAATGATAGGGATAATCCCAGAGAAAAGAGGGTGAAATGCTGCACTGACTGGTAGAGAACAATGCTTTGCGTTGGGAAAAATGACAAAATCTGTTCTGAAGCAAACCACAACACTTCACATTTTTGCCCCAGATGAATATTTGTCATCCCTCTACATGAAAAACAGTAACCAGCTTCAAGGCAAAGCTACGGAATGTGCTCCCTTTTTCTGAATTGGCAACATCTGGGATTTCTCACTCCTTCAGCCCTGTCAGTTTTCATGATGCTCTACGTATCTCTAAAATAGATTTACACTATGTTCCCAAATGTTTGCTTCTTCTTGATATTCTAAATGCATAAGATTCATTATAGTGCTCAGATAGACATAACAGCCTAGAGAATTCATATCACAGTAGGATCGGAATTTTGCATAAAAATGCATTTATTTGTTTGAATAAAATATTTGTATAAAAAACTATATAACCATACACACACACATGATAAAACTCTATCAAGAGGACTGGCACACCTTTGACAGTCATTTTTATATCCCTGAATATGACAGTAATTAAAATTCATTCATGCAGATTTTCTTTTAAATGAACTCCATTAGCAAAACCATTTGTGAAATCTACTTCCAGCATACAATGCTTAATGATATCCCTAAGCGTTAAAAGCCCTAATCTTGTAATTTATTGCTCAAAGCAGTTTACATGTATTAGTCCAAGAAACTGCAAGCAGTGAATTAACAGATGTCTGCTTGTGCATGGAATAATTTACTAGAAATGCATGTATATTACAATAACAGTATGGGACAATTAACTATAGTGGTCCTGCTGACATGAGAAGTAGCTGTGAATGGAATGCTGTAGGCTACAGGTGTGCTCAAGACTCCACCCTTAGAGCTCATCACTTTCACTTTGCTGTGTAATTCTTGTTTGTTTCCAGACCTCCCACGTGACTGGGCAGAATAAATGCATCAGGCCAATATTATTTGTTATGTTGATACTGACACTGGCCATGTCATGTCAGAGGCCTGGATATATCAGTCTTGGTTTCTCACCCTGGTTTCTCATCTACTGTGGAGTCAGGGCAGACATAGCTCAAAGGGCTAATGACTAAGCAATACTTATAGATACAGCTGGAAGTCCACCGAGCAGTCGATAGATGTGTTGGTGACTGAAACATGGAGTTGAACTGGTGGGGAAAGGGGTAGATGTTCTTGGTAACCAGTTAAAAAATTGTCATCAGGGGAAAGGACATTATATATATATAGTGACATATATAGTAATGAAAAAAAAGTAATCCATTGGTGAAAATAAGAAATACCTGTTTGATAGCCACTGGGCATGCCCAAAGTTCAATACTCACACAAAAAAAAATCCAGGTGACTCCTGGTAAGTAAACCGATGTAGCAGAGGGCTTGAGAAGCATTATATTGTACCACGCTATTAACAAGGATTTTATCTGCCTAGTTACCTGCATAAAAATTCAAACTTGTGGAAAACTATGTGACTGCCTCCAGAGATTAAGGCTAAGGGAGGTGTTGCTAATGCTAATACACCTTCTGAATAAGGAACTCCAGTTGACGGAGGTCATGTCTACATTTGGGGATAGTTCAGCTTCAGCAATCAAGGACCACGGGCCGGTAGTCAGTGAAACTGCACTACTGCTTTTCCTTAAGCATAGGCAAGGGTGAGCTGGGGTAAATGTTTATTTGACTTTCTATACTTAGGGATCAGCTCCAGTGCAGCTTCATCAGTTGCTGGCCACAGATTGCTAAAGTAGGGTTCTAACGAAATGCAGAAAAGGCCTGGAGCTGCTATAATTTTTCTGTTAGCCTGGGCATCTTCTAGCTGTATGTCAAGTCATCTGATGAATGGTTAAGTGGATCATTTTTTTATGTTTGATAATACATGCGTGTATGTACTGACAGTGGTGATATAACTATGTTACCTCTTTGATAGAAATTTCTCACACAGATAAATGGGATTTTGCTGTCAATGGGAATTTGCCATTACATTTTTTAGAAGCAGGGGCTAACTCCAAAGAGCCCGGTAGCTTGCATAAGTTTGTGTGGCCCAGATTTTTAAAGATATTTGGATATTGCTCCACTGTTGCAAGGCCGAAGGTCTAGATCCACAAAAGAAGCCAGACATTGCAAAGCTGAGGTCATCCTGGGAAAGTACCCTAACCACTGGGCTAAAGGTTATAAGGAAGGCCCCTGCACATTATATGTGGAGACAGACAGAAGTGTAAGTGATTCTGACAAGAAATGGGTTAGGAATCTGAACCATCTGACTCCAGGACAAGGGGTTCCCAGGTGTGGATTGTGAGCAGAGATCAGCACCTCCCAGAAGCCCGGACTCAGAAGCCAATTTTCCTGAGAGAAGTGAGGCTTGGGACAGACCTCTCTCAACAGTATCTCCCATTGGCTACCTTAGAAGACTCCCCACCTGGTGTGCCGGTTTTCGTAGATCCGATTCTCAGGCATCTAATTTCTCCTCATTCACTCTGTAGAGAGCCTAGGCACCTAACTCAAGCTTTGTAGAATCCAGTTATTTTCTAGGTATCTAAAAGTTAGGTGTTGTGCCACTCAACTTTGCAATGTCTTCGTGCCTTTGTGGAGCTAGGCCTAAGTGATTTAGATTGCTAAGTCTCATTTTCAAATGTGATATACATAGGCCCCGACTCTGAAACATGTTTAGGCACCTAACTTTTATTGAAAACAATGAGCCTTTAAGTTCCTGAGAATCTAGGCCATAGGCACTTGAGAGTCAGAGTCTTGATGACTTTCAATGAAAGACATTTTTGAAAATGGGACTGTGAGTATATCTACATTGCAAAGAAAATTCCATGGCACTGAGTCTCAAAGCCCAGATCAATTGACTTGGGCTCCTGGAACTCAGGTTACAGGCTAAAAATAATAGTGTAGATGTTCCCACTCAGGCTGGAACCCAGGCTCTGAAACTTGGCAAGGGGGGAAGGCACTTGAAGCCAGACTCTAGCCCAAGTAGGAACATCTATATTTCTATTTTTAGCCCTGCAGCCAAAGCCCTGTGAGCCTGAGTCAATTCACCTGGGCTCTGAGACTCTGTGCTATGGGTTTTTCTTGATAGTGTAGACATAACCTTAGCTGTCAGAGTCACTTAGGGTTTGAAATGCTGAGCAGAGCAACATCTGAATACCTTTAAAAATCTGGGCCTTCCTCCAAATGACAATCTGGCCTCCAATATTTTTTCTTCGGTTGCATTATATCATTCTGGTAAATATGCTACATATAAAACCTTTGGTAACATTGATGAAAAACATCTGAAAATGGGCCTTCTTTATGGCAAGTTGACAAATGCATTTTGTTGTCGCCTGTGGATTATGCAATGATTGCATTTATTGTGTTATTTTTGGCAGTAAGTTTAAAGTGTTATAAATGTGGAATCATTTCTAAATCACAAACATTTAAGAAATATGGAAAGCTATTAGCTTTATTGCAACCCCTTAAACTACTGTGAAGTGTGCTCTAAAGTGATTTCCAAGATTTATAAACCTCCCCTGATTAGCCTTGAGCAAGATATAAATGTTACAGTGTACCATTGTAGCAGAAGAGATAGTTATTCACTTTCAGGGTGGGTGATCCTTAGCAGCCTGGATTGAAAGCCAAATGACTCTAAATGATTTGTTAGTTTCAGATTTGTTTCCAACTGATTGCTGTTGGAGCCAGAAGATTTGCAGCTCAGCCACCAATCTTTTGGAGTTCTTGGGCAGAGGTTCATTTTGATTTAGTATTGTTTGTGTCCTGTCCCTGAAGACGCACTCTACCATTCCCTCCACTCACTAACTCCCATTGTTACCATTCTATCTGTGGCACTCATTTGGCTTCCCACTGTCATAGTGTGTGAGCACCTCACAATTTTTAACACGCTTATCATCTCAGCATATCTGTGAGATAGGGAAATGCTATGTTACAGCTGGAGAACTGAGGCACAGAGCAGCTAAATGGCTTGCCCAGCATCACACAGGAAGTCTCTATTGGAGCAGGGACTTGGACCCAGCACTCCCAAATCTTAGGCAAGTATCCAAACCCATCAGACATTTTTCCTCTCCTTTATTCTATGTAGAGCAAAACAGGAAGGTCAGTCTAACAATTTGGATGCATACTCCTGAGCCTTTGCTTATCTTCTCAAAAAGCTGCTGGTGTCTGAAGTAGTAACTTGGATTTCGAACCTATAACTTTGGATCCCCTGAGCTTTTGTGTCTTTCAGTCATATCAATGAAAGCCTATGGAAATATTTTTCTCTGTGGTCTGATATGGAAGGCATCACTGGCAGACACTCAAAGTCAATTACTTAATGATGTTTTTGAAAGCTACTTGGGACCAGGATCACTGCCTTGATCTACTGTCTCCAGTCCAAACCTCCCACTTCCACTGTAAAATAATTAACCACTAATCAGTGCAGGGAACCTTTTGACTGGTAGTTAACTTGTTTATTATTCTCTCCTCCCCTCTTCCCTCTGCTAAAACCCACCAAAACCAATCAGTTTTGTATCTATGTAATTCAGCTATTTGCATATTAAGGTGCTGAAGTCTGAGAGTTTAGAGATTCCAGAACTTTTGCATAGATATTTTTCACATATTTACATCAAAAACGTGAATATAAGTAATATGGCCCGAATCAATTCTTTATGTAAACTATTTAGGCTTATTGATGCAGCCATTCAGTTGGAAGCAAACCACACAGAACTATTACATTAGCACGAGCCAATCCCCATTGGTAGGTCCATGAGCACTGATTACCACTGCTGCATTTATATATATATACTTGTGATAGAAACTTATTGAAACATCTCTGAGGGTGAGATTTTATCTGTATTCAATGTTATTACTTATTAGGCTTAAAATTGTGTGTTTTGTTTTATTTTACTTGGTAATTCACTTTGTTCTGTCCGTTACTACTTAGAACCCCTTTCTGTTTTTATTAAAATCACTTTTTACTTATTAATTAACCTGGAGTATGTGTTAGTACCTAAGGGGGAGGGGCAAACAGCTATGCATCTCTATCAGTGTTATAGAGGGTGAACAATCTATGAGTATGGCCTGTATAAGCTTTACACAGGGTAAAACGGATTTATTTAGGGTTTGGATCCCACTAGGAGTTGAGCATCTGAGTGCTAAAGACAGGAATACTTCCTAAACTTTTTCCAGGCAAGCCTACAGCTGTTAGGGGACGTGGTGTAGGCCTGGGTCTGGATTTGCAGCAGGCTAACGGGTCTGGCTCAAACCAGACAGGGTTCTGGAGTCCCAAGCTGCCAGGGCAGGAAAACAGGGGCAGGAGTAGCTTTGGCACATCTGTTGGCAGCTCCTAAGAGGGTTTCTGTGATCCACATCACAGGTTTTATTGGGAGACTCTGCTTTTTTCACTTTTTTTAAAAAAACAGGCATTAGTGATCCTTGCAATAGTAAACGGTATAGATTCCAAACTGATAGCACATCTTGTACACTACTGCAGAATTCATTTCTGATCATTTATTAGGAATGAAAAACAAGATTAAAAGGAGCTTTGTTGTATTGTTCTCACACAGATAAAGCTTTTAACTGAGTTCTTTATGTATTGGACAATCTTTGTGTGAACTTTAGCACCTTTTTATTACAACTACCAAATCTCTTCTTGTAGCTGACTTAATGATACATTGTAAACATATTTCACTCTTTGCCATAGTGCCTTTATCGTGTTTGTTTGTCTGAGGGAGGAACAACTGGAGGGAAAAAATTATCAGTTAAAATACTGGTTGCTGAAGGTTTGGAATACGTGAAATGATGATTGATGGGTTATGCAGATCATGCTGCTGGTGGAGAATGCTATAATGCCACTGCAGCAATTGTCTATCTCAGAGAACTCTCCACAGAAGGATAGGTGTATGGAAACATGCATTAATGAAGGAATATAATAACAGTACAGACATAACTGATGGTGTTGCCTTAGAGGAATGATCTCTGCTTTGGATTTTTCCCTCCAGGCATTGTTTGAAATACAATGGGGGGGGGGCATTATTTTTATTTCCTACATTCATTATTTCTGGTTACTTCACCTCAGTGAAACCTTCCAAACAGGACTCCATATTCTCTCTTTCATGCTTAAAGTCACCAGTCCATCTCCTTGTCTTTGCACATCAGTCAGGCTAGTGGGAACAAGCAGCAAGTACATGCAATGGAAATTTCTGGCAAAAGCCTGAGATTCACAGAAGTACATAAAGGAGACTGTATGGCTCTCAGGCTATATGCATCTTCCTCTATATTATTCCAGCCCCAGCCCCCTCTCATCAATAATAGCATGGAACCTACTATGGATCTGATAGCTCAGTGCCCAAACCAGCACTGCAGTCTGTAAATACTATAGAAGGTGAGGTATTGTGTTACAGTGCAGCAACTACTTAAAATGGGAATTGCACTGTAAATCCCACCTAACTAGGCATAGAACGTGCCATAGCTGTTTTCCCAGGTATTCTTCCCTTCGTCTAGACCTGGCCTCTCAGCTTCACAACACCAAAGGTGAATATTTACATATGGCTAGAAATAAATAGGCAGACATCTAAATAGATAAAACAATACTGATAGCTTTCAATACAAGCCAGGTGAAGTAGTGGTGTACATGGAATAAATAGTAGAGCTCTGTGATACATTGCATTCATCAGGCACCTTTCACTAAAAACTGAATTTTAACATTCCAAACCTCTGAGCAGCTTCTATGACGTTGCTTCTAAAAATAACAAAACAGTTTGACAAAGAAATGTTTCCTAGTGTTCCTCCTGAAAAAGAAAATACACTGGATCTGAGATGAACAATGGGCAATATTCAATCAAGCATCAGAAACAGGATTAAGGTCTGATGTCTTGAGATGCAGGGCTAGGGCATGGAGATCCCTGCCTTTCCAGTCTACACTCATTTCTCAGCCTGCTAGGTCCCAAGGTATTGGACATTCAATTGGAGCATTATGTATATAAGAGCTATTTTAGATCACATTTTGAGGTTTCTACAGTATATTAGTGGTTCTTTCCTTCCAATTCAATAGTAAGGTGGCTTTATGGACAGAAGCACAGAGAAAAGAATTTGAGTCATTTTCATTTCTAAAAGAGTTTTTCTTTGAAACATGACGGTATGGAGTAAAGATTTCATTGTCCTTTTCTTTGGATTACCTGCATAACCCACCTATGGTCTCCCTTTTTAATGTAATGTAGTAATCCGAAAATTATGCTGATGAAAACCTTTTATATATCATAGGATCATGATTATATACACATTTATTGTATGTCACCACCATATTTGATCATAACCCTGTAAGTATGAGAAAATACCACAATTCTACAAGTTGCTCATATTTTTTTCAATAATTATAATACATCGTATGCAGCTCTTTTAGAGAGCTATAAAATTTAACTTTATATTGTATTGTATTACACAGAACATTGCTTTACAAAACCATGAGCTGTTCTACACTATTTTAAATGTGTATATTATGCTATTATTACCTCATTTTCAGAGTTTCACAGGCCAGCAGCTCAGCACCAGTTACAATGGATCAAGCTGTCTTAATGATTATTCTGAGCATAAGCCACCTGCAAAGAAAGGAGTCAGTTGAAAATGGATTTTAAATGCCAAATTGCTTATAATCTAACAGAAGGACATATTTAAGCATTCAAATTTTTAACCTTAACTGCAGGATATGTTCAAATAATCAGGTTACATTTTTAGGAAAGTATTCAGTCACTGAAATAGTTCCTCCCAGGGTCTTATCCCTGGACCCTTTTTGAAGAAATCTGTAGCTTTCTGCTAGAAAGTCTCTAATAAACTTGAAGTCCCCACATCTCATGCAGGCTGATTAGAAGTAGGAGTACAGTTACTCCTCGCTTAATGTTGTAGTTATGTTCCTGAAAAATGCGACTTTAAGCAAAACGATGTTAAGCTAATCCAATTTCCCCATCAGAATTAATGAAAATGGGAAGGGGTTAGGTTCCAGGGAAATGTTTTTCATCAGACAAAAAACTATATTTTATACATATATACACATTGTATAAGTTTTAAACAAATCATTTAATACTGTACACAACGACGATGATTGTGAAGGTTGGTTGAGGTGGTGAAGTTAGAGGGTGGAAGAGGGTGGGATATTTCCCATGTAATGCCTTACTGCTAAATGATGAACTAGCACTTGGCTGAGCCCTCAAGGGTTAACATGTTGTTGTTAATGTAGCCTCGCATTCTACAACGCAGCATGAATGGAGGGAGGGGAGACAGCATGACAGACAGAGACAGAGACAGAGACACACACCCTGTGTGTGGGAGAGAAAGAGATGCTTTAAGTATGCTGACACCATTCTAAGTACATTGCCTTTAAAAAGACCAGAAAGTTGAAATAGTAGCTGCTGCCAGCAAGCTCTCTCAGTACTGAGCCCTGTTCTGTCCCCACCCTTCTCTATATGGAGAAGGGGCAAGCGTGGGGGAGAGCAGTAGTAGCAGGGAGGGGGACACCCTGACATTAGCCCCTCCTCCCCCCTCCCCTGTACAGCAAGAAGGAAGCTCCCCCTATGCTTTTTGCATCCCCTAAGCAGCAAACTGTTTTCATGCTTCCTGAAATCAAACAAGTGCAAAATTTTGCTAGTTTTCAGTTTGTCTCTTGGAGTCCATATTTTGTTTGTTTAGGGAAGTTCATAGTTGGGATTTTCAATGCAGTCTAAAGCCAACACCTGACATAATTTCCATCAACATTGGAATTTTAATGAAAAATGTGGTTTCAACCTATGCCTTTACTAGAGCAGTATAACAAGGAAGCTAAGAGCAGGAGAGACAGATCAGAGAAGGAGAGTTATTCATAGGTTTTTTCTGCCTACTTTCATTCTTCAAAGGTGCATGTGATAACTGAATAGATTTGTTCAAAACACTTATTATATTAAGTCATTCCCTGAACAAAGTTTTCACATTTCATTACCATTTATATTAATAACATGCAAGGTGTGGGTTTGACACTGTGATACATGCTGGAACATGAACTGTTAGTAAATTTAACTGTGCTGACTATGACTTTTCACTTACATTGTGATCACCAGCAGCTAATGTGCAACCTTCACTACTGAAAACTTAAGATTGCTGCCCTACACTGGGATGCGTTCTCTGTCACGAGATTCAATAGACTACTAAAGGAATATATAGGTGTATGCTGCAGTTTAAAACATAGAAACCATATAGTCATATTCTAATACCTTGTAAATGGTAAGTACCTCACTCCTCAGGTAGTCCCATAGAGTCCCATGGGACTGTTTCAGAAATAACATACTACTCTGTGTAAATATATCAGAAATTGGACCATAGGACAACTCATACACTTGCTGGGGGCTTGGTTTGACTGGTAACTCAAAACAGTAATACAGTATAGGCCTCAGCCTAAACTTCCTCCCTGAGTTTGCCATTCCTAGCATTTCTCTCCTAAATGTATTCTATCCTAGTTTCCTCTGGCCCAGAGACTTGCTCCTTTCATTAACAGACCATTTTTTCTCCCAAAGAATTATGTGGGTGAAAAGCAGAAAGGGGAAAAGAACCAAATTTGATAGGAAATTAAACAAGGATCCTAATGTCTGATTCTAGTACATATTCACATAACCTCTTTTTGGATGCAGCACAAAAAACTGAAGAAAATATCATTTTAGATGTGCTATGCAGCAATCCTCTATCTAGATTGAAAGGATGGCTTTGTGGAGAAAGCACTGGACTGTGATTTAACAAATCTGGATTAAATTCTTGGCTTTGCCACACACTTCTTGTGTGATCTCAGACAAATCACACAATGTCTGTGCTTCAATTTCCCATCTGTAAGATGGGGATGACAATACTTCCCCTCTCCCATCCTTTGTCTGTCTTTTCTACAAGTTGTTCAGCTATTGACCCTCTCTTACAATGGGTATGTCCAACTTTGAGCTGTCTCCTCAAGATGGCTGTGATTCCCAGCTTGAGGAGACATACGCTAGATCAGAGAGGTAGTGCACTAAAAAGGGTGTAGCCATATCATCATGACCAGCAGGATGGACCACCTGCTCCAAGCACTTAGGCACATACTAGGCATATACTGCTCACACCTCTGCAGTGACACCCTATTTTTAGCACACTAAACTGGAAATTACACCACCATCTCAAACTGTAGACATACCCACAGTGTCTGTAAACTGCCTGGAACAATGGGGTCAGTTGAAGACTTTTGGTGATATTGCAATATAAATAATATCTATTGAAATCCAGCCAATACTAGAGTGAAACGTGATAGCTATTCGACATGAACAGCAGCACCCAACAGTTATTTTCTTAGCAGCAGTAGTGAGTAATTATGTCTCTAAGCCACAGAGGAGGTATTAGACAGGAAGAATACAATTATGACCCAAGATGATACCAGATGGATAATATCCTAACTGCTGTGAAAAGTGCTCTGGGATCTTTAATTAATGTTAATGGTCAATGACCTCTTTCTATGTCTCATTTGAAAGACGGCACCTCCAAGAGTATAGCACTCCTTAACAGAAAGTTTATGCTTTGATGTTTTTTTTCTGAAACCAATCTGGTATATTGCCAGAAAGTTACAGAGGTCAAGTCCTCAATCTTGTCAATCCAGCTCTCCAAGGTTTGACCCAGGCTTTGTCCAAAATTGAAACTCATTTTCAGCTACTGTTTGCAAAGATACTGTGTGAGTTACATGATTATCTTAACTATTTTCTTTGACACCATGAAGCTAACCTCATTTAATATATTTGTTTCTAGCCAATATATAGGAGACCATAAACTATTATTTTACCATGTAGTGATTCTAAAATACTTTAAATCCTTCCCTACCCCCTAACATTTTCTTTCCCAGAGTAAATGGTCTAGTAATCCCTATGCCATGCTTACATGTTTTATGTCACTTTGACCTATATTATTGCATTAACCTTTACCTGACATTTATATTTAATCATTTTGGGAGCTTTCCAATAAATCATTTAGTAAATGGAAATGAAATGGTCTATTGGAAAGAGATATTACTGAGTCTAAGTACTACTCAATTGATACAGAGATATAAAATGCACTTCTCAACAAAAATAGTTTCTTGTATATATCACAGGACAATATAAAAATTTATTGGCACTCAGTAATAAAGCCACATTGTTAGCTGAAAGCCAGAACATTTCTCAATGGTGTTCCTCCATAAAAAAAGTGTGCTGTTCCTCTCTGGCCCCTGTTTTTTCTCCTCTAATTTATTTACTAGGGTTCTGATACAATGCCCTTGGACATCAATGGAAACTTTCTCATTGTTTTAACAGACATCGGATCAGACCCTCAAGCGGATAACTTTTTTTTCTCACTAAGGTTCATATGAAAATAATCCCTTCATAGATAAAGCAACTTTGCACCCTCTGAAGTCTCTTTTTGAATTTTTAAAGGCCAGTTTTACACACTAAGCCATGATTTTTCGCCAATATATCCATTTTTCTACTGTATAGACCTATTGTTTGGAACAAACCCAATGGATTTTGCTAAAAAATAGTTCAATTTCTAGCAAAAATATCACAGAATTGAGCACAGGGTTTTGGGACAGTGTTTTTTGTTTTTTGTTTTTTTTGAACAGGACACATTTTGTATTCATCAAATGGAACAAACAAAACAAAACAAAGGAAATCCTAACTGGTTGGCAAGGAGATGCATGTTCCAGACAACAAATACAATAATCTATGTGATCTGCTTTCCTCCAATAGTAAACTACGATATCAATTATATTCACAAAGTACGTAAATGGATGATGAAGGCAGAAAAAGATAAAAAGATGGAAATGAACTTTAAAACAAAAACTGTCATTTTGTTCTGAGTTTATACAACACCTAGCAAAATGGAATACTGGTCCATGAATAGAAGTCCTAATACCGCAGTACAAACAACAAACTAAAAACAAGACCACCGAGTCAAACCAATCTCTCTCGCCACATTGGACAATCCTTATGGCTTTCATTAATTCATATGTTAATAATGGACAGGGATTCTTTTTTAATTTGAGAAGCTATAAAAATATCAGCTCCCTACGTAATTTGCAAACAAATCTCAAAATGACCAGACAACTCACCTTGTATTAATATCATCTCTGAGGATCTAATGCCACTCTCACTTTTACCTTTTACAAAGTTTATCAGATAAATTATCATTTTTGTCCTATTTTCAAAGATTCAAGAAATTTCAACCAGTTCTATAAATGCATTTTAAAATGTGCATTAGTTAGGGTGACTATTGTACTATATAAGGATAAGCCATCTTCTTTTGCTGCAGAAGACTGTTATTCAAGTCTCTGAAATGTTGTGCAAGTTACCATAGTAAACACTTAGGGGCAGATCCTCAGCTAGTGTAAATAGTTACTGCCCCCATTATCTCCAATGGAAATAGGACAATTTACCTGAGCTGGGGATCTGCCCTCATACCTTACAAAGAATGCCAAAGGATCATTAATGTCTGCAAAGGGTAGACAGAATTTACATTTTCTTTTTCATTAAGGTCTCATTGAAACAAACAAACAAACAGCACTGTAGGGGAGTCAATTTTTTTCCCTCATACATAGAAATGTGAGATTCAGTATTGAACAATGAGCAAAGTGGAAACTGAACCATTAGTTTTTGGGGTTCCAGATATATTTTTCTGTGATGTGTGTATAATAGACAGTGTGTGTTAAATATGATGCTTAGATCATTTAAATCACTCCCTGGGATCAAGCCATGAGACTGAGATAAGCTTCAGGTAAATTACTGAATGCCAACCCATTCTAAGGTTTTCCATCATAGAAAATCCCCTGGTTCATGTCAGGAAAATCTTGCATTTTGCTATTTAAATTCTCTCTTCAACTCCCTCCAGGGAATTCTAACACTTTTCTCCTAACTCAAACCTGCCCATGTAGTTGTCAACTTACATTTACTAGCAAAGCAGGTGATGTTTTTCTCCTCTAATAAACCCAGGCAGTGACCTGCTGTTGAAGTGCTCTTTAATTAGGTGCTATAAAAGCAGTCTTGTTATCTTCGCACTTCTGTAATCAACCCAAGTTTTTAAAAAATCTGCCTTCTTTCCTGTCAGGAATCCATCCTAGGAAACAAGCTTTATGGAGAAAATTCCCTGTGGCATCTGCCACAGAAATGCTATGGCCATAGAAGCACGTGGATACTGTCACCATAATGGTATGTCGCAGCCAAAGAAACCCTATCTAAAAAGCAATTCTACTTTTTCCAAACACAGCCCATATCATTTTGTGATTTCCTCACTTCCTCTTGCCCTGTCAGTCAGTCCAGTTACCAGCAGCTCTCCTCCTAGTAATAAGGAAGGCATGCAGCAGAGTCAGTGACCCAAAAGCAAAAGGAAAAATGAAGCCAAAAGTAGGGCAGCCAGTCAGCAAGTGTGAAAAATAAGGACAGGGAGTGGGGAGCAATAGGCATTTATATGAGACAAAGCCTCAAGTATTTGGACATCTGGTCACCCTAACTGAAAGCAGCCTTTTGAGGTCTTTTTAGCAGTGTGCTCATGCGCAGAGAAGAGGCTTGCACAAGCGAGAGCCAGTTACATTCTCAAGCGGAAATTAAAAAAAAAAAAAAAAGCCCAAAACCCAAGAAAAAAGTGGAAGACCCATTCCCCAAAAAGCACCAAAACAAGCAACAAGCAAACATAGATACAATAAAGTAATTACACAAAGAAAGAAGCCGAAATCCGCTTACGGTGAGTGGGCTTGGAAAACATCTCACACTTAATTAGGAGCCTTAAAAACACCTCTCAAGTCAGTATCTAAGGCAGGGGTGGGCAAACGTTTTGGCCCAAGGGCCACATCAGGTTTGCAAAATCATATGGAGGGCCAGGAAGGGAAGGCCCCGCCCCCAATCCGGCCCCCTCCAACTTCCCACCACCTGTCCTCTCAGAATCCCCAACCTATCCACTCCCCAACCTTGTCCCCTGACTGCCCTTTCCAGAGAAACCACCCCCCAGGATCCCACCCCATACCCAATTACCCTGCCCTCTGTCCTCTGACTGTCCCCAACCCCTATCCACCCTCCCCTTCCCACTGCTAACCACCACCCCAGAACCCCACCCCCCATCCAACCCACCCTGCTCACTGACTGCCCCCTCCAGAGCCCACCCCAACCATCATCCCAGAATCCCACCCCCTATCCCCCCCCATTACTGTAGCTGCTTGGCAATGGTCTGGGGAGGGGCAGCACTGGAGGGGCACGGCTCTGGGGGAGGGAAGAAGCATGCAGCCCTGGCCCACCGGAGCTCTGTTCACACGGCTCTGGGGTGAGGGGGGCGCGTGCAGCCCCGGCCCCCTGGAGCTCTTTCTGCACGGCGCGACTCCAGGGGAGGATGGGACATGCAGCCCTGGCCCACCGGAGCACTGTCTGTGCGGCGCGACTTCAGGGGAGGGTGGGGCCTGCAGCCTCGGCCCCCGGGAGCGCTGTCTGCATGGCGCGGCTCTGGGGGAGGGGACTCGCCGCCCTTGGCCTGGCCCACGGCCCAGGAGCATGGGGCCCAGTGCAGCACGGTGGGCCGCGCTCAGACCGGCCTCCCAGGCCAGGAGTGTGGGGCCACTGGCCCTGCGCCCTCGGCCAGCACTGGTGGACCGGATAAAAATGGCCAGCGGGCCACATGTGGCCCGCAGGCTGTAGTTTGCCCACGTCTGATCTAAGGCCTAGTCTACACTACAGGGGTAAGTCGGCCTATGTTATGTAACTGCAGCTTTGTGAATAACGTAGCTGGAGTTGACGTAGCTTAAGTCAACTTACTGCAGTGTCTACATCGCGCAGGGTTATCTTACACGTCTCATACCGGTGGAATACGAGGGCCTGTCTACACTAGGGGGAGGGTTCGACCTAAGATATGCAACTTCAGCTATGTGAACAAGATAGCTGAAGTTGGCGCATCTTAGGCTGACTTACCTGCCATTCTCAGAGTGGCAGCGGGCTCCCCATTGACTCCAGCTTGCACTTCTTGGCGAGCTGGAGTTCCGGTGTTGAAAGGACTGCCTTTGACAATCTATTTATCGCACCTTGATGAGACGCGATAAACTGATCACCAATAGATCGATCACTACCCACGGATCTGGCAGGTAGTGAAGACATACCCCTAGAGTCAACGGGAGAGCAATCAGCTGTTGATTTAGTGTGTCTTCACTAGACCTGCTAAATTGAGCCCTCACGGATGGATCGCCACAGCATCCATCCCAAGTAAGTACATACCCTTCAGAATGTAGGCCTCAAATCAGGAAAACACTAGAGCACATACTTCAATGCTAGTTAAGCATGTTTTTATGTGCTTTCTTGAATCAGCAAGTTTAAAGAGGTCTATAGCCAGCAGCTGAGCATTACACCTGGAACCTGAGAAAGGGACTGTGTTTCTTTGACACAGCATTACAAGCCATTGCTTTCCCTCCCACAGCAATGCTACAAAGGCATCATCACAGCCTTACAGTTTTCAGAAGCTGAATTGGAAACTGTACTGAGCTTCCCAAGTCATTTTAAGAAGGGAAGTTTAAAGAAGCAGCTCAGCACAGAAGGGCAAAGGGGAGGAGAATGGTAAATTGCAGTTTAAAAATGTTCACCCCACAATACAGGAGAGCTGATTGCTTCCAGCAGTTCTTTGTTTCTGGCTTTCTGGTCATTTTCATCTTACATTTGGATATAGAGGAAGGGATGTGAGGCTTGAGGAATCCTGGGAACCTGAGAGAACAAAATGTTTTAGGAAAAAAATACATAAAGTCAGTACTGTAGAAAAAAGACTCCAAAGTGATTTACAGATCATATTCACCCACCAGTGAAATCTAACTACAACTAGTGAAAACTTAACAGATATTTTATACCATCAACACAGTTTGGTTTCCTCCATCTTCAGTTAAAGCAGGAAATTTCAGGATGCATACCACAATTGCCTGCTTTTGAATTTAGCTAGGGTGCTGGACTTTGCACTTGTGAAAAGTATTGTGATACATAAGGCCCGTGAGTTGTAAAGAACTTGGATTTACATCTCATCCAAAAGAAGACTTAGAAGAACAGCTCAAAAGTAGAAGCCAACTTTTTGTAGCTTTATTTGGCATAAACTAAAATTAACGACTTGACATCAGTGTAGATTATGTGGCTATGTAACTGCATTTTTACATGGGTCCCTGGTTATTACGTAGTTAACCATGTCCCCCACGCAAAAGGAAAATACCACAACATTAAGCATCCTGGGCACAAGTTTTTGCATTCTATGGCCCTTCAGAATGTTCAGTGCGACACTTTGTGATTAATAGTTGCACAATGGAGCCCAGAGTATGCAAGGAAGGGGAGATCAGAATCTATCATGATACAGGTATAATAAAAGTAGAATAGAGTAATAGTAGTAAAGAAATTTAACAGTGTAATGTACAATTTATAACAGAAAATTGGTCAGGTCACTGTCCACTTCATTTCTATGTGATTCTGCTTCCCTTCTAAATAGCATTGACTGAGACTGTAAACTTTTTGAGGCAGGAACAATCACTGCCTAGTGCATTGAAGACCCAGTCTCGTTTCAGGCCTCCAGGCAATACGGAAATACAAATAATAGATCATAATCACGAAACTGCTTTCCTTAACAGCGCTAGCTGATGAAAACTCCTGCCCACTAACACACAAAGGGGAAGGTATGCAGTGTTATTTTTCTGATAAAAACATGGTTTGCATGTAGTACACATCAAACTATTTTATTTAGTTGCCAGAAGAAACAAAAGGGCAAAGAGTATCTGTGACTGAAATCTTCCCTATGTGTAGAGCAGGATCTTGGCTTTTCCTTGAAGGAAGCAGGAAGCTGATATTTTATTGAAAAGCACTCTAAAAAACCGACTACTGTACTGCTTGGGAAATTGTGTTGCTTGTTCGTAATCCAGCAGGAGATTACAGAAGGCTTGGTAAGTAGTTTCCCTCTTCAGGTAAGGTCTAGAAGATGAGCATAAATAAGAGAACCAGAGAATCATAGAAGATTAGGGTTAGAAGAGACCTCAGGAGATCATGTAGTCCAACCACCCTGCTCAAAGCTGGACCAATCCCCAACTAAATCATCCCAGCCAGAGCTTTGTCAAGCCTGACCTTAAAAACCTCTAAAGAAGGAGATTCCACCACCTCCTAGGTAACCCATTCCAGTGCTTCTCCACCCTTCTAGTGAAATACTTTTTTCCTAATATCCAACCTAGACCTTCCCCACTGCAACTTGAGACCATTACTCCTTGTTCTGTCATCTGGTACCACTGAAAACAGCCAAGCTCCAACCTCTTTGGAATCCTCTTTCAGGTAGTTGAAGGCTATCAAATCCCCTTCTCATTCGTCTCTTCTACAGACTAAATAACCCCAGTTCCCTCAGCCTCTCCTCATAAATCATGTGCCCCAGCCCCCTGATTTTTGTTGCCCTCCGCTGGACTCTCTCCAGTTTGTCCACATCCTTTCTGTAGTGGGGGGTCCAAACCTGGACACAGTACTCCAGATGTGGCCTCACCAGTGCCAAATGGAGGGAAATAATTACTTCCCTCAGTCTGCTGGTAATGCTCCTACTAATGCAGATCAATATATAATTAGCCTTCTTAGTAACAAGGGCACACTGTTGACTCTTATCCAGCTTCTCGTTTACTGTAATCCCCTTTTCTGCAGGACTAACACTCACCCAGTTGGTCCCCTGTAGCGGTGCACGGGATTCTCCCGTCCTAAGTGAAGGACTCTTCACTTGTCCTTGTTGAACCTCCTCAGATTTCTTTTGGCCCAATCCTCCAATTTGTGTAGGTCACTCTGGACCCTATCCCTACCCTCCAGCATATCTACCCCTCTACCCAGCTTAGTGTCATCCATGAACTTGTTGAGGGTGCAATCCATTGAATCATCCATCATTAATAAAGATGTTGAACAAAACTGACCCCAGGACCGACCCCTGGGGCACTCTGATACTGGCTGCCAGCTAGACATCGAGCCATTGATCACTACCAGTTGAGCCCAATGATCTAGCCTGCTTTCTATCCACCTTATGGTCCATTCATCCAATCCATAGTTTTTTAACTTGCTGGCAAGAATACTGTGGAAGACCGTATCAAAAATCTTTGCTAAAGTCACATCCTCCGCTTTCCCTATATCCACAGAGCCAGTTATCTCATCATAAAAGGCAATCAGGTTTTTCAGGCATGACTTGCCCTTGGTGAATCCATGTTGACTGTTCCTAATCACCTTGCTATCCTCCAAGTGCTTCAAAATTGAGTCCTTGAGGACCTGCTTCATGCTTTTTCCAGGGACTGAGGTGAGAGTAGCAAAGGAAAACATATACAGTTCAACCAAAACTAGAGTGGCATTTTGATTTGTGATTGATTTGTTGCTCTTTCTTAAAATGAATTTAGTGCTTGATTGATAATCCTGAAAAATGGAAGACCAAGGAAAGATTTTATTAGGAACAGATAAAACAAAGATTTCCTACCTCACCACCCCTTTTGCAACCCTGACCCAGTAGTTCAATCCTTCTCTCCATTAAGTCCTTGGGCTTGAAGGTCTTCTCATAGAAAGACAACAAGCAAGTATGTGCTTTCAATTGTATGACCTTCATGTCAGAGGAAAAGACAGAAAACGCCATGACTGACAACTCTGTATGCGTGTGAGAGAGCGGGAGATTCTGTAACAGAAAGAGCATCATCCTGGCTGGAGATCGTAAGAGTGCAACAATCTATGGCCCAACCCTTTTGCAACTGTGGCATACCTCTTACTGGTGAAAGGATTGGGTGCCATCCAGCTAGCTATTTTGGCTTTCAGACAGCTGGGAATTCCCCAATTCTGGAAGAATGTTTGAACAGCTCAAAGGGCTGGTAGGGGTGTCCCAGGCTCTGAACCAACATATATATATTTAAATAGCTTTAAAAAGCGCCTATGAATCTGATGTTCATAACTGTGGAAGATTAAGAATATTTCTCACCTCCTCTCCCCCCTCCCCATTTTGTCCATTATTTCACTGCCCAAAGACACAACCTGTAAGGGGTCCGAGGAATTCATCCTAGGCACAAACCTCAGATTTGGCAGCGAGTCAGCTGTGGAAGGAAGCTTCAAGTTGAGGGCACATCTAGGAAGTACCTGTGCTCTCTTGCTCTTGGTCACCTATCCTGTCAATGTTCCCTCATGCTCCACCAGCTAAAAGCACCTAATGGATCCTTGAATTTCAATGTTGTGGGTCCAAGGGCCCTACCCCAGCCTGGATCCATCCCTTCTGCTCTGTGTACTGTAGACTATGTGTACTGAATTTTGTTTTTGGCTTGCTGGTGAAACTTACTCCTGGAGAAATGAGATAAAGTATTTTATAGCTATTTAATTTTAGGGTTTGAATATAATTGCACTCAGACGTCCTGACTAGCACAGAATCAAATCATACTTTGAATGACTAATATATTAAGCAATACTGGGGAGGTGGGGGGAGGAAGAGATGGAAGTTATTTTACATATCCAATTAAAATAAAAAAAACAGACAACATAACTCACACAGTCACAAAGGACATGGAGAAATAATAACATTTGATATTTGTTTTTACTTTCATTTTTAATAAGTGTTTGAGAATGAGTCTTTTCCTGCCCCTTTTATCTTTTTTCCATTTTGTGAGAAATGATTTTCTTCCTGTGTTTTCAATTGAATGGAAATTGACAAAAAATGGTATAACAAGATCAACAATAACTTCAGCATATTTCTTTTTCCATTCTAAACACCATTGCTCTTCACCAGTATAATGTACTGATAGCAGGGAGTGAGGTTACCAGTTGCTGTAAAACCAGGCTGGGGAATTGATAACACTCAGAACCAAAATATGGCCATCCCTAGAACAGTGGTATGTGTTCATCCTTCTCATACACCTATGCACAGCAATGCAACATACAGTTTGGTGCCTTGTTTATCTGAGTGAAGAGGGAAGATGGAGCTGATAGTCCTGCCAGCAGTGCTGAACACCCCAAAGGCTGGAGCTGGGTGTGATGGAAGTCCTATCTTCTTCTCTGGTCCAGACAGCACCTAGAGGACAATGCTGGGGGACTACATGCTACACCTTCACAAAAGGTATGTTGTGGTTTCCAATGTGTTCACCATCCCTTGAGTGCTCGAGGCTTTATATCTGCTTTTATCTAAGGGCAGCTACATTCTAGGCTAGGGCTCATGCAACTGGGCCTTCTCTTCCTCTCAGAAGTAAAGAGAATAATAAAGAGGTTGCAACACAAACCTACTGAATCTTTGTCTCAGAGAAGTAATTACATCATTCATTCCAGTCTTGCCAAGGTGGGAGTGTCTCTAGAGATGCAGAAGTCTACTGCAGTCTAGTTGGTAGTTGGTTTTGATTTAAGGTAACCACAAATTCCAGTCTAGGGCCAATCTACTAATTTAATTGGATTTAAGAAATATATATCATGAAAATAACCTTTTGGAATTATAAATTAAATCTACTGTCAATCTCTGACTCAAGGAGTTTTATAAATATTAGTTAATTAAGCTTCACAACACCCCATAAAATGTGTGTGCCTATTACACAGATAGATAAAAAGGCACGCAGCTGGTGAACGATTCATGCAAAGTAACGTTTCAGGCCAAGAACAGAACTTATCGGGCTAGTTATATTATTTGTCCATCTACATTATCACTTATTTATATAAACAACAAGAACCATCACATTAGTTATTGTACTTTAAAACCAAACTCTAATGTGGAGATTTTTTACATGTACTGTATCAGCCAAACAAGTTTATTATAAGGGCATCATGAACAAATGGAGATCTCGGATATTGTTATTGCTACCATCAGTGGCATCAGGATCTTTTAAATAAACTGCAAAAAGTGTTTTGCCCAAGATAAATGAATGACTATGAAGAGCTGAGGACCTCTAAGTGTCATATGACTTGTCTATATGGGTTTGTTATTTTTATGACAGATTGAACTGAGTTGTCTTTTTTCCTTGGTGTTTATAAGTATTGATCAAATTTTTTGTCTTCCCTTAAGTGATGACCCACCAAGTTCCTGTTCTCATACTCTACAGTATAACTGGAATACTTTGCAGTTGCAGACTTCACTTTACCAAAATTAAAAAAAGAAAATTGCATCACATTTCCTAGTTTAAGTCACATCAGCAGGCTAGGTGCTACATCATTTGCTGCTGAAATCAATGTGAATCTTTTCACAATTTCAATGGAACTGGACCTATGGGAGTGTACTGAATTTTAATAAGTGAGTTTTAAAGTTATTAAAACAGACTTCTTCAGAAGCATTAAAATAAATTTGACCATAATGTAACATCTTTGTACATGCACCTTCATTAGCAATCCCTGGGAAATTCAGAGAAACTGACCTCGGGGAAATGATAGATTAAGTGAAATGGGAAAAAAATCCTGAATAATAAAGAAAAGATATAATCAGTGCCACACTCAGTAGTTTACCCCAGTCTTATCCAAAGTGATTCAGGGTAAACTGCAGAGGAAACATGAATCATTTTCATATTTTCATGTCAGAGATATTTAATTTTTTTACCTGATCATCTTAAAAAGATATTGCTTACAACAGTGACTTTCAATCTTTGGAGAGTGCTGAACCCATTTCAGGAGTCTGATTTGTCTTTGGTACCCCAAGTTTCACCTCACTTAAAAACTACTTGCTTACAAAATCAGACATAGAAATACAAAAGTGTCAGAGCACACTAATACTGAAAAATTGCTTGTTTACTCATTTTGACTATATAATTCTAAAATAAACCAATTGGAATATAAATATTGTACCTACATTTCAGGGTATAGTATATAGAACAGCATAAACAAATTGTTGTCTGTATGAAATTTTAGTTTGTACTGACTTTGCTAGTACTTTTTATGTAGCCTATTGTAAAACTAGGCACATATCTAGATGAGTTAATGTACCCCCTGAAAAATCTCTGTTTCTCCCCATGGACGCACTTACCCTGGTTGAGAGCCATTGACTTACAACATGAAGGGCAAGCTGGAAAATAAACTGCTGGAAATGAAATTCATTAGTCACACATACTCATTTTCTAATACACTGGACACTGCTGTATCAAAATACTGCAAACAGAATGACCATGAGCTAGCCAATGACATCTCTATTATGGCCAGTCAGGCAACTGGAAAATCTGGAACATTACCTGCTGTGAAAACATACTGGTACACTCACTGCAAAACTCTCCAGCATTTTGGTTAAATAGAGTGGAATGAAAAATATTACACAAACACTATCTTTTTTTCACACTGTCATTTCATGAGACCATCTGTCCCACATGGTTGTTTTTACCAAAAATATATTGTTTTCTGATGAGTGCATGTGAGATCAGATGAACAGATTACCTGTGAAATCAGAGGCATGCAAACTTTATGGCTTGAATTCCTGGGGTTCATTGTGTGTGCTAGCATTTCATTGGTTGGTCTGAATCCAATACCTGCAGTAGCTAAAATGCTAGAATTTGTAGTTACATGCCATAAAGGATTATACTTCAGCACGAAGTTTAATAGTGTCACACAACCTGCTGGATACTACTATAGGGCCATGTTTCTTGTTGAATTACACAAATTATCTCAGAGGGAAAAGGTGGGTGAGGTAATATCTTTTATAAACCAACTTCTCTTGGTGATACAGACAAGCTTTCAACTTACACACAGCTCTTCTTCAGGTCTTGGAAACTAACAAGCAAATGTGTTTAATACTTACGCTAAACAATCTGTTCCACTTTGTATTTAACAGTGAGACACTGAGTTAGTTTCCTAAGCCTGAAGAAAAGCTCTGTGCAGCTCAAAAGATTGCCTCTCATACCAACATAAGCTGGTCCAGTAAAGAGATATTGCCTCATCCACCTTTGTCTCTCTAATATCCTGGAACCAACACAGCTGCAACAACACTGCATACAGATTGTCTCACACAGAGAAATAGGTAGCTGTTGCAAAAACAAAGAGAATTCAGACAGGTTAGATTGCAGCAACATTTATTATTTACATTACGGTAGCACTTAGGGTTCCTGGAAAAGTGACCTGTGACAAACACCTAGAAACCTTTTCTGAAAATTTAACTCTTTACATCCAACTTCACCATCCCCACCAAACTGTCCTAATAAAAACTAAGTAATAATGATCATAATCTCTTTTACCCCTTACATTGTTTTGCTGATGCCCAGATCGCACTGTAAAAGGTAAAGTACAAATATACAGAAAGATATATGGATTGTTAGAGCTTTCCAAGCAGGGTGCAACTTTACAGAAGCAGGCATTGGAATTATGGTTTGTTACTTTGTTCAGCATCCAAACGGATGTTGCTATAGCAACATTTCAGCACTGATAAAACAAACTGCCAAGAAAATGCCTGAATAAGTTACTGTATATGAAAAAGGGTGGCAATTCCACCAACTGAATTCATAAGTAGATCATTTTATATTATACATTTTAAAGCGAAAAACACTAAATGTTTACTTTAAATGTGATTTATATTTTGAATGAAAAAAATCGTACTACAATATGAACTTTTTTATTGTCCACATAAAATGGTAGTTTCAAGGATTCCATCATTTATTTTGTTGTTTTTTTGTTCTGATATTTAAATCAGAATCCACGCAATTTTAAAATGTCATTTTTTGTACAGTGAACTGCAGTTAAATTTATTTTGCATCTTAATTGCCTTATTTGTAATTATAAATATGCTAAGAAAAACCTATTCATTCCCAATTATCCAAAACAATGGTGGACACTACTTCTCTTCAATTTAACCTTAATTTATTCCCCAAAGGCAGAATTCAGTGAACCGCTGCTATGCATTAGCACACAGGCTGTGTATTACTAGTACTCTCTGAAATGTTCTTTCCAAAATTCAAGATAAGCAAAATATATTGTTTTACAACTCTGCTGAGCTTTCTTGAAAATCCAGTGTTTCCTGACATTTTTCATATAAGCATAAATGTGGTCAAAGCTGAACTTGAAGTATTTTTTTCTCTCCTTTCTTTTGAAACTATCTGGATGTCTTTGAAAAAAAATACAATTTTACATGGTGAAATTTCAAGTTTCAAACTGGGTGAGGTAATAACTTTGACTGGACCAACTTCTGCTGGTGGGAGAGACAAGCTTTTGAGCAACACGGAGCTCTTCCTCAGGTCTGGAAAAGATACTCAGAGGGTATGTCTACACTGTAGTTAGATATCCGCAGCTGGCCTGTGCCAGTTGACTTGGGCTCATGGGACTTGGGCTAAGGGACTGTTAGTTGCATTGTAGACACTCATACACTACTGTCTGGATTACCGCATCCGGTGGGATCACTCTGTCTGAAGCTGAAGCTATAAAAAGACACTGACTTTTGCTACATGGAATATTCGCACCCTGTTGGATAACAAAGATAATGTACATCTGGAAAGAAGAACGGCTTTCATCGTCATGGAACTTGTGAGATATAACATCAATGTCACAGCCCCGAGTGAGAAAAGGTGCCAAGATGAAGATCAAACTGAGAGAAGAAAGTGGAGGCTACACCCTTTTTTTTTGGAAAGGAAAATGTGCAGAAGACAGGCACATTCATGGAGTCAGTTTTGCAATTAGGAAGATGTTTATCAGTCAGTTTACAGAATTTCCTGTAGGAGTCAATGAACATCTTATGACTCCTCATCCTGAGCTCAGCAACAACCAGTCTGCTGCTGTAATCAGTGTGGATGCCCCAATGCTTGATTCTATTGAGGATATCAAGAAATAATTCTATATAGATCTTGACAGGGTCTTGACTGACATTCTCAAGGAGGTCAAGGTCATTCTCCTCTGAGATTTTAATCCTAGAGTCAGGTGGCAGTCAGATCTCTGGAAGGGCACTATTGGAAAAGGAATAGGAAAGGCTAACTCCAGTGGCATCGTCCTCCTGAGCAAATGCATAGAACGTGGCCTAGCCATCAAGAACATCCTCTTCAGACAACGTGAGGAGTATAAAACCACCTAAAAGATACCCTCCTCCAGGCATAGGCACATTCTTGACTACGTTATTGTTAGAGCTTGAGATCAGAAGAATGTCCACATTACCAGGGCCATGCATGGAACAGATGACTGTTGGACAGACCATTGTCTTGTTAGATCAACCATGAATTTCCAGATTGCATCAAGGCATTGCAAGCAGGCAAAATCAGTAGAGAAGAAATTCAACATCAAGTCTTTTGAAGATATAGTGACTCAGGAGAAACTTCAGCAGTGTCTCCAAGAGAAGTTTGCCACTCTGCCTACAGCTGATGATGATAATGAAAATTTCTGGAAGGAATTAAAGACTGCCATTCTCTTGGCATATGCTGAGTCCATTGGCTATGCCACCTGTTTGATGAGAATGATGCTGAGATTCAGGGCCTGCTCATCCAGAAAAAAAAGCTCATTGCATTGGCAAAATGACATATCACATCAATAGAAGAAAGAATGATATAAGCAACTCAAGACCAAAGCACAAAGGAAAATCCATTACATTAAAAATAAATGGTGGCGAGAAAAGGCAAAGGAGATTGCACTTTATGCTGATAAACATGACATGAGGAGTTTCTTTCAGGGAATAAGGGCCATTTACAGTACATGCTCCCATGGACCCACACCACTCTGAGCCCAAGATGGTCTACATATTTTAAGACAGATAAGTCATCAAAGCCAGATGGAAGGAGCATTTTGAACCTGAACCATGAGTCAACTGTCTCTGATGCAACTATCAAATCTATACCTCAACTACATGAAAGAGAATCTCTTGCTGATACCTCCATCCTCAAAGAAGTAACATGAGCTATTATACAAACTAACAACAAGGCAGCAGGGCCAGATGGCCTACCAGCTGAAATTAACAAGTTTGGAACTGGTAAGAAAGCTCCACAAATTTTTTACTCATATCTGGTATAATGAGAAGATTCCAGAAGATTTGAGAAATGCTAACATTTTTGCAATCTTTAAGACAGGTGATAAGTCAGAGTGTGGAAACTATTGAGGCACTGCCTTGCTATCTATAGCAGAGAAAAGTCTTGCCCATATCCTCTTAAACCCATTACTTCCCCTTGCTGAAGAAATATTACTGTAATCGCAGTGCAGTTTTAGACCATCCCACGGAACAACCAACATGATCTCTGTTGCCCGTGAAATCCAGGAGAAGTCTCAGGAGTAAAATCAGGACCTGTACATGCCTTTCATCAGTTTGACAAAAGCCTTTGACTCTGTCAATCACAAAGCCCTGTGGAAAGTACTGGTCAGATTTGGCTGCTCTTCAAAATTTATTAAGGTCCTAAGGCTTCTCCATGATCAGATGACTGCCATGGTTCCCTATAATGGCTTTGAGATGGAATCTTTCATCATCAAAACTGGAGTTAAACAAGGATGCATTATTGCTCCAAATCTGTTTTCCATCTATTTAGCAGTCATTTGGACCTCATTAAAAACTGCCTCCCCAATGCAGTTGACTTTCAGTACCAAATGGATGTGCAGCTCTTTAATCTAGGACATCTCCACTCAAAGTCTAAAGTCTTCAGGGCATCCATTGGCCTTGGAATCTATGGCATCTATTCCAATCTATGGCCTTGGCCAGGGCATTGAATCATAGGGCAATTTCTTTACCTGAATTTCATCAACCCTTAATTGGTTGTGTGTTTTGAGCTCTTTGGTGCACTTCTTATTAATTTGGGGAAACTGTGGTAATAAAATACAGTGAAACAACTAATTACTATTCCCTCCACAAGAACATTCATTTAACATTGTGTATCTTTAACTAAAACTTGAAAAATCCCTCTGGTCCTACATCTCATACATGCTGATGATTGTGTCATCCTCGCATACACTGAGAATGACCTTCGGTTCATGCTGGATTTTTTTGTACAGCTTACCGTGGCCTAGACTCTCACTTAATCGTGAGAAGACTAAAGTGCTCTATCAATCTGCTTCAGGCCCTGCACATGACCCACCACAAATCACCATCAAGGGTCAGATTTTGGAGACAGTTGAATACTTTTGCTACCTGTGTAGCCAAATTTCTCAAAATGCAAAGATCGACAGTGATGTCAGCACAGGATCCAGTGCAAAGGGCTTCCTTTGGAAAATTTCTGATCCAGCATTTTTACAACTATAAGCAATATGGAGGTAGTTTATAGATATAAGCAGCATGCCTTGTAGATGGAAGTATTACTTTGAAAGAGAGGCACTTAAATGCTACACACATTTTTCTTCTCATAAGTTGCGGGGGGAGAGAATTCATTATCTGAATTCCCCAATAGAATCCCAATAGTCTGCTGCTATTTTATGTTCTGTCACTTACCTATCTGTCAATAGATTAGGAATACTAGGAACTCATTAAATTAATGAGCCATGCAACATCCAAGATTCCCTAACCCACTATTCATTTTGCCTGATTGAATCAAAGGGCAATTTCTTTACCTGAATTTCATCAACCCTTAATTGATTGTGTGTTTTGAGCTCTTTGGTGCACTTCTTATTAATTTGGGGAAACTGTGGTAATAAAATACAGTGAAACAACTAATTACTATTCCCTCCACAAGAACATTCATTTAACGTTGTGTATCTTTAACTAAAACTTGAAAAATCCCTCTGGTCCTACATCTCATACATGCTAATCTTTTTTCAGACACAATCTGTAGTTCTTCTACTTCTGCATCCTGTGTAGTGTCTCACTGTTTTTCACTGGAAATTCTACTTACGTTATAAATTAATGGAATGCAGAACCCTAGATTTATTTTTAAAAGGAGGAGGGTAATATGGGATTTGTCATACCAGATCACACAATTAATCTGTTTGGTATGGCAGAGGTTAAAACATGCAGCTAGAGGAGAAGGCTAAAAGCCACAGCTACAATGTTATGTACAAGGTTTGTAATGCTGTGCTAGGGAGATGGATTGAAGGAAAGCTGTGTCCTTGAATTCTCTGGGTGAACAGTTTATGCCCTGAAGCATGAAATCTGATCACCTTTGTTATTGTATTGCATTACTAGGTGCCATCAAATTATTTAGCATATTTTAAAATCCCATGGCAGAATGTAACTAAGTGATCTTAGCAATGAGCTCCACAGTTTGACAGACTGCTGCATAAATGTGTATTTCTTTTTATTTGCTTTTTCCTTGCTGCATTCCTCATCTTGACATTAATCTCCTCTCACCTTAATTACTGAAACTCCCTTCTTTATGGCATCCTCAGCTTTCAGGTCTCTGGGAACTGGCATATGAAGAATGTCAGTTACCACCTCTCAAGCATACAAAGAAGTGAAGCCTTAACAACCTCACGCTCATGCAATTCCCATTGGTTCCTCATTCATTACAAGATTCAGGACAAAACTGAACTTTTGAGGCCAGGTCCTCAGGCGATGTAAATTGGAGATTTACCCTAATTAAGGCTCTAGCCTTCTTTAAAATATCCCTGAACTTGATTTATCTTCTCTCTCACTCTGTCCTCCAATCCTTACCTGTTTTCTTTTCTTTTCTACAGAACAGTCGTTAAAAGAGCCTTCTTCTCTATTCCATGTCTGCAATAGCTTTTCTGTATTTCTTCCATTCATCAGCAACATTCCATCTCATTGCCAACCACAAGAGCAATCCACTCCCAAAGCCTACCTTTCCAACTTCTTTCTCCTTCTGCTAGTTAGCCCTGTAATTGCAATATTGAACTCTGTAAAGCATTATGAAATAAACTTTATACTGAAGGTATTATGTAAAATAAAACTGTAAGACACTACATTTTAAAATAAACATTCCGCTTGGTCATTTCACTAAATGATCCCTTCTCTCATTATGGGAGTTAGTAAAAAGAAAGAGTAGATCCATTTCACCTGTCCTCTTTATTCATCATTTAGAGTAATGACAAACCAATACCTAGATCTTTATATGGTCATTTTCAGTAGTAGATCTCAAAGCTCTTTACAGAGGGAAGGAGGTATCATCTCCATTTTACAGATGGGGAAACAGAGACACAGAGCTTACATGACCTTCCCTAGGTCACCCAGCAGGTCAGTGACGGAGCCAGGGACAGAACCTAGGTCTCCTGAGTCCCAGTCTAGTGCTCTATCCTCTGTATCACCTCATTTAAATCTCCCCTAAATCTTCATTTATTTCACAATTGTGAATACAAATAGACAGCCTGGACCAGTCCTGACAAGAGATCCACTTTCTGGACACTACAGTGGAAATGAGCAATGGTCACATAAACACCACCCTATACCGGAAACCAGCTGACCGCTATACTTACCTACATGCTTCCAGCTTTCATCCAGACCATATCACATGATCCATTGTCTACAGTCAAGCTCTAAGATACAACTGCATTTGCTCCAATCCCATGGACAGAGACAAACACCTACAGGATTGTTTTCAAGCATTCTTAAAACTACAGTACCCACCTGGTGAAGTGAAGAAATTGATTGACAGAGCCAGAAGGGTACCCAAATTCACTTAGTACAGGACAGGCCCAATAAAGAAAGTAACAGAATGACACTAGCCATCACCTACAGCCCCCAACTAAAACCTCTCCAGTGCATCATCAAGGATCTACAACCTATCCTGAAGGACAATACTTCACTCTCACAAATCTTGGGAGATAGGCCAGTCCTTGCTTACAGACAGCTCCCAAACCTGAATCAAATACTCACCAGCAACCACACAACAAAAACACTTACCCAGGAACCTATCCTTGCAACAAAGCCTGTTGCCAAGTCGGTTTCCCATGAATATATATGTGGACAATCATAGGACCTAATCACATCAGCCACGCCATCAGAGGCTCATTCACCTTCACATCTACCAATGTGATATATGCCATCATGTTCCAGCAATGCCCCCTCTGCCATGTATATTGACCAAACCGCACAATCTCTAGGCAAAAGAATAAATGGACACAAATCAAATGTCAAGAATTATAACATTCAAAAACCAACAAGAGAGTACTTCAATCTCCCTGGACGCTCAGACTTAAAACTTTTTTCTTCAACAAAAAAGCTTAAAACAGACTTCAACGAGGAACTTGAGAACTAGAATTAATTTGCCAACTGGACACCATCAAATTAGGCCTAAATAAAGACTGGGAGTGGATGTGTCATTACAAAAAGTAATTTTCCCTCTGCTGATACTCACATCTTCTTGTCATCTGTTGGGAATGGACAACATCCACTTTGATTGCATTGGCCTCATTAGCACTACAAAGGTAATTTTCCCTCTGTTAGTATTCACCCCTTCTCAACTGTTGAGAATAGGCCACTTCTACCTTAACTGAACTGGCCTCGTAAGCACTGATCCCTCATTTGGTAGGGCAACTCCCATCTTTTCATGTGCTGTAATATATATACTGCTTACTGTATTTTTTCACTCCATGCATCTGATGAAGTGGGTTATAGCCCAAAAAAGCTTATGCCCAGATACATTTATTAGTGTTTAAGGTACCACAAGGACTCCTAGTTCTTTTTGCTGATACAGACTAACATGGCTACCCTTCTGAAGCCTATCCCCCTTCTCTGTCACACCATAGATACACTGTTGTCTTCACTTTTCCCATTATATGGGAAACACTGGGTAAGACTGCTGATGTGCAGAGACTACTGCATGGCATGCTGACCAATATTTTCCCACTGTTTCCTCGTACACCCCCATCTGTCTGAATGCATATGTTGTCTCTTGCCTTACACTTAGATTGTAAGCTCTCTGGGTGGAGACCATCATTTTATTGTGTTATTGCATGGCACCTAACACAATGAGGTCCTGGTCCATGGCTCGGACTTTTAGGCATTATGGCAATACAAATAAATAATAGTTGTGGAGAAGGTAGTAATCATATTGAATTAGGTTAGCACAATTTGGCCCTTAGATTTTTAAGATCTTTCAAGCAGACACTATGGGTAATAGTGTGCTGTATCTCCTGCACACACCAACATAGCCCACGAGCAGGTGTCCTCATGATTCTGGGCTGGTCAGGACAAGAAACAACCCCCCGTATAACACAGGCAGCCTAGGCATGTGCTCTAAGATCGGAGGCTTTGTTTGGGCTGCGTATGGGCAGCCCTGCAAACCAAAGCTACTCAAAATGGCCATAGTGCTACAGCTCCACCCACCCCTAGCCCAGACACCAACCCCCATTACACTTCCTACAGCAGGACTTGTGAATAGCTCATAGGTTGTCCTCATGGTGCCTGTGCCAGTGGAATTCCTCTCGGAAGAGCTAAAGAACTTTTACAGCCTCTGTATGCCACCACAGAAGAATACAGAAGTTTGGTAGAGTGGATGATCTCTCCCTGTGTCCTTCTAGGTTTTCTGTAATGAAAGAAGCTCAATAACTCCTCTCCTTTCCTTGTTACATGATCCTACCATTTGCAGTTTCTCAATGGATGTACAACCTGCATGTCTCTAGGCATCTTTTTGTACTTCTAAACCCCAACACTATGATATAATTCTTAATGTGAGACAACCAAAATTGACACGTCTCCCGATGAGTGTACTTGTACAAGTGTTGGCTAGATTTGAGTTTGGGGAGCAACAGAAACTATATACTTCAAAGTAAAATACACAAGATTTCTTGGATACTAAAACAAAAGATTACTTTCATGTGTGTGTCTTAAACTACCAGGCAGAATTCCACCTACTCCCAATATTACTGAACATGTCCAGAATTGGGAATATGACGAATCTGGAGTTTTGTGGTATCACTCTCTTTTCAGCACTGCAGTCACGAGGTAGCCTGAGAGTGTTGTCACTAGGACGACCAGACAGCAAATGTGAAAATTCGGGACAGGGGTGGGGGGCAATAGAAGTCTATATAAGAAAAAGACCCAAAAATCGGGACTGTCCCTATAAAATGGGGATATCTGGTCCCCCCAGTGACAAAGAGTCCTGTGGCACCTTAAAGACTAACTAAAGTATTAGAGCATAAGCTTTCGTGGACTAATACCCACTTCCACTGCGTGCATCCGACGAAGTGGGTATTAGCCCACGAAAGCTTATACTCTAATACTTTAGTTAGTCTTTAAGGTGCCACAGGATTCTTTGTCACTTCTGCAATTCCAGACTAACACGGCTACCCCTCTGATTCTGGTCCCCCTAGTTATCAGAGTCAAAAAAGGAACTGGTTGTCAGAATGAGAGGAAGATGAGTACTTCACTTATATGCTTCATTGAGCAGGCTCAGCCAAGGTGGCACCTATTTCTGCTTAAATATTATTTTAGAATAAAAAGTGTCACTTTTGCTAGTGTGTTTTTAATAATCACACTATTACTACGTCTTAAGGAAATAACACAAATATTGCATTTGAAGTGCCTTTAGCCAACTTGGAAGAAATTAGAATGCTGACTTTTCATTTTATTACTTGCTTTATGTAATTCTTTAGGTGGCAATCATTTAGAACCATGTGGTTCTGTGTCTGAGTGGTCATTTAGAGCCACCTAACAGAAGTTAGTTGCTGACCCTTTTTTACCATAGCAGTGAAAAAGGCATGGTTATCATTTCACTGTGACCTTGAAACCTGCAAAAGGGAATATATTTAAATAATTTAGCTATGCATAGAATCTGAAGTGATTATTGTAAGGGTTCTGTTTTAAAAAAGCTTAATTCATGTAAATGCTAATGAGATTTCAGGTTAAGTTAATCCTATCTAATTCCAGATAATAGTCTGTTGACTGCAGTTGTACAGATACTCATTTACATCTATTACATCATGTCAAAAATCAAAATCTATGCACAAAATATGTATATATGTATAAAGTGCCATGCTAGTTGTATGTTTATAAGTTCTCAAAACAAAAGCTTTTTTTCAAAAACCTATTAAGGTTACCAAGCGACGACAATGTAGTTACTTATCACATCTTTTGCAAAACTCAGACACTTAAAAGAAAGTAAATGCATAGCTAAAGATTACATAAATCTTGCCCTCACCCTATAATAAGCAAATTATTCTTATTAAATATCAAGAATTACATATTTCCTTACAAACCAACACAAATACTATTCATTTTGGGGCAGAATTAAGGTGGTTGTGTTGTGATGTGATATTACACACACACCCTGACCTAACTGACATTGAGGTCAGTGAAAAGAGTTCCACTGACTTCAATGCATGTTGGATCAGGCCTGTAGTGCTTGAACCTGTTCACATTGAAGTAAATGACAAAAAAACAAAAACGAAACAAAACACCACCCTCCCATTGATATTGAAGGGGCCCACTAGTATAATGGATAAATTTATTTAATTACTGTACTATTTTCCTCAAATATAGACATTATGCAAGTTTTCAAATTAATGTAACTATATGAAGAGTTTGAAAGTTAACAGAACAGCCCATTATTAAGCTAGAGAGCCCACCTTTCTTCCCTCCCCCTAAGAGAAAAAAGATAGGAAGATATTAAAGCCAACCTATAAAATGTGGGCCATTTTAATTACCTGTAACTACAGGTGGACAGGAAGGGATTTGTTGGATTCTTTTTAGTAAACTGGAGCAAAAGGAATGGCATTTGGGCTCTCAGTGTTTAAGTAAACAGCCATTTCTAATATTGGATATTTTGTTTCTTTCTTCCAGCTTCCTCTTCCCCATGTAAATTTCCTCTGAAGGTTAACAAAATTGTAATCGTTGACTCTCTTAATCCAATAATCTAATCTGCTACTTTACCAGAGGATTGCAAGATTTGCCAGACTAGTGGTCCAGCAGTCTAATGCTCTTCTGCAAGTTATGGCCAAAACTTGGTGCTTCAGAAGAAGGCAAACACAGGCCATAATAAATAGCTCGAGCCATAGTATGCAGTGTTTTAATTTAGGGAGCAGAGAGAAAACCACTTCCTAAGGCCCACAGGGTGATCAACTCATGCACCAAAGCACAAAATTTAATAATCCCATCAATTTAACATGCACTGCTAAAAATATTATTGGTCAAAAAATGATCCCACCTTTTAAAAAGCTTTCTTTATTAGCTGACTCTCAGCCCTCCTGCAGCTGTAAAATTCACAGGCTGGTTACACACTGTATGAAACAGCATTTCCTTTCATTTGGTCTAAATTCATTTGTCATCAGTTTAATTAAGTAACCATCATATCATGGCTTGGTGAGGTAGATTTATGTAAGTACCTTCACTAATCCATAGGAATTCCCTAGCTACTTCACTAAGAAATTATATATTATATACCAGGTGTGCCCAACAGGTGTGCAGCTCCAGTGCTTCATGATTTCCCATTGATTAATTCTAGTGAATGTCCATTGGAAATAACAACACCAGAATAAACAACGGGAGGGAAGAGCACAGCAATGAGTGAGTTAAACACTCTCCCGTTCCAGTTTTTTCTTGCATACAGGGCTGACAAATAGTTTCCAGACTTCATGTCTTTGCAGTAAACAATTTCCTAAAGAAAATAAGAAATACATATCAGCCCTGTAAATGGTGGCAGCACTTAGAATGAGCAGGCACTTTCACGTGGGATGGAAAATGACTAAAACATGAAAATACACAAGTGGGGAGACAAGAAAAAGCAGGAAATTGAAAGACCATAAGTGAGAGTCTTTAGGAATCTAAGGAATTCTCAATTGCGTTTGATAAAAATACATTTAGAGTTGGCTCACTTGGCTGCACAGATATCATAAGTACATTTGATTACACCTGCCTCAGAAAGCGAAATAAATAGTTTCCCCTAGACATCAAATGCAGGGTGCAGGATTGGTGATGATGAATGATACATAAATGCAAATAACTATCAGGAGGCAAAAGAAAGCTACCGGAGACTGCTTTCCCATGGTAGCATTCATTCTGTTTCTTTTTCCCGTCTTTTTCTTTTTTCTCCTTCCCACCTCTCCCACCCTATCAAGGAAAATGACATCTTCAGTTCAGCAGACATTAAATTATTATGCTGCTTATGGCTGTAAGTGGCTGGCAAATTATGCAATTTCCTGGTGACTACATTATTCTGAAGAAGAGACTCGGTACTGTCGAGACAGCACCTTAATGAATTGTGTGTTGTTCCCAGAAACACTCATATTCATTGTGTTGCCTGTCTTTGGGGACATACTAATATATCTGTTGGTTTGTAGATGGAGCATGCCAAAGGTAGGCTGTCACCGAGGCAGTGTAACTGCACCATATTCCCCTTCTATAGTGCCTCAAGGGTACCCAGTTAAGGTTCCAGCCTCCAGTCATCACCTCTCTCCATCCTGACCATGGTTTTAAGGCTGCACTGCTCCCTGCCTTACACTGCAATATTGCAAGCCCACCGTACAGTGACTGTGTTTTGCTTTCTCTCGGAGGTCTATGAACAGTGTATTGCTGACAGTTATAAGTTACCACACAGCTCCTACAAAACAAACATTCTTAAGGAAAAAGCATTTCACAGAAACCAAATAAAAACAACAATAGCAGTTCCCATACACATACTAAAACAGGGGTTGGCAACCTTTCAGAAGTGGTGTGCCGAGTCTTCATTTATTCACTCTAATTTGAGGTTCGGCATGCCAGTAATACATTTTAACATTTTTAGAAGATCTCTTTCTATAAGTCTATAATATATAACTAAACTATTGTTGTATGTAAAGTAAATAAAGTTTTTAAAATGTTTAAGAAGCTTCATTTAACATGAAATTAAAATGCAGAGCCCCCTGGACTGGTGGCCAGGACCCGGGCAATGTGAGTGCCACTGAAAATCAGCTTGTGTGCCACTTTTCACACCCATGCCATAGGTTTCCAACCCCTGTGCTAAAAGCTTACCGGAGGTCACCCATCCAATTCCTTCACAGGGATTGTGGCCCTTGGACAGACGGTCCTGCTCATTTGCTGAGTCATAAAGAAGGCCCTGTATCAAATATCGCTTTTTTAAAACCAAAAGCCCCCTCTTTATTTTCCTAATCCCTGATGACTTCTAACCACCTGAGGGTCCACATCTGGAGGCACGGTGGCAGATGCTACCATAATCCTGGTCTGAATCTAGCCCAGTGAAGAAAAACCTTAAGTCACTGAAAAGTAACTGTGACACTGTCAATTGTTTTTGGCTGTAACATGGTTTTTGATTCTTTTCTCTTCAAAAAAGAACCCAACTGAAAATAGCTGCAGCATTTTGAGTTGCATAAGCATTGGAAAGTCAGGGATTTTGCCTCTACTTAATGCTTCAAAGAAAGTTCACGCAATTAACCAAACTTCAGTACTAAAATTGAATTGTTCTGTTCATTTACCTAAACTTTTGGCTAGTTCTGAATGACTGAGACTACCTGGCATGTAAATCACCCTTTGAAATTGTGACTGGACAGAGACAATAAACAGTCTCCTTTCACTCTTTATGCAAAGAGAGATATTGTGCTTCTATCTGATATTTGCCATTTTTTTCAGTGAATATCAGTTTTAATTTACTAACATAATCTGTTGATCCTCATCACCTGCAGAGGACACATCCTGATTCCTGACCCTTTCCCTTAGTGCCAGTAATTTTGGAGGAATGGCATCTCCCAGTGATTTTTGGGAAGGCTGTATATATATAGTTTTGACAGACTCATAGCAGTATGATGCCACTCTCACATTAGAGAGAAAAGAGGCCTCATTAGGGCTGCCAGTATGTGAAGGTGCAATTTCTCACCAAAGTAATGCAATGTAAGTGGTTGGTTGATATCTTCCTTTGTCAATTTCTGTTAGAAGCATCCTTTGCCTGAAGAATTCAAAATCTTTTTTCTCACCCCAGAAAAGCACGTTCTGTCATAATGTTGGAAAATATAATACAAGAAACCACCACATATTGAAACCAGCACATATTGAAACCACACAATATATGTGGTTTCAATATGTGTGGTTTCAATATGTGGTGGATTCTTATATTATATTTTCCAACATTATGACAGTATGTGCTTTTCTGGGGTGAGAAAAAAGATTTTGAATTCTTCAGACAAAGGATGCTTCTAACAGAAGTATTGATAAAGGAAGATATTGAAACCACACATATTGAAACCACCACATAAAAGAAAGACAGGACCAAGCTACTAACTACTAAATTGTACCAGCGCTGCCTGAGTCAGAAAGCCTGTTTTGAGAAAAGATAAGAGGATATGTAAAACAATTGTATGTAGAAACTGTTATTCCTGTTATGCTTTGCTGTTTGTTTCTGACTTTGTGTGATAGATGGGTCAAACAGACTACTGTGATCTGTCATGCCCTGAAAGTAGAAATGTTAAAAGAAGGAATACCGGAAAGAGTAGAGATAGTGAAATATATGTTAAGATAATTAGTTAAAAGGATGCCTGTGAACGTATGCATGGTTTAGATAATAAGATGAAAAGGTCACCAGAACCAGCCTAGAAGCTACAATTTCAACATTGCTGGGCCAAAAAATGTGCAGTATGATGACCCCGAAGGGTAAGCCGGAATCCACGCAACCACCGCTGGACAATGGGGCTAACAGCTGAAGAACAAGATACACAAGATAACCCACAGCTGTCACAAAGGTGCCATCTGCTGATTGATTATCACTTTGAGTGCTGCAACGGCATGACAAGGCACTTTCCATAGACTTAAATGGAAACAGACTCCTATAAAGATCAGGCTCAAACAGTAAAATGTCGAGTCTGTTCTGCGATCACCTCCAGGAGCATTGGATGCGCATCTGACATAGACTTGGCTCTACCCTCTCATGTACAAGCCACCTGGCCAGTGACTTGGCACAAGCAAGCTCTAGGCTGGTAACTATAACAACTTTGCAGAACTTTATAAGAATGAATGAATGTGTGTGTGTGTGTGTGATGAGTTATAACTAAGAGCTAGTGATTGGTTCTATTTCTTTTTTCTGTCTGTATTTACAATAAACATGGCATTTTGCCTTATCCCTCTTATAAGATCCTGCTGGTCTCTATTTAGTATAACACTAACTCACAAAACACAAAGCAGGATTTTTTAATTGGAATGAAAATGCATAGATTTGCCGCAATGTGTAGCATAAGATAAACATTTGACTGTGTGAATATTTTCAGTACAAAATTTAGTTATGCATTGTATGAGCATAACCTCACAATAATACATAAAAGAGACACAATTATATATCCAGTAGGGCACTATGAGAAGCTAAAATAGTTATGTCACTGTGCCAAGAAAATTGGCTTATTGGCTTGCTAACGTAAGGATGTGCAAACATAACAATGCATACCATATATTTTTTATTAGTAAATTAAATTGCTGGTGTAATATTTAAAGTATCATTTTCACTGATAAATGAATCTTCTATCCAAAATTAGTATTATATTTTATTCATTCAGATGTCAGTTCATTAATATGAGCAACATAAACTAGTGTAATTATTCAGTTAGACAGGAGACCATATTTGACTGATAGGACTAATGTCTTAAAGCAATATCAGTCTAAGACATTAGAAATCGCACTTATGGGTGCTAATCAACATAATGCAAATATGATATGAAATTAAAACAGTGTGCTAGATTCTAGAAAGTCAGCCCGAAGCAGCTGGTGAGATTGTTATTCCTTGGCCCTTCCATCTGAGCATTAACACAATGATAAAATCACCACAAAATGTTAAACTTTTACATTTCTTGGCAGTGATGTATTCAAGAAAATATATATATCCTCCAAATGTATTTGAAATTGACAAATGAGAAACTAACTTCTCCTCTCCCTTGTGTTGCATGCCTTTATTTATACATCTCACTGGTTCCCATCTGCATTCTGTTTGGTAATACTTAAAATTAAGGTTGACAAACACATATTTTACCTTGGACTTTTGCATGGTAAATAAAATGCAATGTTCCAGTTCAAAATCTACAGAGATCGGACAGCTTTGTAAGACGCTGCCTATACCACAGTAACAAAAGCATATGTGCTATGGTTGTAATCTTTTTTTGAGATTTAAATAGGGCTGGACAACAAGAATTCCATTTCATGAAAACTATTAAGGTTTCAACCATTGGTTCTCTTCCAGCATGGAATGTAACCAAGACCTTTTAATTTTTTTCACGAAAACATCAAGAGAAATCCATGTCTGAATAAGCCAGTTGGTAGGGTACTTAGCTGAGATGTGGTAGACCCAGATTCAAGCCCCTTGTTTGAATCAAGCAGAGTTTAGCAGAGAACAGCTTAAAACCATGATCTCTACAGGTTCAAAAACAAGGCAAATTAAAAAGACCCTACATTTATTATTTTTAAAAAAATTCATTATGTTTAAGTCTATTAAGATAGTTTGAGTCCTGACTCTTGATTTTTGAAAACTTGGGGTGGGCAATATTGATAACTTACGGACAACATAACTTTAATAATGCTTTGCATCTATTGATAGCTGTGAACACTGCATCTGTTTATGCTCTCTCTATGCATAGGAAAGAGACAGAATGCTTCCTTGGGCCATGCCAGTAAATTGTTAGGCATGTTATATTTCTCCTTTTTAAGTGCTCTTCTGGGCTTTGTTCCAGGATATTTTGAGATTACTCCCAGTCCTTCCTTATACAGATCACTGACATCCCACCCAGATTTTGCCAAATATTTCTGTTGGACAGAAATGCTATTTGATGTGCCAAAAATTGTTTGTGGGTGTATCTGACAGCTCACTACAAACAGACACATGAGTAAAGGTTATATATTACTTGGCATGTCCATAAGGAATGAATACTTTGAAATAGCCTGAACTACCCCCATATGCTACTGTTTCATCATAGACAAATGACTCCAGTGGTTTTTAACTGGCTCTTTGTGGCATCTATGGAACACCTTGGTTATGGGAGTTACGGAGGCATGACCTCAAATGTAACACAAATTCATAGTGCAGGTTTATAACAGGGTTGTTCTGTACATACTGCAAACCAAAACTAAACCAAATCACCACAACAAAGCACGTTAGGTCCCAGATACCCTAAATTGTGCCATACAACCCTGAGATGGCTCCTTCAGCTTTTCAGCACAGACAAACCCTTACATCAAAGTCCATGGGGCCAGATCTTCAGGCCATATTGACATAGCTCCACTGAAGGAAATGAAGCTATGTGAACTTACACCAGATAGGGAATCTAGCTCCATACACCCATGACATAAGCTGTTTGTGGCAGAGATTGTCTACTTTTTTCCTGTGTTGTTATAGCACTGAGAACAGTGAGAACCTGGTCTATGATTCTAACCCCAGTCCAAATAATAAGTAACCAACTGCTCTGGCGGGATTTTCTGGGGGAAGGGGGAAGTTCCTCAATTATCTGATTTAACCCTTTCATTTCTGTAAATATTAAAATTGTCTGCAACACTTTACGTTGTCGGACTTAAGAAAGTCATTTGAAAAAGCAGTGCCCATTCTTCTTTCTCTGAGATTATCAATTAGACATTTCTATATACTTACAAATTGTGAGGCAGAGTTGAAACCAATTTTTATAGAAATCAAGAAACTCTTGAAGACATATCAGTGGAAGAATAACGATTGCTATCTAAAGTTGTTCTTCAGTGTCAACTGAGCAGTGGCAATAGTCCTTTTATACAATGCTAAACTAAATGTAAATCAAGCTCAAAAATGTGCCTTATTAACTATCTGGGTATTAGGAAAATATTTTCTGGGCAAACTTTGTCCACACCCTTCAAATTATTAGGAGTAGTTTCCTTTGCTATTGCTGAAATACTGAATTATGACACTAAGGCCATGAACAACCATTATTTGTATGTGTCTAGGATGACAAGATGGCTTAATTAAAAGTAGACAGCACACTTTATTAGAGATGATAGCATCAGTAAGGAAACTTTTTACAAAAGATTCATTTCTTTATACTACTTTAATTAGGTCAGTATAACTGCTAAAATGTACTAGTGATGGTTTGGTTATTCTCTAGGCAAAGACAAACTGAAACAAATTGTGTTACAGGTTTTTCTTTCATAAACATCACATTGCAATGCAATTTGTTTCTCCTATGTTAGAGTTCAAAATACAATACTTATGAGCCAGATTAAATTTTAGCCTATTAAAAAGTAAGATTCCAATCCTGCAAATACTTATCCATGTGCACAACTTTAGACAATAGAGTAGTGGCATCCACTTTAATTGGACCTCTCATGTGAAAAGGTTATTTATATTTGCATGACTGAGATCTTTGATATCACAGATATAATGTCATTTAGTATTTATTCATATTCCATGTACCAGACCGTTACGTAGTTTAGTTTGCTTCTTTTATAGGAAACCATTGTATTGATAGCAAGAATATTTTACAATATTTTACTTGCACACTGTCTTTACCTGACAAGATAACTTATAAAAGATAAGCTTTGTACCCACATGTGAAAGTTTTCTTCTATGTATTTTCACTTTCATGTTCCGCAATGTTGAGAATGGTGGTTTTGTAAACCTGTTTACTTTGGCTATCACTGCTTTTGGGGTTGTCTTTATTGTCCTCCACATTAGCAGAAGAAGAGTTGCTCTTAAACAAATATGTAGATTTAAAATGAAGAAAAAACTAATCTAACGTCACACAAAACAGAGCTTTCTCTAGCTACAGCAGGCAGCTCTCTGTTCTGATCAGCATTCAGACTTGGACCATAGCAACAGTATTTAAAGGGTAATCCCTTCATACTTTCTACAGTCAACACCCTTACTCAAACAATAGCAGCTGCTCCACACAGTGACTGGAGGTGTTCAGAGCTTGCAACCCCTTAGCTGATTAAGCATTCCATCATTTAAAAGAAATGTACCTGCTTTCAGTTTCACTATCTAAGGGATGTATCTCTGCCATATTGGAAGGGCTCCTGATTCAGGAAGTACCCCAGAGAGGATGTTCATGGTGGAATGTGTGCTTCCTGCCTGGGGAAGAGATGAAAGGGTTTTCAGTCAATAGCATCAGTAGGACAGGAGCTGACTTGGTCCTCAGTTCCCATACCAAATACACATTCCACTGCTTATGAGGTAGTGCCAGTGTCACCATTCTAGGGACTCTGCCTGCTTGTGCTAATCCTCCAATAGAAAGTCCACATATCTTCCAATATTTAAAATGCCTAAAGCAGATGGGTCCAGTTCCTGGGGGGTGGAGTTACAGAGCAAGCCCACCTTGCACTCGCCCCACACAGAGGTCCCACAGAGCTGGCTGGGCTCAGATCCCTGTTCCAAATGTGCGGCCAGGCTCTTGATACACAAGGTCACTGAGCTGCTTAGGTTTGGCACAGTCCCTTTAATTGGCAGGGGGAGCTGGGCCAGATCTGAGTGAGTGGCATTGTGATCCCATGTGCCATGGGCTGAGATGCAACACCTAGAATAGGGAACCATGCCCAGTCAGCCCCATGGGATAGGAGCCATTTAAACCGTGACAAGAGGTTTTGTGGGTCAAAGTGGGACAGTCCCACAAAACGCAGGAGTATTCAGAGGTCTGAGATCATGAGGGTCATGTAACCATTCACATGAGCCTTTGTAGTGCATCTGAGTGAATTTAGGCTGGCTTAGAAGTCATGTTGTCCAGGGCCTCTTTACCTTGCTTCATTCACTTTTTACCACTTTTGAAGGGGCTCAGTAACCTTCTGGGAAGGGAGTTGCTCGCTGGCTCACTCCAATGTACTTGCCACTCTTATGTACTTTTCATTTTGATTATGGAAGAGATTCCAGTGGATTTTCCTCAGGATCTCTACTAGGTTTGGTACTATTTACCACATCATTCATGATCTGGAATAAACTTTCTTCTAATAATGATCAAGATTTTTAGTAGAGTAAGTATTATCCCTAAAGCTACTATATCATTTTCTTCTGCATTGTAGTACTTCTACCTTGAACCTCCATCAGGTCACCTTCGTACTACAGATTTAAAGTAGCAGCATGCATATCCAGAAAGCCATTGCAATGAGTAAAATACAGAGAAAAGGGATCTTTGGTCTGATTCCATATTGCCATTTTTAAATTCCAGTTTCTACCTTACATTTAATGGAAAAATGAAAGGAGACTGACCAGCCATATGTAAATTAAAAATATTATCTAAAAATATAACTCTCTTTGGCACTTTACACAGAAACAATAGACATATTTCTATGCAGGGAACTTACAGTCTAAAAAGAGATGGGGAATATGATGGTAAATGCCATTCCAGTACTATATAATTTATATTTGTTATGTGAGAGTTATGAAATTATTGTTTAGAGCTATGTGATGGTCTCACAGTTATGCTATGTAACAGCCTTCTGGGAAATGGGTTATTTCTATTTGCATGGTAATGGGACCTATTCCATCAGGTGATAAAGGAAAACATGCTAATGAGTTTTCATATGTATACCTGATGGTCAGCTCAGTCAATGGAACCGATCAAGCAAACCTCTGATTAAATGCAAATCAGTCTGGTTGTAAATATTGCAACAGGAAAAGAAACTCAAAACATTATGAGAGAGACACCTGTGCTCTATCCAAAGTAGGAGGAGGAGAAGAAGAAATGAACTGGACTCAGAGGACAATCGGATTCCTACACAATAGGGTATTGAGTTGGAGGAAACACTTCATTTCCAGATCAACAGAAAAAATTCACAGTAGAACACTGAATGGGTCCACTGCGGCTGAATTAGAACAAGAGCTCCTCATTATCTACACTTTTCATCATGTTAAACCAATATTGTATATAAATTCAGTTCTGCACCTGCAGTAGCTACAATTGCTGCAGTGATTAGTCCAGCTGTATTTATATTTTGTTTAACATTCATTTTATTTCTGGTGTTTCTTTATTTCCTATCCTTTGACTGTAAATTTACTTTTATGTAAAAATCAGTGGGATTGGATGTGGGGGCTGTTCAGTTGAAGGTAACTGCAGTTAGGAGGAACTGGCACACCAAGCTCAGACAAAGCTGAATTAGTAAACGAGGGAACTGCCAGAGCATTGGTCCTGATTAACCAGTGGTTTGTAATCTTTCCTGAAACAATGGTGGGAGGAAGCTGATGGAAGTCAATGGATCTTAGGGAGTGCCAAATAAAAGATTCCCACGCTAATTATAGAGGGGCTTTTGAGAATGTCTGGTTATCATTTCATTGTATGAACCCCAAACCAGAATTGGGATGTAACAAACTGTGTATACAGTTTTCCCATTCTGAATCACAGCTCTGGATGTTAATATTCTTTAAAACTCCATCCTCACGGAGGAAGAAAATATCTTTTTAACAGCAACGTATTTTGCTACACAATGGAATTCACTCAACATAAAAAAAAATCCCTGATGGAAATGTAGAACTTTATGGCACAACTACTATATAAACACTATGGGCTTGTCTACACTGGCAATTTACAGCACAGCAACCTTCTCACTTAGGGGTTGTGAAAAACATCCCCTTGAACACAGCAAGTTTCAGCGCTGTAAAGCACCAGTGTAAACAGTGCACCACTGCTGGGAGCTACACCCCTCGTGGAGGTGGGTTTTTTTAGAGTGCCAGGAGAGCACTCTGCCATGACCACACAAGCCACATTAAAGTTCTGCCATGGCATATCGGTTTCTATACTGTGCCCATCACAGTAGTAGCTGAGCACATTCCAGTAACGCATTAAGCAATTTGACTACAGCTCAGTCATGTGTTGTTTGTTCTCTCATCCTCTCCCCAGAAGAAGCATGTGGAGTGGAGTTTCATTGTTTCAATGTTTTGAAAGGGTGTTCATTTGTTTATTATTCATTTATTCTGTTATATATACACACCTGTTGCTATGCTAGTGAAGATAAGATGAAATAAATATGTCTTGCTCCTGGAGCAGAAAGCAGTGAGGTTTGTGACTCGAACACAAATCAAAATATTTTGGTTTTTCAAATGAAAATGCTTGGGGCAGTGTGATATTGCACAGTGTGCTGCTGCAGTGCCTTGTGAAAACTCCCCTTTGAGTGCCTTAACCTCCCTTTTTTCCCATGAGAAACAGTAGCAGCTCAAGATGCAGTTTAATGTTGAATGAGCCAAAATAAAACGATTTCAATTTTGGAAATAACTTTTTGACAGCATTTCTAAATTTGAAGATGTTTTAGATTTTGGCTGAAAAAGTTTTCAACTATTTGGTTTTTTAGCAAAAATTTAAACTTTTCCACAGAAAATAGTCACTCTAAGTGGAATTTTTTTTTTAGTCAAAAAACTCCATTTTCCTTTAAAACACATTTGCAAGGGAAACTTCGAACCAGCCCAACTGACCAATTAGCATCATGCTGTCAAACTCATTTGTTAAAAATCCAGTTCATCCATGATTCATTTTCCTAGTAGAGAAAAGGCCACAGCATACTTACAAGGTTACATGAAAAAAGAAACCTTCCCCACTTTATAAAGTATTTGAAAGGCAAAAATAATAAGGCCTCAATCCACCAAAGTACTTAAGCACATGCCTAACATAAATGAGTGCTCCTCTTGATTTCTTACAATATTCATACTACTTCCTGCTCTCTCACCTACATTCACAATCCATACAGCAACTTTTAAAAGTGAGCACCAATTAATCAACTTCTCTGGCATTACTTATGTGCTTATTGTTAAGCACCTGCTTAATTAGGACCTAAATAATACGCTCAGATACTTAGAAATAGGGACATTTATGGCTGACATAAATCAAGGAATTCAAAGCAGAACCTTGGGACAAGTAAGTTTGAAGCATATACTTTTCTTTTTTGGCTTGAGAAATGTTTAGGGAATTCAGGAATGTTGAAATAACAAACTTTTAGACAATTCACTTTTAACTGTACAGTACATTAGAATATCTTACAGTATTTTCACCAGTAAAAGCCCATAGAGCTCATCTGACACTTTTTCTTTATGAGCTCTGTCATAAGTGTGAAGTAGCCTAGAATTAGTGTTTACCTGTAGGGGGTTAAGCTAAAGGTAACCTGAGAGGTGGACAACTGACCAATGAGAAATTCCTCAGGAGACAAAGGATTTTAAGTTTCAGTTTCTCTCTGGGTCTCTCTCTGTTCACCTCGGCTATGGGATGAACACAGCTATGTCTTTCACTGTAACTATAAGATTCTATCAAATATTGTAGTCAGTAAGTTTACCTTCTTTTTATCACTTGGAGGGTTCTCAGTGGTGAGTGTTGGCTGGGTGCTTCTTGAGATTGTAAGATTCAGCAGAAATCTCAACAGTGGGAGAAAATTGCTTTTGGGGAGAGGTTTGGTTTCTGAATCCTTTTGCTGATTATGGTAGATGCTGTTCTATTGATGGTTATAAGGGATTTATTCCTTTCCTTTTTTCTTTTATTAAAATCTTTCTTTTAAGAAGCTGACTGCTTGTTTTCCATTGTGTAAGATCCTGGTTTTGGATCGGGCACGTCTCGCAGGAGCAGGCGAGGTTTGTTTTTTTTCTCTCAAGCTTCCCAGGGAAGGAAGAAGTTTGGGGGGTTAGTGGAAAGGGATAGAAGGGTCCCAAACTACCCTAGACCTAGTTTGGTGGTGGCAGTGTACCAGGTCCAGATACAGATACAGAAGAAGTTGTGTTCTGGGGAAAAACATTTTAACCCAAGCTGGTAAAATAAGCTTGGGGGTTGGTATTTCTTTTTTCATGCGGGTCCCCACATCTGTACCCTAGAGTTCAGAGTGGGGAGGCAATCCTGACAAGCTCAGATAAAACAAATTTTTGATTATTCGTGAGATGACATCTTTAAGGAAATATGTTCCCACTTCTATAACAAATAATGGTTCTTTTATTGTTATGTAGAGAAACGCATGTCTTTGTATAGGATTTAAATCCTCCCTGCTCTTCTGAAGTGTAAAGAAAAAAAGGTTTCTATGATGAAAAGAATAATAGCAACACAGAGCTAAATAGGGGTGAGATGAGGATTTGGGGAGACTGTGATTTTTTTTCTTCTATTTAATTACTTCAGGATTTCCTGTGGTTTCAGAGTCTGGTGAATTTAATAAAGAACATCAAGTGATCTTTATCAAATTTAACCACATGGTAGGGCTGTTCACAAAAAAAGTTTGTAAAGAAATAAGCTTTGTAGAGCTTAATTTAATATTCATCTCATAGTGCTTTCTGGAACAGTTACAATACTGCATAAGATTAACTGGAGCCTAATTTTAAGGATTGTTATATAGACTGTGAATACCAGGGGAAGAGTAATTAAAGTAGTATAAAAACTATGGCATATTTTCTAAGGCATTAACACAAGGGTTTAAACAGGAGTATTGGGTTTTGCAGTTATTCAAAGTGTTTCCTACCTTACACTCTTATTCTGGAAGTTGTTCCACATGGGCAGACCCCAGACATCTTCAGTGAGGTTTACCAGCACAAAACAACTTACTGGGTCCATGCCTCAAAGCCCAATCAAACTCCCACTAAAGTCATTGGAAAGGTTCTGTGCATCATTAGCCAATGATGCTATACATCATTAAGGTTTGTAAATCAGGAAAAACAACCCTGAAAATACTGATGCAGTAATTCATTTCTGGACTCCCAAAAGCTAGAGTCTCCAGAGCTAGGATTTTCCAGATGATGTTGAGTCAGGCCATTTATGCTCTGTTGGAAGATACATGGGGTCACCCTGAGGTGTTTTTTATATCATGGTCAGTGCTTTGTTGATTCAGATTGTGACAGCCTTACACATGTTGAAGGCTACCTATTTTTACTACTCTTTAATGGAATTATTTTAGGAGTGAATCTAGATAGAACTAACAGAAATACAAGCAATCTTATAAATCATCATCATGCATGTACCAAAAATAAAACATTAATAATTACAAACAATGGATACAATCTTTGTTTTATTTATTACCATTGGCAATAATACACTCATCATATTTTTTGAGACTAGACAAAACCAAGTTATAGGATGGTCATTCCTGCAACATCAAAGACATATTTCTAAGGTTTTCCTTAAAGAACTTAAATAAAATTCTGTCTTTATTTATAGTATCCACCCAAAGTCTATCTATTACACTTAATAGGTAAAGCAGTTTGTCAAACCCAATGTTGTTTGTTTTTTTGGTGACTTTTGCACCTAAGTCTATTCTGCCTGACTATTACACAATTACCAAGTATCTGAAAATCTGTGTCCTTTGCCTATTTTTGCTCTGTAGAAACTTGATACATTAGTTTTCTCCTAACAATAATATCAGATATTTTTAATCCTTCACAAATTTTGGGCATTCTATTTCCCTTTTCCAAGAAGAAGTTACCAGAAGTTCATCAGCTAATAAGCTGAGAGATTGTCTTTATTTCCCTACAAGAATCCACGTCCATACTTATTTGAATTTTAGTCCCGGGTGTTTTTAACACAGAAAGGCAGTATTTCATATTCAGTTTCAGTTGACATTTAGAATACGGGGGGGCGGGGACCCTAACTTAGGTTTGTATTTAATTTGGCTAAAAGCATGAAAAACTGCTAACAGCCTAAGTGAACAGGCAGATAAATTTAATTGAAGAAAGGCTTGAAATTGATCAGCTTTGACTAAAGGGCTTGATTCCTCTCTGCCTTGCACCTTATGTCATTTACTTCTGTGTAAATGAAGTGCAAAGGGAGTGTAAAACACAATCAAATCAGTTTTTCCAAATTGTAAAAGACTGAAGAAAGTGCAAGGCAATGGACAATCAGATCCCAACTATGAAAGGCAAAGGAAAAGTTTAAGAAAGGTTTGGAATTGTAGAATTGTTCATAAAAGTAGCCCCCCCCCCAAAAAAAAATTCAATAGAAAAGAAAAATGAGTAATTGATGAACAGTTAAAGGATCAGGTACAAGGCACCTTTAAAAATAAATACGACTCAAAAAACAGTAATAAAAAATAAGACTCAAAATAATAAAAAAATAAGACTCAAAATCTTATTTAGAGGCAAACCCAACAAAAAGACCACTTTAAAGAGCACAATCGTGCTATGAGCTTCTGGTGACAAACAGGGAATTAGCCTCAAAGTAAGGTGGAACAAGATAGGAGAGGTGGGAGATCCATTCTGCTCTCTGATTCTTCACTCACTACCTAAGCAGATCATAGTTACCCTGCATATTTACACTGAGGTAAATGACTACACAAGACACAGGGCAATGGTACATGATGTCCTGAGTTGCCTAGAAAGATCATACGGGAAACAGAAGATTATGTTATGGCTGCTGCTCCTACATAGAGAAACAGTGGTGTTTCTCCAAGCCAAACCTCTGAGAAGGTCACAATCTGAGTTGGTAAATAGTAAATACCATAACTGCAGAGTGTATAGAAATTAGGATTTAGAAGAGAGGGGCAAACTTTAGTGGGGAGGATAATATGGCTAACAAATCAAGGTAATTCAACAACAGAAAGGATTTATCTCAACTGTGAAGTACTGAGTCACAGCTTCTGTAAGGAAGGCAGACACTTTTCACAGGTTATTAGATAGTTGAGACAGAGAAGATGGAGGGTGGGAAGGCATGGACCTAGCAGTAGGCCTCCTAGATATGTGAAGACCATTTCTTCACATCTGATGAAAATCTTTTTAATAAACTAGTCTGGAATGTGCTCAGATGGGACCTTTAAAGAGTCAGAAACTCCCACAAAATCAAGAGTTAATGGCTCATCTGTCACAGAAATACTGGGCATCTGTATTTTTGTTTACAAATGTTAACAGCATGTCTATTAGTTATTAGTCCACTCATGAGTATTAACAAAATTACTACATTTGTATACGTTTAAAAATCCCACCATGTGGTAGATTTCAATTTAAATGCTGTTAACTCTATACTTGCCAGTCTCTTATAAATCTAGAAATCAATCATTAGCAAGACTCATCCATAAATATTCATCAGTGATTTAAATAACAAATAGCAATGCCCTTCATTAAAATTCAAACAAAAAACCCTCTCATTCTCTGAATGAATCCAACTCTGACTTTGGATTCTGGCCCCTTCATTGAATATCAAATTATAATAAATGACTTGGTGTGTTTGGAATACAATGTGCGTGGACATCTTATTTAATGAAACCTTAGAGTAATCCCTTTAGCCAGGAGCAGAGGAACTTTGCTGATCATCAGAGCCCAGATAATAAAGCTGATATACCTTTTCTTGTCATCCAGCATATTTTACAGGCACTATTGAAGTACCATGGATTTATTCAAAGGAGTCCAGAAACAAGTATTGTATTTATATTGATAATGGAGCTGCTCATTGCCTACTAGAAAAAGATGGTGAAAGAGCAGTGAAATTTAATCATAACTACCCTGATGGAGTTCTTTGAATACATTGCTACCATGAGCGATAATGCAAAATCAGTGGGTGTATTAAAACTTGACATTTTCAAGTGGCACTTGACAAGATTCCATATTAGAAACACCTTATATTTAAGGTATCAAGTTATTAAAACAGGAGTGTATATTAATTACCAGGACTATAACAATACAGGTTGTTTTAGGGTGCCCATCCTAATGGCAAACTGGACACCTCACATTCTTCAAATCAGAAGTCTCTTCTAAAGAGACTGTGTAAAGACAGCTGATGCAGAAAAGGATCTTGTATGGTGAGTGAAATTTAAACATTTTATGGTTGGCTTTATTGCTAAAAATATACATCTGTAAAGGCAAATCAAATATACTCAGCCCAAGTCTCGGAACAAGGTAAGGCTTGCTTCTACCAACTACTCAAGCCCAGGTCTAAATTAAACTTCATTCAACATCCAGAAAGAAAGTCTAAACTGGAGTCAATCTCTCCTTTTTCCTACCCTTTTCAGAGAACATTCCTTGCTGATGGGGTAAGTTTGGCAGCAAAAACCTCACCAGCCCTCTACTAATGTGTTCTGTAATCCCCCACAACTGGTCTAGCCCTGCTGACCCATGAACCAAGGCAGGCAATATAGCCCATAGTCTAGTCAGATGAAAGGCTTGTCTTCAGTACAAGGATTTAGTATATTAGTTGTGATCACAAAGAGTTGAGTTAGTCAACACGATGATGCTGAATGCGACCTGCACTTGTTTTCACTGACCACAAAGTCATTGTCAGTAGAGCTGACCAGAGGATGAAAATTACATATCACAGTGACTGTTGAGCGTTCAAAATTTGTTTTCATTCTGCATTGGAATGAAAACAAAAGCTATCAAACATGTTTGCAAAACACAGAATTGTGTCATATTGCATGTCCTGGGACTAGAGCACCACTGTGATGTGGAACAAGCCGGTTTAATCCCTGCTCTGCTTGATTTGGAAAAACTCTGCTCTTAATCATATAGAGCAGGGGTCTCCAAACTATGGCCCAAGGGCTGGATCCAGCCTGCGGCTTCAATTTGCCCGGCCCCCAAACCAACAGGAGAGAAGTCAGCAGGCAAAGGCTGCTGCCACTGAGCAGGCACACTGAGCAGGCAGGGGAAGGGGCCGCTGGCAGCAGCTCACATGAGGGAGCAGCTCAACTGAGCTGTGCGGAAGGGTGAGTGCCCCCAGGAGCCAGTATCCCCCCAAAAAGGGAGCCAATTTAGGGGAGAGTCACTGCTGCAGCCAAGCAGGCATGGACCCCTGCCTTAGAATAAAAGTACAAGCCAGATGCTTAATTACATCTCCAATAAATGGAATAAAGAAAATGGAAATAAAATTAAAAAATAATGTGAAAATTTTTAATGTATTGACAAATATTTTGTGTGATTTCACAGTACCTGCATTGATTATACAGCTACTTTTATACCTGATTTAGAGTTTAATGCAACACTGACACAGTAGAGTAGTGTTGGGTTTTTTTATGGTTTGTATATATTTTGCATATATTTGCATATATTTAGTTTTTTTCACATTCGCTTTGGCACACGAAGCCCCTTCAAAAATCTAATATGGCCCTCAACTCAAAGTTTGGAGATCCCTGATACAGAGCACAGAACTAGAATCTGGTTTCTCCCATATATCAATCTTGTGCCCTAATCACCAGGGTACAAAGTGTGAGTCTTTCTCTCTCTCATAGTTATTGTGATGGGCTACCCCCTTTTAAGGTGCCACCTGATGTACTGGGATACCACTGAACCTACATGTTCTGCCATCCTGGGCTCCCTTTTACCCTGTCTTGCTCTTAAGCCTTCACTAGCACACACATGGGCAGGGCCACACCCAGCTACAGAAAGACACAGACACTGAGATCAGCTCTGAGAAGACTCAGTTTAAGGGACTTGCTCCAGCACTCAGGTGCCCACCTCCCTTGGAGTGCAGAGCCAAGGATATATCGTGAAATCTGCACCATCACCAATATGAAGGAGGGTATGCACAGCCTCATATCCTCCCTTCCTCACCCCCACATACACACAGTTATGAGTGGCACAAACTGGATTTCAGAACAAAAACAAGTGTATTAACTAGAAAGGGTAGATTTTAAGTGATTATAAGAGATAGCAAACAGAACAAAGCAAATTACTGAGCAAATAAAACAAAACACACAGACCAAACTTAATACACTAAAGAAATTGGCTACAAATAGTAATTTCTCACCCTGAATGTTGTCTCAGTCAGATTACAGAGATTCTTGAAAGCCAGCTGCCCTGACCTGCTCCTTGAAACTTCAGGTATTTTCACTCACAGGCTATTGCTTTTGTGAGTATTATAAACGCCTTGTGCATTATTCTGCAGTATGTGCAGAGCCTACCTAGGAGCCACCAGAATGAGGAAGATTGTGAGGAGGACATGGACAACACAGACATTCCTGAAAGGGGCAGGGATGTGGCAACTGGGATATCATGGTGGCACTGGGGCATATTGATACAGTGGGACGCCAATTCTGGGTGCGGCAAACAAGCACAGACTAGAGGGACCACATAGTGTTGCAGGTATGGGATGGTTCTCAGTGGATGCGAAACTTTTGCATGCATAAGGCCACTTTCATGGAACTTTGTGAGTTGCTTTCCCCCACCCTGAAGTGCAGAAATACCAAGATGAAACCTGCCCTGACAGCTGAGAAGTGAGTGGCAATAGCCCTGTGGAAGCTTGCAACACCTGACTGCTACTGGTCAGTCAGGAATCAATTCGAAGTAGGAAAATCTACCATGGGGGCTGCTGTGATCCAAGTAGCCATGACAATCAATACCCTTCTGCTAAGAAGGGTAGTGACTCTGGGAAATGTGCAGGTTATAGTTGATGGCTTTGCTGCAATGGGCTTCCCTAATGGGGTGGGACGAAAGATGGAACCCCGGTGTACAAAGGGTTTGATAATGAGGTGAGTTGTGGGAGGAGGGAACGACAAGGCCACATCACTTATTGTAGCCACATTACAAATCAAAGCTGTTTGAATGACAACATTCTGTTGTTTAGGCCATCTCCTGGAGTTGAGTGGCAGGGTGCACAGAGCCTCCGCCCGCGTTCTGTGTCATCTGGGTGAGGAGGATATGGAACTTGGTGAGAGGAGCAGGCAGCTGATCACAGAAGCTGCATGGGTGGGGTTCTGACCTGGAGCGACTGTTTGCCTCCTTTGTCTTTTGATAGGCTTGCCTGAGCTCCTTAATTTTCATGCGGCACTGCTGTAGCCTCTCTCCACCATGCCCTGTGCGATTTTGGCAGATATATCAGCATTTCTTCTGCTGGATCTGAGTTCAGCCTGCACAGATTCTTCTCCCCATACTGCAGTCAGATCCAGCGTCTCCCGTTCGCTCCATGTTGGAACTCGTTTGCAATTCTGGGACTGCATGGCCACCTATTCTGCTGAGCTCACCACGCTGACCAAACAGGAAATAAAATTCAGAAGTTCTTGGTGCTTTCCCTGTGTACTGGCTAGTACATCGGAGTTGAAAGTGCTGCGCAGAGTGGTCGACACTGAAGCACTCTGGGACAGCTCCTGGAGACCAATACCATCAAATTGCACAGTGCTGTGTCTGCACCACCCCACATTTAACCCAGGAAGGTCAATTTTAGTGTTACTCCCCTCATCTGGGAGCAGTACAGCAGTTGATTTTAAGAGTCCTTTAGGTCAGCGGAACGGGGTTGGTTGTGTAGATTCATTCATTATAAAATTGACCTAATATGGCTAAATTTGTAGTGTAGACCAGGCCTTAGGTGCACTGTTATGTCTGGAACTTCTCACCTCTCTTCCAAGCAGCCACCACACTCTTCTACCTTGCAGCCCTTTCATCTGTATAGCTGTTGTGGCTCTGGCTGACCCAGAAGGCAGATGGTTTGTTAATCCTCTAGCTGCTGAACCTGAACACAATATACAGACCCTCTGACAGGAATATCGTACCTACCAAGATAGCTTATTCATATAAGTGTCTTCTATTGCAATAATATAATCACCATGGAAACTAACTGATTGGAACTAAAATGTTGGGGTTAAATACTTACATGCAAACTGACAACCCCAAAATAAACAATAAAACTTTACATTAGTTTCCTGTACTCCATTCAGAAACAATGCAAACACCAGCATTCAAAACAAACTCACCAAGTTTGTAGATGATACTAAAACTTGAGGCAGAACAAATAATAAGGAACAATGCAACCTGATTTAAAGGATTTGAATCACTTCAGTGATTGCTCCAACAGATAGGAAAAGCAGTTCAACACAGACAATTGCAAAATAATTAGTCTGGAAGCAAGGAACCGAGCCAGAGAAAGTTTGCTAAATGGGACAATTATACAGCACACTGATCAGGAAAAGGATTTGGGAGGTTTAGTGTGAGGAAAGTCATGGAAATTATTGGCTCAGTGCAAAGCTGTAGGGAAAAGAACACCGAATACTTACTAATATTAGCAGTTGCAGAACCAAACAGTTGACACTATTACTGTATGAGCATCTGTTAGACTCCATCTAGAACACTGTGCATAATAACATTCCCTATTCTACAAGAAGGACAATCTGACTAAACTTGCAAACTTATGCAACTTAATAAAGAAGCTGTCCTACCAATAAGGTCTTGTCTGCACACACAAATTATACCACTTTATCTATACCAGTACAGTTAAAACAGTATAACACTCAATCCCCTGTGGCACCCTGTAGCCCACGTTCACCACTTTTATATGATTATGATAATATTTTTTATAAAGTATGCCTTGTGAGGTTGCCTATCCCTGGATTAGAGGCTATTCTTAAGGCAGAGTTGATGCCTGGGAACTGGGCCCTGGTGTGGGACTGAAATGCCTAAAAGAAAGAGTGCCGGCATGCTGTCTGACTACCTTTTTCAGGACGGGTGTATATGTTTTATTTAAACAAGTCACACTTAGAATCTACCCGGACTCCACATCAATGATTTCTCCTCCACTGGAAGGAGACCTACAAGTCTTTGGACATCTGTTACCGCTCAGCAGAGCACAGATGTTAAGAGTCAAAATGAGACACTAGTATTGGAAGAAGGGATGACAATCCTGCTTTGCTTGTAACCTAAAATAACACTGAAATTCACTGGCACAGTTTACTACTCTGCTGCACATGTTGCATAATGCTGACAATCAAGTACCTTTCCTCATCATTAAATTCACTTTAGACTAAAAAACTCATATAAGCAAACAAAATGATGAAGTATCTGAAACAATCAATTAATCTAATTTAAAATGGTTTGCTTAGTTTTAACATAGCCAGGTGATTTTAATTCTCTTTATAGGTAGCTACTTATACACACCTCACCCATCATTCAGAATCTGAATGCCTCTCAAGAATTTAAAAGTTGAAATAACAATAACTATCTCTAAACTTTCGGTGTGTGAAGAGGATGGTTTAGCCAGGATCAGTAATGCCTGTTATCATGGAATTACAGAGATAATACTTAACAGACCCAGAATATAAATCTTTCTGAAAATAAAAAAACAGAAATATAAAATGAAAATAATTTCCCTTAATGATATTTTGTAACTTTGCAAATATTGGTAGTGACTTCATAATTGAAGAAAAGAAAAGTTAACCGTGCAGGTTTCAGTGCCCCATTGTAAAATAAGTAAAGATACATGTATGCTAAAGTGTTATTGGTCATATAAATCCTTTCAGCCATTTGTTCCTGTCCAATTGACTGCTTCCTAAAAATGGTTGTGTGTGGAAATTCACTGATGGCCCAATTATGCAATCCTTACTCATGCTGAGTCCTCAGTGGCATTGTTTGCATGAGTAAGGGTTACACAGACAGGTCCTTAGGCACTTAATCCTGAACAAGGATTTACCCAGACTTTTACTTATTCCTGGCAGCTATCGTGCAGTAGAGGTACTAGCTTGGAGCAGGGCCGCCTAGTAGAGCTGGTGGGATTTTTCCAATTAAATACATTTTTTCATCAGAAAATGGCAATTTGTTGAAATCAAAACTGTTTGTGTTAAAGGATTTGTTTCAATAAATCTGTCAATTGGAAAAAAAATTAAAAATTGTTGAAAGGAAAAATTTTATTTTCCACATTGAAACAACTTTTTGTTAGAAATTGTCATATATTTATATGTTTAAAAGGTTAAAAAATGTAAAGAGGTCAAAAGTAAAATAAAATATTGTTATTCATCTGATCCAAAAAAATCTAGATTTTGACTTGTCCTGGGGACAAGGAAAACATTTTGAAATGTCGAAAACTGTCCCAGGATGAGAAAACCATTTCCCACTCACCTCTCCTCCATAGAGAAGGAGGTATTAATAACACACCCAGGTGCAAAAATGCATAAGAGTGTCCTCTACTCACCTTTATGACCAAGGGGTAATTAACCAGACCTACCCAGTTCCTGCAGAAATACTCAGCAGCTATCAATATCTGCAAAACATCTCATTTAATTCTTTTAAAACTGTATTAATTTGCAGCAATGTATAAATGGTACAATGGCAGAAAATTCAATTATTGTGCAGAAAAAGCCACTAATTAGGAGAGTACATATTGTTTGTGGCTTCAGCAACAATTAAGACATAACTGAACCTTTGCTGAATAATAGAAAACAAGTCAGAGAAAGAAAGTCTCTCTGTAAGACATTCTAGTGAAGTACTCCATAGAATACCAGTTACACGGAAAGACAAGCCAAAGATGTTCAGCATCCACAAGAACTCACAAGTTCGGATGTAGGTCCAAAGCACTTGGGTCTGCAAACATGAGCTGAATATGTCATGAGAACAGTACGTGATCTCCAGTCATTCCTGCACCCAGCAATACAACAAGTTCCACGAGACTATCCTTTCCTGGGGGACTACTGTGTTTGCAGTATTCATGCAGAAGTATGTGGAAGAAAATTAAGGAAACCAAGTAAGCAAAACCATTTAAACTTCCAGGTTTAGTTCAAATGTTAAGCAAAGATTTAAGATTTATGCAAGCCAGTTCTGCCAGCCTGTAGTGACACAACTACTCACCCCTGTGGCTCCTCCTTCTGGCCTTTCCAGCCAGAGCGCCCTCTTCAGGCTGGCGCCTCGCCTGTCGCTGACCCTGTGTCCCTCCTGAACCGCAGTGCCCCTTTACCTGGGGTGCTGCTGTCATGCTCCAATGGCCCCCTCCCTCAAGTTCCCTAGGGGGGCAAATCATCATTGTACATTGCTAACGCTGTTGCAGGCATCACAAAGCATTTTGGGAAAAGTTAAAAGTATGAATGGGAATGAAAGTTTCCTTTGCAGGTTATGAGAGTCCATGCGGGGAAGGGGGTGAAGAAGAGAAGAACAGCAGAGAGAGAAAAAAAGCAGAGAATGAGTTTACTCAACATTTCAGCAAGCCCAGTTCCCAGATAACATGTTGGCCTCAGTCCCAGGCCACAGCTTACAGCCGGCGTTTGGCTGCCAGCTGAGAAGGACGGGGGCTTGAAATTTACCCCGGGCAGCCATGAGATGAGGAGCAGTGAGAACAGTGATAGAGAATGAGATGCAGACAATGATGGCCAATAGAAGGGAAAACAAAATCTCTGGAGCCAGGATGTTTGGGGAAACTGTGGAGGCCACAGCAAGACTGTTTAGACTGGTACAAAAAACAGCAGGAACAGAGAGCCCTGGATAAAAACATCCCCAAAGGAACCCAGGACTTAAATCTGTTCTCTGAAATACTTCTGTAAACAGAGAATGACTCCCCTGAGGTATCCCCAATACAGAGAAGACCTTTCAGCCAGCTGTGTAGTTTCACAAGTACAAACCAGTAATGTAAACCAGCTATAAACTGAAATTTGTGGCTGTGCTGTTTACCCCTTATTGAAACTGGACTAATCCACTCTGCTGCACATCATGACTTATAGCATTTGTTCTGTGCGAGAGGTTTTCACTGGTGTTCCTCATCACTGATAGCTGTAATCAAGACAAATCTTCAGTGTACTTGAGGCCTTACAGTTGTATAACGGGAGCAGAATTTTGCACACACAGTTGATAAATTACTTTCCCAGGGCAAATCAATAAATCCAACCAGTCAATGGCAGAATGAGGATTAGAACTGTGGTCGAAGTCCTGTGCTTTGTGCACTGTTAGATAACATTGCCTTTAAATTTACTGTGCATATTATTTGGTCTATTATGATTATAAATGGCTTAGATTTGGGGGAAAGAGTTTTGAATATTCATGGAACGAAATATCAAGGGACATTTCATATTCATTCCTACATACAGGACAAACATTAATTAGAAAGATACATTTTTTTTAATTTAATTTCTCACTCACTGTTTGGCGTAAAGCAGGAATCAGATGGGTCAGGCTTATGGGGCCAGAAGGCCAACCAGACCTTGATCTGACAGAATTTTCTGGCTAGGTCCAAACACTATCATTGATTTCTCTCTCTCTCTCTCTCTCTCTCTGTCTGTCTGTCTCTCTCTCTCTAGCTCAGGCAGACAGTGCTGATTCATTTATTGGATAGAAGTATTTGAAATGCCAAAATAAATTTACATTAGAGCAATAATATCCATCCACAGTCTCCAAAATACATAAATTAAAATAAACCCTCAGAAAATATTATTACTGATGTATCTCAGGACAACATCAGTGGTGTAGATTAGCATACGTATTTTCTTCTTCCCAATAGCTACCACTTGTGGGGCTGCAAAAGAAGTAATTCAACCATGAGAAATTATAAGAAAAAGCTCAGTGTAGACACAATCACTGTACTTAAGAATAATGACTAAACTCTGCTAACCATCCAGAGCTGACTGGGCCAACTCTCCTTTGAACCTGAAATGCCCCAGTGTAATTTCCCTCAAGAACGGCATAGACAAATTACAAAAACTAAAACCATGAAAAACATGAAAAGAACACTTTGAATTGAAGAGCTGCAGTACTATGCTGGAGTTCAGTTCTGCATCAGTTATCAGCGTTTGATGGCAGGTTAAAATAAGGGTAAAAGAAGGAAGAATATTTACAAAATTGGGAATGAATAGTTCAAAACCTTATAATCGTTTGAAGGAAGTCGGCTAAAGAAGGTGAAAATTCTACTATATAACTTTGAAAGAGACCAGAGGTGTGGAGGGAGGGATATCACATCAATATCAGTGTAGGCACCACATCTCTAGCCATTCTATGCATACACAGAGAAGATATTGGTCTTAAAGAGCCAGTTACCCGGTCATGACTACAGAACCTTCAGCAAAATGCAATAGTGAAGTATTCTTAAATAGTTCAGTATATTAACTTGAGCAGTTTAAAAGTCTGCATAATTTAATGTCTGTTTCATTCTAGAGTCTTCCATGCTACGTCACCTTATATCCTTCTTAGTATTCAGAGTGTTTTAATACCAAGGCTCTTCTCTGTCTTGTGAGTTTAAAGGTCATTTTGAAGTCAAACTGCAACTTGGGTATTGCATTTTAAGGTACTGTATAAACAACCAGAGTTTAATGTCTCCTGTCACTTTCCTTAAATTTCAGCAATTTCCCAGGAGTCATTTGGCTGTGTATCAAGAGAGAATAAAAAACCCCCCCAACCTAGGTTTCAAGATCTCATTTGAAATTAGATGTGGCGAAAAGGAAGTTGACAGTCTCTAGGTCACCTTATTGAAGGGGTTAAAGATCCTTTGTTGAAATCAAAATTTCAATTGTAAAAAGCCTTCATTGCTACTCATAACACTGCAAATGCACAATACTATTAGGAGACTAGCAGCAGTTGTCTGACTGTTTTTTATTATTGTAATGAATTCTTCCATATAATCTATATGATATCTTTATATCTCCACATGTTTCGAAACACACATCATCAGAGCATTTATATTAGTGCTGGATAACCTGTTGCCCATGGGCCACACACAACCCATCAAGGTAATCCACTGGCAAGCCACCAGACAATTTGTTTATATTTGCATGGTCACTTGCAGCTCCCAGTGGCCACAGTTCACCCACCACTGATTTAAATACTGATAAATGGTAATATGCAATTTTCTACATATATTGTGTTTTTGCCTTTGATATTATACCCATTTTTAAATGACAATACCATATAATGAAACACTGATGTTTTTCAATTAAAAATTTCAATAAGCATTTAATAAAAAAGTCTCTTTAATTAACGAGCTGAAATTTCAAGGAATTCTATCTCTATAGCACAGAATTACAATAATTAAATGCTTAGAGAAACCAACCAACACATTTTAAAGCAAATTACTGGGATTAAACCATTCAATCTCATTAGAATTACAAGGGTGGTGAGTAGGGAGAAGGAATTGTCTTTTAGAATCTGGCCTAATCTTGTGAAATTGTAACCCATCACTCTCATATACATTTTGTCACCTTGATCATTTATGAATATTTGAAGTATCAGCCCCCAAACTTCGCTCTATATAACTTACAAGCCTGAATTTTCAAATGATGGATGACCTATTCCGCTTTTCTAGAATTCTTTCCTCCACATATTTTTTTCTCACTCTCTTATTCCTATGTTCCTTCAAGAATCTCTTCTTCCCATAGGTCACACACCTTCTCATTTACCATGGCTTATCTCTTTTCTCAAACTTTTCATCAATTTCTTCCTCTTTTTTGTAGGCTAATTGTCCCATTTACTCTCTATTTTATTGCACAATTAAATTATCCTCCCACAATTTGAATGCTCTGAAAAATGTTCTTAGCAACACCACAGAATACTAATATGTCTACTTCTTTGTGCCTATTCTGACTCAGCCCATATACTTGCAATTGATTGGTGGATTATATATGAATTAGTGCTTAACATTCTCTCCTTCATCCTCTGAGCCCAGAACAGTCTAAGGGCCAAAAATGAACAGAATTCACATATTTGATTCCACATATGGATTTTGAGACCCTGATGTTCATACGATGTTGATACTACAGCACACTTGTAGTGAATACTTAGCATCAAAGCCAATTGGTTTAACTTTGTTGCTGCCTCCTGTATAGCTGTATGTTACACATACATGATGTGACTGATTGTAATGTAAAGCTCGGTCACCACTGTGAACTATTGAGATACAAATGAGTTCTTAACACAGCTTCTTCTTGAAAATATACATATCTTCACACCCAATACACGTGTGGTATTTGCAAGTTCTCACTCCTGCATGAATCTTCCCAAGGACCTAGAACAGATTTTCAGAAGCTCTCAGCATTTTCCTAACTGAGCTCCTATTAAAGTCAATAGGTGTTTTACCATTGACTTCTTGGTTAACAGAGTTAAGCCATTACTGAGCATTTCTGAAAATCCGTCCCCCACCACGTCTAAAAGAAAAAAATGGCATCAAATTGCATAACAAGAGCACATTTAATAGACCAAAAAGTACTTTCCTCTCTTTTTTTTAGCAGAGCCATTTACTTCTGTCAAGCTTCCTTTTAGATTATTCTGGCAAACTAATATTATTTTAGAGACCTAAAATGACTCATCACCAGGGAAACTGTTGACTCTATCATCAAAAGGATTTCCAACAGGAGTTGAACTAGTATTCATAGCTCAGTTTCTGTCCAGGCTCCAGTACTGTTGTTTCTTCTGCTGAATATATTTTATGTTATTTTTTTTCTCCTGCCTTTCATGTTAAATTCTTCCATTGCACAAAGCAATCTTTTAAGGGGGCAAACTATTACAAAGGAGACTGTGGCTGATGACTTCCCAGTGCGTTGTAATATTAGCATTTATAATATGCCTAACACAGAACAGAGCAACAGCCACACCCAAGACTTAACCCGGCAGAATGCTGAGTACTCCCATAAGGTCTTGAAGACTCTTGGGAAGTGATGAATATTCTCTGCTTCCAGTGACTTCAATGAGAGTTGTCAGAACTCACTCTCTTGCCGGATAAAGTTTCCAGTACATGTAACCTTATTGGCTAATCTAGTATAATTTTAATTTGAAAGTGCCAGATGCCAGGGAGAAGACAATAACAAAAAAAAATGCATGGTTGTGGGTCAAAACCATCCTGGTGCAACTGCACTATGTTCATAGAGTTGCACCAGGGATGAATTTGGCCCATTGACTCAGTGACTCTGTCCAAGAACTTTTAATTCAAACATAAGTTCCCTGAATGTCAGCTAATATTTATTTTCCTTTTGTATCTCAAATTTATAAAAGGAGGCTGAGTAATAGCTTAACATGACTGATTTTCTGTATGTTTTTTCTGTTGTGTCCTCTCTCATTAAAAAAATGGGTTTGCTTAGGACTACTAGTGACTGCTACTTTACCTATAGGATAATACAGACTGGGACTTACAAAGGGGAAATTTTATACTTCTTCCAGAAGCAGGCAGAAAATATGTAGCGAGATAGATGGCCTGATTTGTAGCCAACAGTCGAAAGACAGATGTGATGGGTAACCTAAGGGCTCAAGAGAGAAACATAAGGTAAAAAGGACTGTCAAAAATATACAGTGCATATTTATAATTAGGAGTCTTATAGTAAATGGATATTTTAAGTGCATCTTAAATCCTGCGACACTATTCCTGTGAGTTATCAGAAACATTTAAATGATGTAAAATCACTGTGTCAACGGAGTCTTTGCTTGTGATGCTCAACACTAAGTCAACATTTATAGAGGTGATGCCCTGGAACTAAAATTCCCACCTTTGAAGCCTAGTAGCTAACAGTAAAATTATCTGCTTCCCCTGAATGATCACAAAGCATTTGTAATAAAAACAGCTTTTTTACATTGCAGCTGTAAAAAAACTATTTTATTCCAATTTTACAAGATTCTTACACTAAAATATAATAAGCAGCATGATTTCTCTTATATAACAATGTTACAGCTTCTTAATTTAGCTGCAGCTTCAGATTAACCAGAGTCATCATTTTTTAATTCTCTGCCATTTAATCAAGACTAACACTAGGTTATATTATCTTATGTACATATCTTGGGCCAAAGTTCTGTTCTCATTGCCATGAAACCAACACCCACTGAAGCTGATGAAAGATGCAAACAGCCTACTGGCATTATCTTCACAGCAGAAAAATAGATAAGCAATAATGGAAATTTAAAGGACAGATGGTTAGAAACATTCCCTTATTAAAAAAAAGAAGAAAAATTTGGTATTATAGTGATTGCTTTTTAAAAGTCAGTGTTTAAAAATGTTATTAGTCTATGGTATGTGAGACTGCAGAATTACTTAATAAAGGAAATAACTGTGGTTTGAGATGGGCATTGCTGGTAAATGTTGAGTTTCGAAAGGGCAACCAATGCGCAATATTTCAGAGCAAGCTAGTCCGCAGTGTTGTTGTAACCGTGTTGATCCAAGGATATTAGAGAGACAGTCTTTTATTGGACCAACCTCTGTTGGTGAGAGAGACAAGCTTTAGAGCTCTTCTTCACATCTGGGAAATGTTCTCAAAGAGTGTCTCAGCTGCACATGAGGAGGAACAGATAGTTTTGCATAAGGGGGTTAACGTGGTAAAAGACCATTGAAGGTGAAGTGGGCAGTTAACACCTCTTCAGTTATAAGACAAGGAGAGTTAGGGGGTTATGGATTGTGTAATGAGCCATAAATCCAATGTCTTTATTAAGTCCATGATTTCTAGTGTCTAAATGTTATGCATTTAAGCTCCCAGGCTCATCTTTTGAGGGTATGTAGATTTCCTTTCAGGATGAGCACTAAGAGCATAGTGATTGTCTTGTTTTACCCATCTAGTCGTTATTGGGGCATTAGGTGTAGTGGCCGAAGTGCATGTTGTGATAATCACACATAGGACCCATTGATCTTGAAAGTTGTTTTTTCGGGGGAGGGTATATTGATTATTGTAGCAATGGAGCTACAGCTGCAGTTTTTGTATCTGTTGTTATGACTGGGTCTGGTGCTGCTTTGAGTTGGTGGGTCTGGTCTGTGGGGAGCTTGCTCCTGACGATGAGGTGAACCTCATCCAATGCACTAAGTGCCCCCAATGACAACTTACTATGCTCTCGAATGAACTCACACAGATAAATGATAAAAGACAAAAATACCATATTACCCATGGGCGAACACTTTCCACAAAACAATCACACATAACTGACCTCTCAGTCCTCCTCCTCAAAGGAAACCTGCACAAACACCTTCAAAAGATGAGCATGGGAGTTTAAGTTAAAGATAAACAGATAGGCTTAGAGAGATTTAAATCAGACATTTTTAATTCAAAATGTATGTGAATATACACAGATTGGACAGAGGCTCTTAAGATTCAGCAAAACACTGCTCTTTTAAGCTATGGACTTTTGAGCACATATTTGAGTGCTTTGCTCCATTAAGGCCACAATGTTTTAATTTGAAAAACAAAGTCGGACAGATTCAGAAAAGCACAGGCTTTTTCTTTCTTTTTTTTTTTTTTACTTCAACGGTAGAGGTGTCTGAAACATGACTGCTTATCTTCACAGGGAATCATGGAAAGGCTTTATTTGGTTTCAATCCAAAGTAGTTTGTATCTCCTGAGTTTTGAGTTTAGTTCTGGGATGAAATAATCTCAAAAATTCATCTGAGGTTCCTCTGAAGCCATCAACTTTCATCTATCTGAGCCACGTAATTTTCGATTTTTCCAGCATGATTCCATAATTCAGCCCTAGAATGGTGCCAAAGATTCACAATCCTTAGTAGTTCCTTCAGTGAATCAGCTCTGGGTTTGTAGCAAAATGTGAAATCAGGGGAGCTGTATGTCATTTCACATTTTACATAGCAGTAGAGAAGATAGAGGAAACATGCCCACTGTTTGATAATTCAATAGTAGCACTCACTGAAATATTTTGAAATTGACAATATTTTAAAATGTTGAAATTTGAAAAAATTGGAATGGAACAAGTGACTAGTAGAATGCTACAAGATTCTCTTCATTTTATTAATGATCTAGAAGAAGGGACATACAGCAATGGAATGAAAGTTGTTGTTAATACCAAACCGGGATGGCTTCTCTTGTCAACATAGCTACTGCATCTTGGCATTAACTATGTCAACAGAAGAAGCTCTCCCATCGGCATAGGATCATCTTCACTTAAGTGCTACAGCAATGTAGCTGTGCCAATGCAACGTGTTAAGCATAGACCTGCCCTTAAAGTCACCTAAGTGTATTTTTCCACAACAGCATAGACTCTAAAAAGCAAGGAAATGTTAAATTAAGGCACCATTCGCATCCAACACAACACCAGTCTCCAAGAATTAGCCCACAATTATTATTTATTACATTCTGCCCTACCCTACACACTTCCATTTCAATGATCAGTTCAGTTCTAATGTACATAGTTAAGAACTGAAAAATATATGATAGTGTCCAAATGTATCGCTAACTTTCCAGTGCTCTGTTATTTAATATTTTAATGACAATTATAATGAAAAAAATATTTTCCTTTTTTCAGACAATAAACACTATTTTGCATGAGATAGTTGACCATGATTAATTTACGTTTTTAAAGGTGATAAACCCTATCAGCAGTAGGTGCCAAGGCTTGTCTTCACTATAGTTAACTCAAGATAGCTGATTCAAGAGGGATATAGGCTAAAACTCAAATGAGCAGAACTTGTCAGCTGCTAACATGATGGCTCTGTATCATGGGCACAGGCTAACTCCACTCGAGGGCCACTCAAGGGCCACTAGTCCTCCTGTGCCTTCCCACAGTTCCCGCCATGTGCTCCAAAAGGACAAGCAAGTTCTCCCACAATTCAGTATTGAAGCTCAGCTCACTGCAGAAGATGCATTATACCTTATCAGAATATTTGTTTCTCTTTTCGGTGCCTGAAACTGCCCTCCCACCACCCTTTATGGTAAAAATGTAAGGGAGTTTTGAGACTTATCTTTCCCTTTCTGCTACAACAATAAATTTAACAGCGTATCTGTCTGTTTTTGTCAATATCCTCTGCCAGGGGGTCCTTGAAAGGTGCAGTCCCCACATCTACTGAACATCTGCCCTGGATCAGGTGAAGCAAAGAATATGTTCCCTGAGATCTTCCAATCCTCTATAGCTGCCAACAGTGAGCATAGACATTGGAAGGGTTGAACAACTGAGTGCAGGGTGAAGGATCAGGAATGAAGAGCTCGGGTACTGGAGGAGAGGCACAGAGATAAGTGTAGCAGGAAGTGTCCCAGGACACTATGGCTTTGCTCAGCCAATGAACACTGATCTGGCAGAACATGACTGAGCTAAATACCCAAAGACGCCATACACAGCAGCTTATCCATTCTGTGGAAAACTCCATGGTCACTGCCTTCAGCATAACCAGTGGCAGCATGCCATGAATCCTTACCCTACCACTCCATGCCAGGAGAAAAACAAGCAGAAGCATGACTAAATTTACAATTACCTGTGACAGAGTAATACAGGGATCAGCTAGCAAGCACAGTGCCATACTGAAGTATTTCAATATAAATATTGTGATAGAAGAGGGTCAGGGAGCTGCGGTACAGTGCTTGAGGGGACATATGTAAGCTCAGAGCTAATTGAGGCTGGCTCCCTGTGGACTAGGGAAGGTTGCAGGTTGATTGGAACACCTGCAATCAATTAAGGCCCTGCTAAGAACCTAATAAAACCCCCTGCTTCAGGCAGATAGGGGAGGAGGATAGGAGTTGGAGCAGTGAACAGTTTGGAGGAGAGTTTGGAACCAAGACCACCCAGACCCTAGGTAAAGAGACCCCTGACCGGTGTAGAGAGAAGGCAGGAAGCCCCACAAATTGAAGGGTAGGAGAGGGAGGTAGCCCAGGGGAAGGAATAGCTAATTCAGGTGGTTTACTGCTATCCTCAGGGCCCCTAGGCTGGGACCCGGAGTAGAGGATGGGCCTGGGTCCCTCCCTCTCCACTCCGCCTCCTCTAGGATACTAGTGGGGCAATTAATACCCTATTCAGGGGCAAGAAATAGCTCCCTGAAACCCCCACAAGAAGAGAAAGCGTGGGACCCATCATAATAGTGCTAGCAATTTGCCACAATATGTATGTTTATTGTTTTACTCTTTTTATAGGTATGGGTTACACTGTTTAACAGTGCTGCTAAAATATTTTCACCTTGCTTATTTGCACTTCAAGTTTGTTGCTTGTGCAGTTACACACAATAAAGTTTTAATTTTTTAAAACCGGACTATATGTATTAATTAGTTTGCACAAGGCAGACATGATACATATTAAAGTACCTCACTCACATACCCTATAAAATTAATAATGGGAGTCAATAGTCCACCCATATTTCATGTGTAAACACACAGAATCACACAGGTGCACAAAAGTCTTGTATGTCACTACTATAGCTGACTATTAAAATGGTCTTTTAAGGCCTCCTTCAATTGTACAGCTTCACAGGTGCCTCTTCTAATCACCATTGTGTCGCGCTGTTCAAAATCAGCAGATAGCTGGTCGCTCTCTCCCTGCCATCCTTCTGGTACTTTCCTCCCCTTGCTTCACAAATATTATGTAATACATAATACGCAGCAGTAACAACAGGAATGTTTGCTTCATTAAGATTCAATTTAGTCAATTAGTATCACCAACAAGCAGTAAGCCTACAAAATGCACATTCAGCACTTATCCTACAGCTGCTCAGCGGATAGCTGAATATTTCCTTGGTTCTGTTGAGACGGCTAGTGTATGGTTTCATAAGCCAGGGGAGAAATAGGACCTCGAAAATCACTGCTGACATTTCAATATCACCAAGAATGCCCTTCTTACAGCTTTTGGAAAAGTCCTCTACTCCTAAAGACGTGAGTGTCGTGCACCTTCCCTGGCCAGCCCACCTTCATATCAGTGAAGCATCCTGGGTGATCCACTAGAGCTTGTATAATCATGGGAAAGTATCCCTTTTGGTTTATGTACTCATTGGCAAGGTGAAGGAGCACCTATCCCACTGCTATCAAATCCACGTACTATGCCCTACACATTGCCAAGAGTGACCATCCTATGTAGCAGGAGATGCTTAATAGTCTTGCACATTTGTATGATGACTCCCCCCACCTTGGAGTTTCCAAATATAAATTGAATGTCTACTTCCAATAGCAATATAATCTTGCAAGCTTCCAGAGTACTATCACCACTTGCTTTTGCACTGTTAATATAGCTCTCGTTAGGGGGAATGGGATGAGCTTCATACACACATCCAGGAATGTGGCTTTTTGCCACATTCTGAAAGTTCTGCAACCGCTCATCATCATCTCAAATCTTCATTACAACACAATTCCACCAGTCAGTGCTCATTTCTCAGGCCCAGAAGTGGCTATGCACCATGTGGAGTTTCCTTGTGAATGCCTGAAACAACCAGACATTTTTATTCACTGTCTCTATCATCCATTCCTTGTCTGTAGTGGGAGCCACTGAAGTCTCTCAAATACAGGAAAATCTTGTATCCTGAATTAGCAGCAAATCAAGCTTGGAGGGGTTGCAAGCATCTGGAAGATAGGATTAGAATTCAAAAGGATCTTGACAAATTGGAGAATTGGTATGAAATCAACAAGATGAAATTCAGTAGAAACAAGTGCAAAGTACTTCACTTAGGAAGGAAAAATCAAAGGCACAAACACAAAATGGGGAAATAACTGGCTAGGCAGCAGTACTGCTGAAAAGGATCTGGGGGTTCTAGAAGAGCACAGATTGAGTAAGAGCCAACAATGTGATTCTGTTGCAAAAAGGGCTACTATAATTCTGGGATGTCTTCACAGGGGTATTGTATGTAAGACACAGGAGGTAATTGTCCTGCTGTGCTCAGTGCTGGTGAAGCCTCATCTGGAGTACTGCATCTAGTTCTGGGTGCCACATTTTAGGAAAGTTGTGAACAAATTGGAGAGAATTGAGAAGAGTGCAACAAAAGCTATAAAAAGAATGAGGAGTACTTGTGGCACTTTACAGACTAACAAATTCATTTGGGCATAAGCTTTTGTGGGCTAGAACCAAGTGGGTTCTAGCCCATGAAGCTTATGCCCAAATAAATTGTTAGTCTTGATTTGCTGCTAATTCAGGATACAAGATTTTCCTGTATTTGGGGGACTTCAGTGACTCCCACTACAGACAAGGAATAGATGATAGAGACAGTGAATAAAAATGTCTGGTTGTTTCAGGCATTCACAAGGAAACTCCACACGGTGCATAGCCACTTCTGGGCCTGAGAAATGAGCACTGACTGGTGGAATTGTGTTGTAATGAAGATTTGAGATGATGATGAGTGGTTGCAGAACTTTCAGATGCAAAAAGCCACATTCCTGGATGTGTGTATGAAGCTCATCCCTAAGGTGCCACAAGTACTCCTTGATCTTTTTGCGGATACAGACTAACACGGCTACTACTCTGAAAATTATAAAAGGTATGTTTAATCCTGAGAAAAGAAGATTGAGGAGAGATCTGATAGCCCTTAACTTTTTTGAAGACTATTTTTAAGGGGATGTTGATCGGTTGTTCTCCATGTCCACTAAGCAAGGGCAAGAATTAGTTGGCTTAATTTGCATCAAGGGAGATTTAGGTTAGATATTAGGGAAAACTTTTGAACTGTAAGGATAGCTAATTATTGGAATAGACTTCTAGAGGAGGTTTTGGAACCCCCATCATTGGAAGTTTTTAAGAACTGATTAGACAAACATGTCAAGATTGTCTGAGTTTACTTGGTCCTGCCTTGGCACAAAGGGCTGAACTAGATGACCTCTTGAGTTCCTATCCAGCCCTATAGTTCTATGATTTCATGTGCTGAGCTATACAGGGCCCAGGCTTCTGCCAGAGTGATGCCAGAGATCAAAAAGAGACACATGGAGCTGCAGGAATTTTTTTAAAGGTGCAAGAATTATAGAATTGAATAAACATTATGGGATGGAGAGAGTGGCATTGTGGGAATTTGACCATTAGCTCCCAGAAATCTGCAGGAAACTTGCTGGAATCCCACAAAGCACTGCAAAAATATCCCACAAGGTGTTATACCAAATGGCAGCAAGGGGCACACTGGGATAACTACCCATGGTGCACTGCATTTTTTGGTCAACATAACCACGCATGGTGATGGTACTGAGCACTAGCACAAGCAACCAAGTGTGCACATGCTCAAGCAAAATACAAAAACCAGTAGAAGAGAACCAACAAATATTTAGTTGTTCTGTAGCTACAAACTTTGTTCTGTAGCTACAGCCTAGCTCTGCAGTGCAGAGAGACCCTATGTGGAGCTTTAAAATTTGTTAATTAACACGTGCTAACTAACACATTTGAAATTGGGAAAATAGATGGTGTTTTAGACAGAGAGAGACTATCCATTCTCACTCATCACATTTGAAAATTTCCCTTGCCTATGTGACAATAGCAAGGGTGTTCAATTTCCCCTACAAAGAACATAATAATGATTTTGGCTTGGGGTAGCTGCAACAGCAGTTGACTCCTGCTGATTACATTTTCAAATACACTGCATGCAATTCTGTTCCATCTTTACAAGAATGCCATCGCTGTTAAACAACTAACTTTTGCTGGTACATGAGTGCTCACTTAAGACAGGGTTCAGTCTTTTTTCATTTAATTCTTTTTTTAATAACACTATTCAGTAGCAGTGTTGGAGCAAACTCTTCAGTTCTTGTAGCATTTGCAAAGCCGCAGAAATAATAGGTAGACAACCAATGAAATTATTTCCAAATAGTCTAACACATCATTTATAGAATCAGATAAGTCCTTCAGAAATAAAAGTGAACTTTCAGCCTTCTAATAAAATGAAAGTCTGATCCTAGTAACAGCTTTCTGAAGTGTTACATAATGGATCCTCAATTTAGTATAGTTACCCAGCTTTGTTCCCATTCAGACAGAGTCAAGACTGGCAGACAGGTATGTCTGAAGGGACCTAGATGGATATGTCACTGTGGTAGGCTTTCATCCTCAAGAGGGTTCCAGCCCAATAAGTTAATCTCAACTTTGTTTTAATTATTAATATGATAAGACTGGTGTCATGGTAACGATAGTGAAATATGGTGCTATGAGGTGAATGGTTTATATGGGAGATTTTCTAAATTAACTCCAACTTCAATGGTTTAAAACAACATAAATCTAATCTAATATATAATACACATCAAAAAATTCAAAACAAAAAGTTGCTTCGAAAGGAAAAATCAGACCATTTAGTTCTAAAAATGTCAAAAAGGATATTTTGACACTGTTGGAACTTGCATTTTCAATTTTTCTCCAAAACAAAATTTTGGCAAAATAAACTCAAAATTAATGAAGCATTTCAATTTCATTAGAATATGATTCCAAATTGAAGTTTCTCTGACCACCTCTGTTCTCATCTTTTGTTTACTTTAAAACATAATCAGACCTAAAGATATATGATAAAGCTGCATTACACCATTTTGACCACTCTGAATGCAGACTCAGTCCCAATAGGAAAACATTACAATTTACACTGAAGCAGCAGGCTCTGGTAAATAAATCTGCAATAGAAAGAGGTCAAATGGATAGATGGCAGCTGCTAAGAATGGCCAATTTGTTTTCTCAAAACTACTTTGACAGAAAATTGGAGGGTTTGACTTAATTACATTTTTTGTGAAAATCATTGGCTTTCCACAGAAAATTTTGATTTTTCATGGAAAAACCATATATCCCTGTGATGCTGGCAGACCAAATGCCAGCTCATGCCAAGTCCTCTAAGCCTCTCTGAACATTGATAAATGCATAACTGGAAACAAGTCTGGCTCACCTATGTGTTAGTACTGTTAAAAAAGATATTAGAGTTAAAAGAACATGTTTAGTGTTTAGACTTTATGAAATGATTTGAGGATGCTACATGTTTTAATCTTACTTATAATGTCTGTATCCCATGTTATAAGGTAATATTTGAGTGTTTGCTCTGTAATTATAAAAATGTTTGCTAAGACTGTAAATACCCACAGTCAGGGCAGAAGGATTACCAAGTGTGAAAAGATTGTTTCCCCCACATCTCTGAAGAGGGTACATACACAAGCTTAACACTGGGGCAAAGGAATAAACGTCCCTGTTAAGGAGAAATTGTTATTCCTATGTTGCTTGAACTCTGAGGGGTGAAGATTTCTAAGCATAAGCAAGGGGTCCCCAGCTGTTTAGCTTGGGTTAGCTCTAAAGGACATATAGACCTTGCATATTATAGCAGTTAGTATCATCTTTTGGAACCTATGACTGTATCTCATTTATGTGTATGTTTACCTGCTTTAACCTTGATATAACTCTCATTTTTTTCTCCTAAATAATAAATCTTTAGTTAGTTTATTACAGCATTGGCATTATCTTTGGTTTGAGATCTGAGGTACAATTGACCTAGGGTAAGTGACTGGTCCTTTGGGACGTGGACTAACCTGAATATTGTTGTGATTTTTGGTGTAAGGGGGCATTTATCACAAAGGCAGGCTTGATAGACTGGAGTGCCCAAGGGGCTGTCTGTGACTACATGTCCAGGCTGTTATAATACTGGAGGAGTTCACACTTGATACTTGGTTGGTGACATCTCACTATAGAACACATGACCAGTTTGGAGGTTGTGCCCTGTTTCTTGATAATCTGCCCTGTGGTTGGCATCCACATTCGTGAGCCATTCCAGATAGCATGACAATCCAAAAAGCCAAATACTTTTCTCTTTTCAGCTGAAAACTGAATAATTTTGATTTGGAAATGCCACCACAGTGCCTCACAGAAGCTGTAGTCTGGCTGCCTCCTGCTCCCATTCTCCTCTATGGACCGGGCTCCCTCACTGGATTACATCTTTCATGACGGACTACAATCAGGGACTACAATGCAAGATCAGCCCAAAATCTGGAAAGCATGATGGTGGTTCAAAGCCCCTTAGCCTATGTAAGACGTGCAGCAAAGAATCTCACCATTGACTACTCTGTTCTACTTATCTCTACAGACAGGTGTAAATAACACTTATCTAACAAACATAAAAGGAGAATTTTCAGGCTTAGTGCATTACTGTTTGTAAAAATGCTGAAGAGTGGGTGTATGTAAATGGGAAGTAAATAGTAGGTTAAATAATGTCAGTGCTCTCAAATGAGTCCACTATTTTACTTCATTAAGTGGAATACCACAAATAATACATCATATCACACAGTAAGTACAGTATCTCTCCCTCTCCTCCAAAAAAAGTTCAACAAAATGTTTATTAAGGGAGTTAAATCACAAAAGACTAAATTGTTTATTTTGCTTATGACCTTTCACGCATCACTTGTTCAGTAATGTGACACATTCCTGGCTGGGAGTAGGCAAATGCCAACTCTCTGCCACTCTCAAAAACAAGTAACAAAATGGTAATGTTTTATTAATAATGCCAATCTCACAAAGGCTGACCAAGCAGAGCTCCCTTTATCTGGGGTTTATTCATGAAAGCAAGTTATAACATTCTGATTCTGGAGAAAGAAAAGTATAGGTAAAGAACTGAATAAGTCTCAAGCAAGGGAGAGAGAGCATGGATGTGAGAAAAACCTATGATTGTTTTTCTTAAAGAAAAATTAGTGTGACAGACAACGAATTCTGTTCTCATTTATGTAAAGCAATGACCTCCAGTCCAGCTCTGGATAGCAACGAAACCGTAAGAATTCCTGTCAAATGCAGGGACGAGGGGTCTGCATCATTCTCAGCAGTCGGTATTGGTGTAGAAAAAATATCTATATGCAAATATAATAAACTACTAAATTTTACTCTTTTTCATGTTTTCAATTAAATTCTCAGTATGTGAAACAAGAGATAGGATGAAAAGATGTAGTCAATATAGTTGATTATGTGCACAGGTTGGTAATCAAATGCTATATGTGCGGGGGGTTGTTTTGTTTTTATTATTAATTAATTATTATTATTATTTCCCTAGTGTAGTGAGGCTGAGTGGCCTCACTCTGAGTGGGAGAGTGAGGGATCATTACACAGAACCTAGGTTGCCCCCTCCCACCGGAAGAACCAGGGCATGGCCAGAAGTATAAAAGGTGGGCCCTGCAGCACAGCTGGGACAGAGCCTGTGGAGGAGACGGATGCTCCGCCTGTTCAGCAGTGTCCCAGAGGGGAACCTACTCCTGGCATTCCCAATGCCAATGAGGACTGGCCCTAGGGTGACCAGATAGCAAGTGTGAAAAATCGGGACAAGGGTAGGGGATAATAGGCATCTATATAAGAAAAAGCCACAGATATCAGAACTGTCCCTACAAAATCGGGACATCTGGTCACCCTAACTGGCCCAGGGAGCCTACCACTGTATATCCCAGAATCGGATTGGAGATCACTGGTACCAAACCTCAGGGAGGCAGAAAGTGGCCCGGGGCAGCCACAGAGCAGCTGGATGCAGAGCCAGGGTGGCTTAATCTACATGTTGCAGCTGGATCCCCAGAGACACAGGAGCAGCCTATCCTGACCCTGCCAGGGCCCTGGGCTGGGACCCAGTGGAGTAGGATGGGCCGGTGTCCTCCTGTCACCCCACCCCTGGTGGCTGATTCCCGACACTGTGCAGGGAAGCTCTAGCTCTGAAGAAGGAGCCTCTCTTACAGACTGTTGCTTGATTGGCTGCATGAGACCCGCCCAGGCTAAAGCGCGCCCTGACACTGTGTTGTTACTGGCAGACTGAGCTTCCCCAAGCTCAGCTCCCAGCTCAGTTATAGACTCTGATTAAGGGCTGGCAGATTGAGCCGCCCAAACCAGGCTAAAGCCTGACTGTGACTGTTGGTCACTCAGCCCTATTGTGGGTTGTTGACTATCCTGCGGATTCTGGTTCTGGCCAGACAGAACCAGACTGAGTGACTTCCCGCCCACAGGAGAGCAAGGGGCCATTACACCTAGTTATGTGCATTTTTTAAATCATACCTCTTATTAGGCCCATTATTCTTGTAGTATTTACTTTTATTTCATTTCCCTGCTAGATTCAATGTGGGTAACACTTTCCCTCCAGTTCTCACATGCACATTCAGGGTGAAGTTCCCCTTGCTTCCTCCCATGCTGAAGGTTTGTCTTATAGGTTAAGTGGGACTTAAGCAATGCATTTAATAGCCCTCCTACAGGCTCCCTGCACATGGGTGGATTCAATCCTGACTACCTATATTCAAACCCTTCTGGTCCCAAAATCAGCAATGGATTGTGCAGGGGTTGATTCTCTCAAAACATTTTTACAGAAGCGTAACTCCATTGACTTCAGCAGGGTTCTTTCTAACTTACACCAGCATGAGATCAGAATCAGCCCCCTGATATATTTGTCTCTAGCTCAATTCAACCTTTCTCCATTACTTAACTATCTATCGTGTTAATCTGTCTTCCTACTCACATCCAACAGTGAGTTTCTGAAGCTCACAGAACAGCTCTGAGTTCAGAATTGAGCCTCCTGAAGAGCCCCTGACAGTTCTCATCTAAATACATTGTTATTTAAAAATGAAAATCATGTTTAGATTCTTTAGCGTTCCTCATAAATTCACTCTTATTTATGCACTTTCATATATGAACACAAAGTTGGATGCATAGTCAGTGCTGGTATTTGTCAGCATGGAAGATACATATTTTCTGACAGCTGGTTCCTAGCAATCAGTGTTTTTATGATTAACATGCTCTATTTCAAGACATACAACTCATCCTTTCCTATCTCCCCTTAATGAATTAGATGTGCAATTAGCGAGCACAAAACTCTCTTACTATACATTTAAAATTCCTTGTAAGGTATCCAGGCTGAAAATAAAAATATACATACTTGTAATTATTTTATTTTTAAATTTTAATTACATACCTCCCATGTTTTATTCTATTCCCCATCCCCTAAATTTCATTCACAAATATTCTCTTGTCTCAACTTCAAACTTCAAATTATGCACCAATAAAAACAGGCACTGTTTGTAATAAGTAATAAAACCATATTAACATTAAAAATCCCATGATAGTTTTCAGAGGAATACAGTTATTAGCTCTGATAGCCTCGACAAACTTGAATTAGGGTCATTATATTCTGCTACCTGAATTCTCCCTACAGTTATTCTTCTTCAGTTCCCATCCTAAACTGCTGTGAGTACTCTGGGCTAAATCCTTGTCTCAGTGATATCACTGGTAACTGCTTTCAGTACAAGGATTTAGCCTTGACTATATTCCACCCCTGAGCTCGCTGCATATCATTGGTGGATGAAAAAAAATATATCCTGTACCTATGGTAACAGCATTGCAGGATACAAAGCACTATATCCTCCCTACATCTTTTTTTTTTCCTTTTTTTTTTTTAATCTAAGCAAAGATATTCCTGTCCTGCACAATAAGTTATGGTCTTTAGGAAGAAGCATTCAATATGTTTTTCAGAATTTGCTTATGATGATAGATACAGTACCCCTTTAACCATACCTGCATCTCAGATGTTTTACAGATTAGAAAACCCTTTTCTCTCCATTACATGAATGATAGCAGAACTGGTACAGGAAGTTCTTTGGGCTTTAAATCAGTCCAAAGTACTGATTAAGTGGGTGTCATCTACTTTATTGATATGCCTGATACAAGACTTCCATAGTTCCAGAACTGCTAGTTGTTACATCAGATTGGATCAATTATTTATGATGCAAATATGTTAAAGGTATTCATTCTGGAAAATGTTCTCTCTCTTTTTTAAACTTTAGTCATTGCTTTGAGACTTACAGTATTGTGTTCACCATTCTGGTACTTGGTTGTACAGATTCATTTTATGTACAGATTGGATGTTGCACTATTTAAAAATGTATCCCTGTAAGATTTTTAAATGGTTGATATGCCCAAGTCTTGTTAAGAACAACAGGGCTTGAAAGGTTCACCCCATCAAATATGTAATGGGATGTGATGGCTAAAGTTTAAGAGAGAAAGCCTTCAGTTGTAGATCAACAGCTACTCTCCAGTTAGGCAGCAAGTGGGTTGTCTATTATGTTAGTGCTTTAGCTGACAGATAGTTTCTTGCATGCCTCAAGTGATTCTTGCATGCCTCAAGCCTAGCCTGTTCTGCATTGTGTAGATGCAAGACAAAATAAGTCTGAGTCATGCTGATTGAGTTGGTTCTCTATTCCTGCCAGATTATATCTTTTTTGGGCACGCAATAGATTCCGACAAGTGAGGACATTTCTTATTGTCACAACAACTCCTTCACAGCATACTGTGAACCCACTGATGGTTCTTTTTCCACCCCGGAAGCTGCCCTTGTCTTGAAATAATTGTACATCTGTAGTGAGGAAAATTGAGTAATTAAATCAGTGAGTTTCACCACTAGAAAACTACTGTTCTCTGCCTCTGATGTGATCTGGTACAATGGTTGACCCTCAATTTGGGAAAGGTTGAATTGGATCTAAATTCATACCCAATTCCATACTTCAGGGATCAGAGTGCTTTTTACTTGGAGAACATGAAATGGAATATCTCATTGGAGATATTATTGGTCTAATAAGAGTCTGGCTTAGCCATCCAGGACAAATCTAACTTTGCAACACTTTGCTGTGGCAAGTTTGACAAGCTAAAAGAATTTTCTCGTTTCCCAGGCATGGCTAATATGGCTGCATACAGTGTGCTGTGCATGAGGTCTTCCAGTAACTGAACAGCAATAAGAGAATTTGATAAACTGAAGATCTGCTTGATTTTGAGTTGCTTTTTTTTACTCTCAAAAGATTTGAAGGCTTGTCTATATTTCTTGTGTGCTTAAGAATTAAAATAACTTCTTGTCTGGTGAACAAGCATATCGAGGTCCTAGCAACTGAGTCAGGAACTCAAATTAAAGCTGGTCCTAAAAGAAGGTCACAACTGGTATTTAAAAATACAAAACAAAACAAACTTTTTTTAAATCAACCCATGATTGGATTGGTCAATCCACAAAGAGAAATTTACATGGCCATTTCCTTGTTTTGTTTTGGTTTTTTCCCCACTCTTTTTTTATTTTTGACATTTTAAATTTTGTGAAAATTCCAAACAAGTTGAGCAGCAATACCGTTAATGTTGTGCCAGCAAAATAAGGATAACATAAAAACTATCACATGCCACAAGTCCCTGTTCAATCCTCACAATCACAGGGATGGGAACTCATTTGTAGGGTCAGATGTGACTGACAGGGGATGGAAGTAGTTTAATGTGATTTTTTGTTTATTGTGAATTTCAAAACTTTGTGAGGGGCACCTAGAGCTTGGGAAAGGATGGTTTCTCCTCCCCACTTCATTCTTCTGCCCTATGATCTTGCCCTTGGATTAGCTGATTACCTACTGTTCTTTAACATATGATCTGTTGGCTCTCTTTACCCACTATCCTCATGTGTGCATCTCACACTTAGTTTTTAATTTTTTTATGGCCAGTCTCACTCAGCACTCCTGAATTCACATTAAGGAATTCTGCATATGGATCAAGGACCAACTCATCTTTATTCAGAATTCAATTCTTATAGCTTTTTTTACCATTATATACACACCCTTGTTTTCCTTCCTGTTTAAATCTCTGCTTTGTGCACTCCATCCACTTTCTCTCTCTCCCACTAATGATAGAGCTGAGCTACCCCTCCCTCTGGCAGAAAAATACAAACTTACTGATGGATCTCCAGACTCACCTTTCCTTCCTTCCAAACATTTCGGGGAAAATGGACAAGAACTCCTTCTTTTGTTAATCTCTTGTGCATCACAGAATGGGCAGAATGAAACCACCTATATAAACCTATTCACTCTCTCTTTAGAAGAAAGTCCTGAAGAAGGCCTAATGGATGAGACATCATAACCAACTTTCATACCTGCATCCACCTAATAGTATTTTTCCACCAGCTAAATTAATGTGTTCCTGTAAGTGGTGGACACCAAAATACTATAAACTCAGAACAAAATGTTTAAGTTTTAATGCTAAAGACTTGTTCAAACTTAAGCTGCTTCATGCATAATATACATATCTCAGAGGATAGACATGTTGTGCCAAGACAGATTATTAGTTTCATTTATAGTTGTAATATTGCTGCAATGAATTACTCCAATTAGATTCAGGTATGATATACTTTACAATGCTGGGGGGTAGAGCAAATAGCTGGAACTTGTCAAGATACTTGGATACAATTTGAGTCCATATGATGAACACCTAATAGTCCGGGACATTTTTCAGAACTATCCCCCGGCATAAGGAAAAATAATAATAATATCCTCTTGATCTTCTTTTTACTACAGACAGATGACTCTCAAAGCAAAATTCCCTTCATTCCCACAGTGAAAAGTGCATTAAGCCACTGAGCCATTGGCTTTCTTGCCTTAATCATACTGAATTCGATACCTACACTGATAAACTACCTAATTTAATTTTTGTTCCATGCAAAGTTATAGTAATTTAATCCCTATTCATTCAAAGCTTATGCCCAAATAAATTTGTTCATCTCTAAGGTGCCACAAGTACTCCTCGTTCTTTTTGTGGATACAGACTAACATAGCTACCAATCTGAACTTATTCAAACAAGGTGATTGGCTGAACTGCATCTCATAACACACATAAACCACTTTCCACTCTGAGAGCAGCAGATTACTATTCACTGTTCTGACATATTCCATATGGCAGGTGTTTAAGTACTTTTTTTCTGTGTTGGTGTGTGTGTGTGTGTTTAAACCATCAGTACAAAATGAAAATTTTATTTCAGCTGTGTTTGCATCATTAGCTAGCTGGCAATCATATAAGCCTAAATTATCCATGCAAGCAGTTTCGTTTATTGAGATCTCTTGCAGTAAAAGAGCAGCAATCAAATCAGTCAGCCCAAATTATCCTTGACATTAACAAAGGGCTCTAGGATCATTGTAAGAAATGACTTTCTTCTCTTATTACCAGGCTGATTATGTTGTAGCTGCTGCTGCTGCAGCAGCACAGCACAAAATCTAGTTTAAAATAAAAATGTTTATAAAGAGCATGTAATTTTCATTGTCAGTGTTTGTTGTATTCAATGTTTTAATAAAAACAGGCTAAATATACATTATACAAATCCACGACAATAGCTTGTACTTACTTCAGCTGGGCAGCCACATGCAAAAAATATTCAGGCCCTGATTCTACAACCTCATCCATGGAGCACCAAGAGGCACTGCAGAATCAAAGGTCCATCTGTGTACATCAGTGTGAGTTTTTGAGATATTAGCATTCTCACTAACAGTTTCTTATTCTTACAGAGTCTCCAGTGTCTGACTTCAGTGAGAATTTTGCCTGAGCAAAATCTAAGTAAGGACTTCAGGATTTAGCTCTATTACATGGGAGCAGGACTGGTGTGCCATGGGGTTCAAGGTGACTGGTACACTATCCATCAACATCTGAAATGCATTGTCAGTAGCATCCTCTCTGAAGTCAGTAGACGTTTCCTGTGTGGAAAAGCCAAGTAAAACCAAAAGATCTGGCCCTTAATGTTACTTGTCTCCCCTCCTTGTAACATAGGGCCCAATCATCATTACTTCTGCTGACATAGATAACTAATGAGTACTGTTCAGAGTTCAGGTAACAGCATTGACTAGACAGCTATGAAAAACTATGACGGGGTCGGCAACCTTTGATAAGTGGTGTGCCGAGTCTTCATTAATTTAAGATTTTGCGTGCCAGTAGTACATTTTATAGTTATAAGGGCCAGCGGAGGGAACCCCAGATTTTCAACGCGGAGGGCAGATGGGAAAGGGCAGAAGGGTGTGGGGAAGGTGATGGAGCATATGGAAATAGTCATGAGGGGGCAAACATGATGCAGGTATAAAACGGGGGGGAGGCAGTGTGAGGGAAGGGGGGATAAAAGGGAGAGGAGGTGGGGGCAGATGGGAAGGAGCAAGGTAGTGGAGGAGGTCATGGGGCAGATGGGAAGGGAGACAATAGAGGGTAGAAGGGAATGAGGGAGGCGGTGGGGCAGACAGGAAGACGGAGTTGAAGGGAGAGGGTGTCTGGGGCAGATGAGGGAGGGTGGGGTGCAGATGGAATGGAAGATGGAGGAAGCAGTGGGGCAGACAGGAAAGGGGTAGAAGGGAGGCAGTATAGTGGGTAGACAGGAAGGGAGTGGGACGGTGGTGTGGGGGGGTAGACAGGAAGGGGTAAGGGAGAGGGGAGGTAGATGGGAAGGGAAAGGGGAGAGGCGGGCAGGGGGGCTGCAAGGATTTGGGGGGCAGTGAGTGGCTGGTTTTCAGGGACAGGATGCTGCTCCTCTCTGTACAGGAGGACCTGGGGGTGCAGCTAAGGAGTGAGGGAAGCAGGTTTCCCTTGGCCCCGAAGGGCTGGACCTGAAGTGTGGCTGAAAGGACGGGCCTTCCGGCGGGCCCTTCCCCGGCATTTTGGCAGTGGCGGTGGAGGGGATCGTCGTTTTCCGTGCACATGGCTCTGCACCACTGTAACTCTGCAGCACCTCCCCGCCCCCGTCCTCGGGCACTGCACCGACCCCCACCTATAAGGGCGGCGGGCGGAGCGAGCGGGTGGGGAACCCAGCAGCAGCCCCCTCCACTGCGCTCCCCCCGTGGTATGGGGGCATCGCTCAGCAGCTCCTGGTCTCTCGGTGGCTCGGAGGAGGGCTTGGGCAGTGGCGGCAGCCTGCAAGGAGCCGCTCGCCCCGCTGCACATGTGCCCCTTCCTGCATGGGAGGGGGCGGACAATGCCAGAGAGGTTCTGTCCTCCCATGCCCCTAGCTCTGTACATCACCCTGCGCCCCCCTCCTGGCTGGAGGCGGAGTGCCCCAGGGCTTGATCCGGCGGGCGGGGGATTAGCTCCTGCTGGATATGCAGGGTCAGTGCTGTGCTCCCCAGGACAGAACAGGGTGCGCTGCTGCTGGTCTAGGGTTCCCAACTCACCAACCCCGCTCAGTCTGCTGCGTGCCACTGAAAAGCAGCTCCCGTGCCACCTTTGGCACGCATGCCGCGGGTTGCCGACCCCTGAACTATGATGTGATAAGAAATTACATAAGTTCAAGATCTGTGTTGTTAAGAAAACCCATCATGCTGACTCCAACTCCACTGACAACATGGGAAAAAAACAAAGCTACCAAGCAGGGAAAGGACAAAATTAGTGGAAAGGAAAAGCATACTCAAGTGTCAAAGAGAACACAAAAAGCTACTGGGAGCAAAAACACAATTAAAAGGGGCCATTAAAACAATACCTTTGTATTGACAGTGTCTTAAAGTATTTCTAGTTTGGGGTCTAAATATTATTTCTAGTTAAGCATTGTAAGTGGAAACAAATATGGCCTTGTGGTTAAAGCAGTGCTTAATTTGTGCCAGGGCTTGCCAGGGCACCTCTAGACTTGGCAGTTCATTGCCCTAGTACCTCTGGCCTTGCCACGTCAGCTATAAATATATATATATTGCTTGAGCCCCAGCATCTCTTTCATTACAAATTAAGCACTGGGTTTAAGCACTTGGACTTGGACTCAGAAACTCTGGATTCAGATTCCATCACTGTTCTATGCCAGGTGCTTTATTCTCTCTGTGCCTCAACTCCCCATCTTTAATGTGGAGAGGATTCTCTACACAGCATTCTGGGGATAAATTCCTATGATAATAGCTGCCATATAAGAACAGAGAAAAATTGAGGAACTGTTGTCTGATGGTTAGAGCCGGGGACTAGTAGACAGAACTCCTGGAATCTACTCCAGCCTCTGCCACTGAGATAGTGGCTCAGAATCAATGTATGCCTTTGGCAAGGTCTCAGGTTAATATGTGCCTGTAAGAAAAATAATAACGCTTATTTCCTGGGAGCATGGGAGAATTGTGGAATTTAATTAATCAAGGCTTATGATGTTCCTTGAGATACTTAAATGAAAATGCCATAGAAATACAATGTATTATAACTAATCTCTTAAAAAAACAGAAATAGCTGTAATTAGAGGGCCATACCCTGCTCTCAGTTTTGAAGCAGAACTCTCCATTATTCTCAGTTGTTCACAGTTCGTTGCTTTCTGGTTTCTGTAATAGAACAAACAAACAATAATGATATAGGCAGTGATTTGCTTGGCTCAGAAAACTAAACTCTCCAAAGCTGCCTTTTTCTTGAACTCTATCCTTCTAAAATGTTTGGTTATCTTTTATTCTATATGCACCTTTAAAAAAAAAAAAAACATCAGCCATACCTTTCTGCATCCCAATCATTCCTGTTATGATGCCTGGCATCAAGCACTGGAATCAGTGTGTTGAGAAGAGTGATTGAAAACAATGGAGAATTCTTCAAACTTCATGGACACAATGGCAAAGCTCACACTGACTTCAAACAGTCCTGAACTTCACACATTACATATGCAGAGTCCTCCAAAACTGATGGCATGACATGAATTATACTATGTCCCTCTTTAATTACATGGCAATTACATAACGTTTCATTTGGTAAATACTCTGATTTGTATTATACCATAAGTTCTGAAGAACTCTCCATTGTTTCCAGCCACTTTTCCCAAGACACTGATATGATGCCAGTTCAAGACAGGACAGGCTGAGCGACAGCCAGGTATCATTAATATATATGTTTTTAAATGTATATAAATATACACATAGATATATATTTTGATTGTATCTGCACATACTTTGATTGTACTGGTTCCAGGGTCCCCACCTCTACCATGCATTATGATACTCCCTTTCTCCACCCTTCATATGTTGCTTGCCTTCCTAGATTGTAAGCGTTCCATGTAAGGGTTCATATTTGGACAGTATCTATCACATTTTCTGAATGCAGCAGCACTTACAGGCCCCAGTAACAGAGTAGTTGTATACTACTCATCAGCACCCCTTTGTACTGTACAGGTATAACCCAAACACCTCCTGGGTGTGGTGGTCTGTCCCATCTACTGGCACCAAGACCACTTAGAGAGAGAGATAAAATGAGTCTGCTCTACAGCCTTCGCTAAGAGTCAGTTGGATTTTAACTCATGCACTAAGCTCCAAAGAGCCCTGGTTCAGTCCCACCTGCTGATAACCGGGGTCTGTTGGCCTTACACAGGCACATAGTAAGAGACCATCCCTGCCCCCAAAAGATTATAGTCTAAATAAATAAGACATAGAAAGGATGGGTAAGTGAACCAGAGATGCAAAAACATGTCCAAAGTCACACAGACCCTCATATCTTGTGGGCCCTAGGCCAGAGCCCATACCACTACATCACATTCCTATGGGGCCCTGATCCTGTTCAGGCTTCTGAGCTCTCCTACAACTGAGATAAACAATATTAATAATAAATCAAGGATATTCCTATTGCTTTCTTTCCAAGGGAATAAATGATAAAGATAGGACTTTAGAATTTCTGGTTGATTCCACTAGTAAGTTAATGCACTAGATGCATTAGCAGATCATTTTGACATTTAAAGTTTGTTATAGCATGTTATTGCCTAAGCAGATTTGCTGAGCTGACACCCTGAAAACAGCTGAAATTTTACTTGAGTTCCTTAGTTCATTGCCCTTTTTATTACTACACATACAGTTGATCTGACTTATCTAGTACATCAGCAGAAATTTTCTTAATCTTATCAGTGCACTATTACCACCAGTTGGCTAGATTCCACAAGGTACCAGACAAATTGATAGATATTATGACTGATAGTCCTCTTTCATCAGCGCATTACTTTTGAGAGCTAGAAGTAGGCAGAAAACACTTTATGAAAATAAACCAGGGCTAGACCTGTCCTTCCACTGAGCCCTGCTTTGTCTATGACCCTAGAGCAGACAGAGGGTCCTGGGGCAGCAGGAGGCAGGGAGTGGAGGATTAGGGAACCAGTGCTGTTAGTTCCAAGGTAGCAAAGTCGTGGGGCAGCAGGAGGCAGAAAAGTGTAGCTGCTGGGTCAGGAGAGTACTAGGAAAAGGATGGCTGTTCTGCTCTCTCAGGTGTGAAGAGAGGATAAGTGGAATCGCCATATAAACAGCCAAAGACAGGCTTGCATTTCTGTGTGGATTAAAAGATGTCTTTTAAAGTTGCAATTTACTGTGAAATTATCACACACATGGGCAGAGGAGTAGAGAAGAGTTTAAAAGTCAAAAGACAGACTAGGAAACAATATTATTTTTTTTTAATCTCATTAATTTTGAGCCAGTCATTATTTTGCAGGGGTGGGGGTGGGTCTGACTCATGATTTTTTATTTCCTGAGGTTGGCAAGTCTGCATGTCTCATCATTTACTCAGTAACCCAAGCTCCAATATCGCAAACAATGTGTAAAATGATGACCATGGGGTGATGGGAAGAAGTCACCTCTGTGTATCACACTTTTGTGCTTTGCAGTTTGTTATTTCAAGGGTAAAGACATTTTGCCAATATATATAGATCTGTAAGGAAATGCTGTCTCATCACACAAGATCACATAAGTGGAATGCTGCTATTACTATTATATTGTTTGGAACAGATGTTCTGAGGAAGAGTGGGTGCATCGTTATATTGTTAATATACATTAGGTCCCTGAGGCCCGCACCGCTTCCCGCAGCTCCCATTGGCCAGGAACAGCAAACTGTGGCCACTGGGAGCTCGGGCAGCTGTGAAAATGTAAAACTGTCTGGCACCCACCAAGGGATTATCCTGACAGGCTGCGTGAAGCCCACGGGCTACCCACCACTGGTCTAAAGGATCAGCCACAAACTATAGCTTTTGGATTCAATCTAAAGCTAGCTACTTCAGCTCCTTCACATACCTGGTCTTTAAGCAAGAAATCATCATTTAAACCCACCAGTCCCCATAGCCTTTAAAAAAAAATAAAATCTTTACAAGCCTCTGGTTCAAAAGCTAGTTCAGTGTGGTACCTATGCCAGAGAAACATAGAAGGCAAATAAGTTTATTTACTAGAACTTCTTAGAAACTTCCTGTCAATGATTTTCTGACCCCCTTTTTGAAAATTCAAAATTTTTCACAGGAAAATTTCAGTGTTCTTCCATCAAGAACAAATTGGGGGAAAAATTGTTCTTCCGTCAAGAAAATCTAAATGACAGGTATCTGTCTGTGAGACTCTTGCTGTGGCAGAAAGCAAAACTGACAAGAGCCTTCAAGATGGCTTGACTGCCCTCAGCCTCTCCACTTTCCTCTTAACTACATGGCTGGAATTAGAGAGCTGAACTGCTTAGCCAGAAACAGCCAGCCAGAACACTAAACTTCCCCATGTCCCCTCCAAACTCTGGAGCCAGAGATGCTGAACACCCCAGGTCTCCGCCTCTCCAGTGGCTGGGCTGGAAGGCTCTTGTCAATTTCATCTGTGGGTAGGGTGACCAGATGTCCTGATTTTATAGGGACAGTCCCGATATTTTGGGCTCTGTCTTGTATAGACACTTATCCCCCAGCTCCTGTCCCGATTTTACACACTTCCTTTCTGGTCCTCCTATGTGCAGATGGAAAGTAAAATTGACAAGAGCCTTCCAGGGGAAGCATCTGGGAAGGCAAAAATATCCATTTGGGCTCCCTTGAAATGGAATTTTCTTGAAATTGTTTCCTACAAAAAAAAAGTAATGGATTTGTTGCTTTGCCCTGGTTCAGAACAAAAACTCACTCAAAAACCAACATTTTTGAGGGGATTTCTGTTTTCCAGCCAGCTCAACTATTTATTACAGAAGGTTTGAAAAGACATGAAAGTAACAACTCTAAAGTATTGATCTGTTTTGCTTTTCCTGACAGCTTCTTTCAATCTTCTCTCATTCCTGAGATCCACCAACTTACTAACAAGAAAAACAAAGGTGAGTGTGTGCAGGGAGGGTATTTTGAAGAGGATAAAAACGCTGTTGATAGGCCGTGACAGAAAATTTCTTTCTGGCCTTCTTTCTTGAGAGCAAGATTTATCCAACTGAAGGTAAACCTGATTTTATCCCTCTAATCCAGGGATTTTCACTCCTAAATTTTTAAAGTTAAACCTGGTACAGTTCTTTAAAATATATTTCAATGAATCTGTGTAGCTTTTTAATCCTCTTAGAAAAGAAATGTTGCCTTAAGAATACTCCACATGTTTTCTTTCCTTCCTAGGGGTTTATTATTCCGCATTCAAATTTAGTGCATGTAATTTCTATTAATGTCAATTGGTCAAATTTGATGTGTTGTAGATGTAGGCATAGCCAACGCAATAGTTTTGGCTTCCAGTTCTTCCTGACAGTATGCTCTCAGTTTTGTGTCTGCGCTCCTTCATGTTCATTTGGAGTTTCAGGTTCACATGAACTCAAATACCAAAATGAAAACTTTGTCAGAGTCACCAAGAATTGCCTGATTCCAGTTAGAAATTGAGCATAGACTTAAATGCCTGACTGTATTCTGCAGATATATGTGTACAAATATACAAAACTGCCCTAATACTGGTTTCAAACTGAGGTTAGTTGCATCAGTAGAAGCCCCTTTTTTACACTGCTGCAACACATCTGGCTACATTAGCACAATTATCCCCAGTTCCTATGGGCTCTAAAATGCAATGAGAACCAAAAGCTAATTAGTGGAGAGGTGGTCAGACTTTTGGGTTAATGGCTGATATCCACCCATGTTCCCAAAGGTTTCGGACTAATGTTGCTTATTGAAAGAAATGTGACACAATATCAGCTTTATATGTTTTACTAAAATTACCCAACAAAAATAAAATCAATAAAATATGTCTCCAAAGCTATGCTATTATTAATGCTACTAAACTAAGAATTAAGCAATACAATTATCATATCAAATCAACGTCAAATCAACAAGATAATTTAATCTAATTTTGAGACTATCACCTTGGATAAATCACTAGGTTAATACAACAAACAATCAATTCTTATAATTCTGAAGAAGAGAGCTAAGGAAGTTGCTGTCCATCTGATCATAAATCCCAACTAAAGAAGTTTACCAAAGTCAATCAAAGCTATAACTTAGAGCTGGCAAATTATCTTAATACTGAAACCAAATTATCCAATGTCTGAACCATAACCTTAGTGCCAATTAAAAAACTTCTTCCTTTGATTTCAGTTGTTGCATGAGGTTTAAACCCTTTCTCCCTACCCAACAGATATGGGACAGACTAACAAAACCTTTTTTCCTTAAGTGGAAGTTTGACCACTCATGTGTAACAAACTTCTTATATAACGGTTTGAATACGGAACACATGCTAATGAATTTTTTTTATGAGACAACAGTTAGGCTAGTTAAAACCTCAATCATTTTCTGTGTGTGGCAATGTAGCGGGGCAGTCACTCCACTCTGGTGGAGGAAGGCTAAGCTGATTGGGGAGGCAGCCACAGCTGGGGCCGTGCCCCAATCAGGCCATACCTGGCCCTGTTATGAGGGCTCAGGGAGAAACTGGGTGAGTCTCTCTCTAGCTGCAGAGTGAGAAGGACCTGGCTGCCTGGGAGCTCAGGGTCTCAGAACAGAGCAGAACTGGGGGAAAGGCAAGAGGAGCTGGGGAGCTCCAGCCTGGTAAACCCCCAGGCTGTAAAAGGCCAAAGCAGGTACTGGGGTTGCAGAGGTGCAGCCTGGGGCTAGGCAGAGACAGCTGGTCCAGCACCCCCTTGCCAATGATAAGCAGACACAACACTGCAGTCTGCCCCAGTGAATGGGGGCTAGATGATGACAAGCAGTAGCCACTGAGGTGAGGTGAGGATAAAGGAGGTCCAGGAGGGACATGGGGCTTGAAACAGATGAGACACTGGCTAGCAGAAGGCGCTCTGGAGCTGGAGCTGAGCTAATACCTAAGACAACCAGCAGGAGGTGCCACACTGCTGAGTGCACAATTTGGTACAGGCACATTCCCAATGTGGACTTCATAGACGTTCATACACAACACCATACTCATACCCTAAAGAATATAAAAGGGCTGATTCTCAGCTAACAAGAACAAAAACAGAAGAAAGGAGAAAAAATAGATACTTGAGGTTAGAGGGGGGTTTCAAACTCTTCAGATCTCAATTTTCTAGACTCCGGTGGATCAGGAGCTGGAACTGCAATCAAGAAGCCAGATGATGTTGCTGGCACAAAACTTCTTGCTAGCAGATCTTCTTCGGGTGCATGAAGACAGGACAAAGGCTGGAGTGGTCTGGTTGCTGGTATGTTGACTTCCTTTCCTCAAAGTGATTAGTTTTGTGAAGGCCTTGAGCGCTGGCAAACCACGCTCTATAAACTTCTGAACCCTTGTTATCTCTCAAGGTCTAGTAGTAAGCTTAAGCACTGGAAAATCACAGGCACGCTTGTCCCTCTAGCTGTCCACGAGGTAGCCATGAGGAGAGCTCTTCTTTCACCACCTATCACAATGAAGTAAACAAGCCTATTTATCACTGTCATATACGCCTTACAGCACGTTTGTACTTAATAAAAGCGGCAAGCTGGGACGGTCCCAGGTCGCCTCCTTCCGCAAGCTGTTTCCGTCTGTTTCTTCCCGACATCTGGTGACCCCGACGTGATCCAGCCCCTCGGCTCACCGGCTGGCATAGCCTTGGTGCACCTCAGCGTTTACGCTCTCTCGTGAGTATGGGGGGGGATTTATCCGTGTCTCAAAAGGCTCATGCGAAGGAGCTTTTTACAATCATTAAGCAGACTGGCTGTGCTCAGGTCTCACAAAGGAGCATAGAAGAGTCAGTGCGTCTTCTTGAGTATAAGTGCCCCTGGTATCTGGAGGCAGGCTCCTTGGAGATCGCGGACTGGCAAAAGATAGGGGACAGGCTCTTTCGAGAGCCTAGAGCAAGCGTTCGCTTTCCTCTCCTGTGGCAGCACTGTGCAGACGCGGTGGGGCGCTTGCGGGCGGAGGTACCCCCTGCCACGTCTCCCTCTCCTCCTCCTCCTCCTTCTCTTACCCCTACGGCACCGTGTTTAAAGCCGCTCTCCGATCCTTCTTCTCTTTCCCCTCCTTTGGCTGCGATAGAGAAACAACCCTTGGAACACACCCAGCCGCGTCTGGGCTTGGTCCAGGGCGCTCTTCAGCAAGCCTTTCAGTCTGCCCACAGCCCTCTTTTGGAGGAATGGGCAGGCGAGCCCCCAGTTCTTGCTCCTGTAACATATGGGGTAAACCAGAATGGGGAAAACACAGTTACCTATACCCCCCTGCCCTATTCCGTCATTAGAGAACTTAATAAGTCAGTGAGGGAGTCGGGCCTGCGCTCGACATATACAGAAGGGTTGATCGAGGGGATAAGCAATGGGCATCAAATGACCCCCGCGGATTGGAAACAACTCTTCCGCATGATTCTTTCTCCCGCACAGTATGTTGTGTGGGATAGTGAATTCCGTGCAGCGGCCATAGCCATTTCCACCCCCGACAACATTCCCGATCAAATTTATGGGGCAGGTCAGTTTTCCACCGGGGAAGAACAAATGCAACTGCCCCCCGATTCCTTTCGCAGAACAGCCATGTGTATCCAGCGTGCCTTTCGCCGCGTCCCTGTCTCAGGGAAGCCCTTAGCGTCCTTTACCAGCATCCGCCAAACTCCTTCTGAGCCCTTTCATCAATTCGTAGACAGACTTAAAGAGGCAATAGCTCGCCAGATTGATAACCCTGAGGCTCAAACTGAGCTTTTGCGGCGTCTGCCCGCGGAACAAGCTAATGCAGACTGCAAAAAGGTCCTCCAGTCCGTGATTCATCGAGCGCAGTACACCATAGCGGACATGATTCAGGCCTGCGCGGAAGTAGGTACTCAGACCCATGCCATGGCCATGCTGGCAGGTGCCTTGCGGGCCGGAGGGAAGCCTCTCGGTACTTGCTTTAACTGCAAGAAGCCAGGTCATTTTCGCCGTGAGTGCAGGGCTCCGGGGGGAGGGGCGCATGCTGTGGCAGGGCAGCGTCTTAATCAGCGCCCCACAAAAAAGTGTCCTCGCTGCAATAAGGGGTTCCATTGCGCCAATCAGTGCCGATCAAACCCCCCCCCGGAAAACTTCCCGACGGGCCCCCCCCGGGCCCAGGAATAAAGATAGGGGTCACCCACAAGTTCCCTTCGCCTGCTACCAAAGGTAGCGCTGGCATTGATTTGATCAATACTATGGATATGCAAGCCACCTTTCCAGGGGAAGTCTTGCTGATGCCGAGCCAACTCACCGGCCCCTTGCCGGAAGGCACGGTGGGCATAGTCCTACCCCGCTCATCTGCCCATAAGCATGCCATCATGGTCATTCCTGGCATCATTAACTCCGATTACACCGGAATCATTTATGTCCAGATGTGGGGCCAGCTGCCCCTCACCTTAACTAAAGGTGATACATGGGCGCAGTTACTGATTCTCCCTTTCATACCTCCTAATCAGCCCTCTTCGGCTATTCGCCGTGAAGGCTTCGGGTCCACGAAATCTTCCGAACCCGTAGCATCATTTCTCCATCCTCAAATCGCCGCTCTTTCACAGCAAATACAACAGGGGAAGCCACTGCGAAAGTATCAAATAAACGGTAAGCTTCTTGAGGGGCTCCTTGACACAGGGGCAGACCTCTCTATCATTGCCTAGAAATATTGGGACCCTGCATGGCCCTCTAAGGTTGCCCCCACGGTATGGGGAGTGGGAGGGAGCCAATCCTCTAGTCGTAGTACTCATTGGCTCCCCGTTTGGGACCCAGAGGAAAATCGCCAAGTAGCTCAAATTCGTCCCTGCATCCTCCCGATTCACCTCAATCTTTGGGGCAGGGACCTTCTGGCGCAAGTAGGTGCCACCTTGAATGCGCCATTTAGTACAGGACCAACTGACCGCTGGTCACCTTGAACCCTCTACTAGCCCGTACAACACACCGGTTTTTGTTATAAGGAAAAAAGCCCTTATGGCACTCGATCCAGTCGATATTGTTGTCCCACACCCCCTCAAAAAATATGCTGCAGCCACTGCTTTTTCGGATGCTCTCCAACTTGCTCTGGCAGGCTATACTGGATCAGTTTCCTATCATTCTTACGCTGATCCCCGCTTGTATTTTGTTCAGCGGATGCCTGTCCAGCTTCTTCCCCTCCTCTCCCTACAGCCTCTCCCAGATGCGCTTACTGTTTTCACTGACGGTGGTCCCTCCCGTGGTGTTGTCTCTTGGTATTCTGATCGCTGGAATGTGAAGGTCACTGCTACCTTTTCCTCACCTCAAAGAGCTGAGTTAGCCGCTGTCCTTCTTGCTTTTGTCCTTTTTCCCTCCCAGCCCCTGAATATCATTACGGACAGTCTTTATGTAGCCAACGTCACCTCCTGCATTTCGGGAAGCTATGTTTCCCCTGTCATAGAATCTGCTCTTTTCCAGCTATTTCTTTCACTTCAGGCCGTACTTCACGCTCGAACGCATTGTTTTTTCATTGCCCATATACGCAGCCATCAACCTCTTCCCGGCTTTCTTACTGAAGGCAATGCCCGTGCTGATGCAGCCTCCCGGTCATTGTACCCTTGCTCTCTTTCCCCAATTGCTAGTCATGAACTCCACCATCAAAACGCCAAAGCTCTCTCGCAACAATTTTCCATCCCACTCTCAGACGCCCGCGCCATCGTTCAACAATGTCCCCAATGCTCACAGCATTCCTCTTTTCCCCCGATGGGCGTCAACCCCCGCGGGTTAGGTGCCAACCAACTTTGGCAAATGGATGTTACTTCTTTCCCTCCCTTCGCCCCCTGGCGCTTCCTACATGTCTCCGTTGATACGTTCTCCGGTTATTTGTGGGTTACACCACAAAAGGGTGAAAAAGCAAAGCATGTTATTAATCATTGTATTCGCTGTTTCGCTGTCATGGGCGTTCCTAATTCTTTAAAAACTGATAATGGTCCCGCGTATTGCTCTACCACTTTTGCTGAATTTTGTACCCGATGGAATATCACTCATACCTTTGGTATCCCTTATAATTCCCGCGGCCAAGCCATTGTTGAACAGGCAAATCGCACTCTTAAAGTGGCCCTCAATCGTCAAAAGCAAAAAGGGGGAATTCCCTCCTCCTTACCCGATAAAGAAGAATGGCTTGCCTCCGTTTTGTTCACGCTTAACCATTTAAATTTGTCTAACGACGGCTCTCAGTTTTTGTCTCGTACACAGAAACATTTTCGCCAAACAGAAATTCTGCCGGCACCGCTTGTGACTTATCAGCTGCTCCCGAGCCGTACCTGGAGCGATCCAGTACCCCTTATCACTTGGGGTCGAGGTTACGCTGCAGTCTCCACCCCGGCCGGCCCAGTGTGGGTTCCAGCTCGCTGTGTCCGCCCCTACGTGCATCAGCAACTACCCCAGAATCCGCTCGAGCATGGCATGGCATCGAGAAACCTCGAACCCAATTCCAGATTTCAATTTTCACATCACGCCGCCGATCACCAAGGTGATCACTGCCCGGCACCGGGGGCAGTGCAACCCCCCGGTGACATGGGGACAGATAAAGAGCCTGGCACAACAAGCCGAGAGAGTGATGGAGAGTCAACAACTTGAGAAAACCCCTGAGAACTATGTTGTTGCAGTGATTTCTTGCCTCTTGGCCAATTCCTGTGTGGTATTAATCATTTTGATCCTGACGATCTTTAGCCCTTCCCCGAGTACGGCCCTTCCCCCCCATCACCCTTAACAGATAATGTTTGGGGCCTTTTAGCCCTCTCGATCAACCAAACCAGTTTTTGTCTGTCTCAACAGGTGGCGGTGGGACAAATTTTAGGTACGTGCCTCATCCCTATATGTCATGAGGCTTCTGAGGTTGAAAGTGCAACATGGTTCTTTCAAAGTCTGAGACCCAACACTACCATACGAAATCTGGGCTATAAGGGCTATCATAATTGGGGGGAACAATCCACCTCTCAACCCAAGCAGACTCTACAATTACGTACTCCCTATGTAGCCAGTACGAATATCTCATGTGCTCGAATGACAAATTGTACTTTGATAAGTTGTAAAAAGTTCGGTGGGGAAAGCTTAAACTGTTCTCACTCAGTCAATGTCTCCTACCTACATAAACACATTAAGCTCCCTCTGGGGTGGTTCTGGACATGTGAAGGGTTAACATTCAATTACATCCCCGCCAATATTTCAGATGGCACGCTATGCTGTCTTAGTCGTTTGGCCGTGGTATTACCCCCAAAGACTCCACTCCACCCCCGTACCTCTCGTTCTGTCGCTCTGGATGCCTCTTGTGATTCTGAGGTTCACTTGTTCTCGAAAACAGAGTCTGTGGCATTAGCCCTTTCCCTGGTAGGAATCCCAGGATTGGCTACAGGCAATAGCCTAAATATTAACAAACTTGCCTGTGCTGCAGTTAAAGCTCTTAATGCTACTTCCACCGCTATTGCCTTACTTAATGGGGAACAGGTTGAACTCCGCCATGGGGTTCTTCAGAACCGTGCTGCTATAGACTATCTTCTGCTACTGCATCATTTTGGATGTGAAAAGGTAAATGATATGTGTTGCTTTAATATCTCCGACCATTCCCACGCTATAGAAAATCAAATTGATGTTATTAAAAACCTCACCGCACAAATTCGTGTCGATCCAGACCCCTTTGCCAGTTGGTGGGATTGGCTAGCATCTCTGTTCCCCGGATGGGGATGGTTACATGCATTCATTACGTATGGACTGTTCGCATTGGCGCTGTTGATTTTCCTATGCTGCACTGTCCAGTGCATCCCCTCTCTGATTAATCTCTGCTTGCGGGGCTGTCCATGGAATCAGAAACATTACCGTTATAAATAAAAACCTGAAGGAAGGGATGAAAGCTCGAGCGCTGGCAAACCACGCTCTATGGGCCTTTATCCCTCCCCCATCAAATCCCCGCTTGCGAAATTGTCCATAGTATCAGCAATATTATAACCATATGTACTTGAGAAAAACAAAGGGGGAGATGAAGGCCTTGAGCGCTGGCAAACCACGCTCTATAAACTTCTGAACCCTTGTTATCTCTCAAGGTCTAGTAGTAAGCTTAAGCACTGGAAAATCACAGGCACGCTTGTCCCTCTAGCTGTCCACGAGGTAGCCATGAGGAGAGCTCTTCTTTCACCACCTATCACAATGAAGTAAACAAGCCTATTTATCACTGTCATATACGCCTTACAGCACGTTTGTACTTAATAAAAGCGGCAAGCTGGGACGGTCCCAGGTCGCCTCCTTCCGCAAGCTGTTTCCGTCTGTTTCTTCCCGACACTTTTGGAGATGCAACCAACCAGCAACGTTCATCCATCACCAAAAATTAAAAATAAACTTGGACATCTTATGAACAATGTTGTTGTTCTGCTCACAGACTCAACAATGTACAGTTATCTTTCTATTTGGGAACGTGGTTAAAACTCAGAGTTTCTCTCTTCTGGGTTCATCATGTTGACAGAGAATAGCTAATTTAAAACTTACCAAGATGAAACCAATTTTAAAAAAGAAAAATAATTAAAAGGTATATAAAGTCTGCATTCCCATTTACATTACTTCTCTCATCATGTTCTCTACCCAAAACAATAAATGGCTCGAGGTTTCACCTGAAAAATCAGCCCAGGTTAGCTGCAAACTCTAATTTTTCAGCGAACCTGTTTTATGTTTATAACTGAACACAAATCCAAATGAGTTTCTCCTGATTTAGGATTTTGTTCAAAAACAGCCACATAATGTGACACACACCCTCTGTTTAAAAAGCTTCTGATTCAGAGCAGGGGATATTTATTTCATGCCACATCATTTAGTATTAAGCAGCCCCACCAATTACTGTCTCTCTCCATCTATCATAAGTTCTTTCTTACTGGAAAACCCAAATGGTATTTTCTTATTTCCACAAGCTAAATAACTTTCTGCAGTTATACAGAGTTATGTATCTTAAACACAGGGCAGACTTTTGAATATTTATGCCACAGAGGCAATGTGGAGAAAAACAGCACAGAAATGAGTGGTGTTAAGGAGGAACTTAAAAGAGATTAGACAGGCACTTAAATTAGAAGCAGGAGGCCGTTCCAAGTGTCAGAGAATGTGAAAGAAAACAAGCACAAAGCAGAAAATGGCCAAGAAGCCAAAGCCAGTCTTAGCATTTTTGGATGCTTGGTGTGGAGTTTCAGTGCTCCCAGGTCTCTTGCTTCAGAGATAGACCCCTGCTGATTGTTATCCCAGATCAAATAAAGCCGGGATGTGTGCTTTGCAGGACGAAAGACTAGCTTGGAGTAGTAAAAGGACACAAAGAAGAAGAGAAGAATAGGAGGAAATGAGTGGAGAGATTAAATACAGGTAAGATCATGTTGGGCTGTCACAATTAATTATGGTCAGCACACTGGCACCAGTAGAGGGCTCTAGCTGTGCCATGTTGGATAGACTGAAGAAAAGACATAGCAGATAGGATCAGCTACAAAAGAGGAATTTACAATGATCATGGCAAGAGAAAAATCAAGGCTTGGAGGAGAATTTTAGCAGCAGATAAGAGAGGAGGTGATGGATTTGGAAGATTTTACAGGATTTATCAAGCATCTGATACGGGTGTAGAAGGCAGAGAGAGAGAGAAAAGAATCATAGATGATGGACAATGCCTAAGGTTTTAATACTGTACTTAGCTATTTTAATGCATAAATCTTCTGCTTGGTGCAGTAAAATGGATATACCTAAAATAGCTCTGCCTAAAGGATTAAAGTACTTGGAATTTAGAGAGAGTTCTTGTCCTTTTTGATACTATCTGCTTAAAAGGTAGACATTAACTTACAGTCAACATTTGCAAAAGTGGACTCTAATTCTAGGTGTCAGTTTTTGGGGAATCAAATCAGAGATATCTTTGGACTAATTTTCAGAGATGCTGAACACCTGAAGTTCCCATTGACTTTGTCTGGAGCTGTGGGTACTTGGATCTGAAACTGTATGTTTGTTTGCATGTTTCAAGGCACATAAGACAACATAATGTCTCTGAAACAGCAGTGGAGTGCACCCACGAGGAAACCACATGAGTAAGCCTGGAACATACATCTTCTGGGGAGAAGAAACAACTCTTCTGCTTTAAAAAAGAAAATATTCATCTATCCTTAACCCACAATTATTCACACATGGACAGTTATTATAATAAAGAAGCAAAGCTGTAGGCTATTAAATGCAAATCAACAGGTGTCAACAGGTTCCCCTATGCAAAGTGATAATCATGAAAAGAATTTTGTAAGTCAAGACCTCAATGAAACATATCATGCAATACATCATATATGTTCCCTTCCCAGTGTAATAAAACAGTTGTATTTATCTGTCGAAAGGCTTCCTGTCAGGAATTTTAAAATTCTGAACCTGCAAGCTGTTTCAGTTTTAACTTACATTTTCTAAAAAGACAGGAGACACAATTAGAAAAGTTAAGGTGAAAAGTGATGCATCTTATAATACACTCTGGTACACAAGTCAACCTGAAAGGCACTTATCCTTGACAATTATTTTTCAAAAGGATGTTTTGTGTCTTTCTCAAATCCTTGCACACTAAAAAAAACACAGGTCCAGTTTTGATCTTATCAACACTAGGGTAATTCAGGAGTAACATCATTAAAATCAGTTGTGTGAAATAAGAATCACACTAATGAATTTCAAATCATTGAATGCTAATGCCTAATACTAGCCACTTTTTGTTGAGTTGGAATTTAACCTTTCGTAAATTCACATGCTGAACACAACGCTGAAAGAGTCGAACAGCTACTGTACAGTACTGGGAATGTTTGTAATAGCTGGTTCAGCTGTACATATAGGGGCTACACTTAACAGAGGTAGCCAGTTATCTATTGTTAGCCTGGTGATGAAAGCTGTGTTTGACATATCAGCAGCACCCCTTTCTCCAGTTGAGGCTTATACCAGCACATCACAGGAAAACAGGAAGTGAAAATCGTACCAATATTACAAGAAAGCACACGTAGTAGTGGTCAGCAAAAATAGAAGGGGAGAAGAAATTAAGTCCTGAAGGGATAACAGAGAACTGAGGGTTCAAGGAAAAAGGAAAAGACAGGGAGATAACTGAGGAGAAAGAGGGCTCAAGTCCCATCTCTGCCACTGACATCCTGTGCCCAGTGCCTCAGTTTCCTTCTGTAAAATGAAAATGATAGTTCTTTTCTTCCCTTGTTTTCTGTCTTGTTTGTTTACACTGTACATTTGGGGCAGGAAACCTCTTACTAGCTCTCTCTACTGGGCCAAGCACATGGAAAAACAGAGTTTTGTTGAGACCTTGAAGTGCTATCGTATTACAAATAAAAGCTCAATGAAAGGCTAGTGGAATTAAGAACAATATTTACTTTAATATTCTTAGTAGGAAAATAGATTCTTATGAAAACATATGTCTATGCAACTCTACCTCCCCAGAGACCAAGACCATCTTGAGGATCTGCTCACATCTGTCTCTCTCCTATAGCTACATCAACCACTTTGCCTGTACCAAAAGGCCAGTATGACTTCTTAGAATTAATTCTGGTTACATACACAATTAAATCTGCAAGTCTTGTAGTAATTGCTGCTTTAGAGCTTTCAATTCAGTCTTTCTTCATTTTATTTAAATTAACTGTTTGGCAAACTCTATTCTTTCTTACAGATTTCCAGCAAATTAATTCCCTTGTCAGATTCAAGTCAAGTCCTAAGATTCATTCTTATTATCTCTCCTTCTCTTCTGTTTCCTTGCGCTGTACATATAATTACATAACCTGCACTTTTGACACAAGCCGTACTTTGGGCTTTGATACAAGAGAGTCAAACCATAACAGATTTTTCATTCCCCTTCATATTTGATTAAAATAGTTTCCCTTTAAATATAATGAATCCAATCATTTAATTTCTGAGATATTGTTCAAATCAGGAAACTTTCCAAGGTAGAAGAAGTATTACAGTTGAGTATAGGCAGCTATGGGATAATATACCAGTAACTTGTATCTGGCACACTCTCTGCTCCTGTTTTTCACCTAAGGTAACTGGAAATTAAATATTCTATTTTTGTTAGTGAAATGTCAAGTATTAGGTCCTGATCCTGGGGGTCTGAGCACCCACCATTCCCACTGATCTTAAACCTCAATGTACTCAGGCAAAACTTTCCCTGCAATAATTTTGTTTTATTGGCTCTGGCCCTTCTGTGGATAAATTGGACTGGGAAGTGGAGAGGGCACAAGGAGCTTTTCTCCCTTGTGTTCTCCCTGCAAATAACAATTTGTAGGGACTGCTCACTTCCAATGCTCCTAGGGATTCAAATCATCACAAATGTTGCCTATGGACTCACCAGCTTGGGAAAGAGAAATAGAAGTCCCAGCTAGAGATAACTTCCCATTTCTTTCTTTCATATCCTAAAGCAGCTCAAGCTACTAGACAATAACCACCTGAGGCCTTTCCAGCTTTGGCCCACTGAGAGGAGGGAAGCCTTATCCTATGGCAGCCTCCATTATACCAGCTTCCCCTCTCCTTTCATAATCCCACCTCTATCAGCTATACAATAGTCAGGAACCCAATAACCCTTTATATACCAGAGTGCCTTTACCCTTTGTCACATAGCTGTTCTCCTGCTTTCTGCCCCCCACCTACAGCGCTGGAAGTTTATATGCTGCACACTCCTAAACATCAAGGCAGCAGGTGCATTCCCCCTGCAAGCTGTTAAACCTGTTGAAGGATTGTGCCTTTCCTGAAGCCGTTCCTCGATCTCTCTTGCAACTCTGAAAGAGGTTGTGCAGCGCTGCAAAACCCCTGTTCAGGCCACTGCCTTTGACAAGGCAAAGGCCAGACCAACTTGTGAGTAAGTGTCATGCCACCTGCACTACTGATCACTAGAGCAGACATCCAATAGAGTGAACTTGTGCTTCCTACAACAGTTGAAATCTGAAAGATGAAGACGACATTCCTTGCTCTGTTAACACCAGTTAAAAATAAGTCAAGCTTTCAGGAGAGCCCTTGTCTGTCACTTGCAACAAGGAACTATTACAAGAGATAACATTAACTATAAGGCCACAGATAAAATTCTTGAGGAGTTGGTGCCTTTTTTAATATACTCCCTTGGAAAGAGCTATTCTTCAACATGCAAAAATAGACCTTCTATAAACTGGGAGCAGGTATCATGAAATTTCAAAGGAAGAAATAACAGCACTATACATCAAGTAGTATATTTTATCTGACTTTTCTCCTGGAGTGTTGATGTCCATATAGTTCTTCCAGTGCCCAAAAAAGGTGATCAAGTGATACATATTTACAGTAACCGCATTATTAAGTTTGCTACTGTCTTGTTTGTTTCTTGACCATTTGCCAATCTTGGGAAGGACTTGGCAAAATAATTCCTGTGAAGAAGTAATAACTGTATCCAAACCACCCTGCATTACAGTGAACCAAGAAGAGTAAAGGAAAGAGTAATGAAACTGCCAGAAAAGATGGATGGAATGGCAGTTCTAAACAACTGATAACTGACTGAAGTGAAAGGGGAAGGATAGCTATTATTGCTTAAGACATAAAAGCAACTGGCAGTTTGCTGGGGAGAACTGAAAGCTACCTGAGTTAATATTTTACCACACTTGAAGAATAATGCTATAGTCCAGAGTGCTACATACAATACATAGTCAACTTATATCTCTTTCTCACACATATTTCATATCACATTATGTTACACAGCTTACACTTTTATTTTGGCAACTGAGACATTAAACACCAGCTAAAGGCCAAACTTTCCACAGAGCAGAGACATGAGTTAACTGGACAGTTAAGGTGTAACAGCTTTAATGCATGCTCCAGTGTCATACCCATTGTTTGCACTAGCCTGACTAAGTAGTTCTTGCATTACAACTACATAAAATAAAGGAAGCATAGTTCTGATCTATAAATCAGGGCAAGATCTTCTGCTGATGTAAGACAGCATAGCTTTACTGAAGTCAGTAGTTACCACTTTACACCAGTTGAGGATCTGGCCCCAGAAGTCTGAATTAAAATGTGAAAGCAAGACACTATGGCTTTCTTGTCCTAAATATTAGCTCAGTTATATGAATCCAAAATCCAAAAGGTAAGAATCTGTAATAACTTTTAGGTAACAACTTACTGGCATATGGTTAGAGAATTTTATGAGTTTTGTTAACGTAATCTATTTTTGTATTTCTAAATCTTTGTTCATGTCTGTGTTTGATGCACATCTGCTAATTACATATTCCTCCTCATGGATATCCAATTGAAGTTGGTATGACAAGGACACACATGACCTATAGCAGTGGAACAGAAAGTCAAATAGACACCATATAATTTAATGAAGGGAACCACTTTTTTTATTATTATGTCATCTTTTCTGCCTGGCATGGTAATTGTGCTTTGGGTTAAACAGATAACTTGGGATCTCTCTTCTCTGGGATAATGGACAAAAAAAGTAACATTTAAATCTGTGAAAAGGGGGAGCTGGCCAGAGAGAAAAATGAGTGCTATCATCCATTTCAGCCATGTAGCGTGATGGCATAAAACACAAAAAATTTCCTCACACAGTTAAATGGAAGGGTAAGAGGATGAAAAGGAAAGTGTGTGGTCCATTTCAGTATAGCTAGTACAGTATATTGTATTTTCATACTTATATGAAATACCTCCCCAAGAATGTTTGGCATATTGTTGCTTGAACAACAGAGTATAACGCTATGTTAGCATCCAAATATATAAACAAGCACACTAGAACACCTGAGTTTATATAGTGCAGAAATGAGGCTCAAAGGCCCAGATCAAACAAAGTTAGGCCTGTAACTCCCTAACTTGATTTCAATGGAAATTAGGAACCTAAATATCTTTGAAGATCTGAGCCAAAATATTTACATAAGAGACCAACAGAGAGAAATATAATGTCTTCAAACTGAAGAACATTTTGCATTAGCGAACTACCCAGACTAGTGATTTTTATTAAATGTGATGAGATGTTTGACTGTAAAAAACTACAAAGGGAAAGAATGAAGAAAGCAAGCTATCCTTAAGAACCTCACAGTTGTGTCTCTTTGAGCAGGTCTACAATATCTCTCTAACTTATCCAAAGTATAAGAATGGAAACTATGCTTCTCCCAGGGAATCTGCATTCAAGGTGGATCAGTACTAGACAAAAAAACTGCAGCACAAGGAATGTTCTTTTAAAAACCAAGAGAGGAAAGAATGTGAATGGTTTTCATCAGCCTACATTAACTTCAAGTAGCTCTGAGACAATGTGAACAATAAATTCCACTTGGATTTCAACTAGTTTTCTTTTCTGATGAATAATGAATGTTTACACTGACCTAGTCCGAAAATTCTCTTTATTCCCTCCATTCTTCCCCTCCACACACACACACACTTTTTTCCCCCTTTCCATTTGATTTGCCCAAGGGTAAAGTTTTTTCACAGTGCATGTAGGACATGTACAAACGCCCATCTTCATGCTTATCTTTATATATCTTTAGCATCACCACCACGTAGAGTATTAACAGAATTTATAGTCCTATAAAACTGGTTGAGGAGTGAAAAATGCATGAAGGACTGGCATGGACAGCAGTTTTTCTCTTTTAAAATGTACATATTTAGAGAATTCAAATTTAGAAATTAAATCAGTTTCTTTATTTTCTGCCCCAGCTTTGCCCCAATGCTTTCATAGAACCATAAGGTTAGAAGGGACAGCAAGGGTCATCTAGTCGAATCCCCTGCCAGCATGCAGGATTTGTTGTGTCTAATCCATCCAAGATGGATAGCGATCCAGCCTCCTTTGTGAAAACTGTGACCCACATGAAAGAGTTTTCTTTTAGGAGAAGTGCAATTTAGATGAAATTGAGATATGACAGTGAAGCCTCATATCAGGTGTCCACCTCACTTGGGTCAGGCAGGTCACCATGATTTCTCTCAAGAAACAAAACAACAAAGACTTCAAAAGCCCATTTGATCTTCCGGACTTCTTCTAGGATTTCACAGATGAAGTCCTCTGTATTCCTGCCCACATTGAGCTGGCTAAGGCAAACAAAAAATATGGAGCTGAGCAGTTAAGAACATGGATGAGGATGAGGACATCAGTCATTAACTTGAAGTCTGTACCCTAAGCAAAAAGAACAAGCAGCTAACTCCAAAGCCCACTTAATTCCCAAAATCCAGCATACTCTTCCTCTCCTTCCCTCCCGGTTCTATTTCAGAAGATTCCTACTTCAAAGATCTTTGCCTAATTCAATGACTGTTGCCAAGTAGATATTAAAAATGAGAACACTTAGTGAAAGTGGATAATTACTTTGAATCTTAGATTTACTGAGTCATCGTGTCCTCCTGAATTTAAAGCATATTTTTGCTCCATACTGTTGACTCCCCATAGTTGTCATTCATTACCAGCCTCTGCACTGAGAAGAAGTATTTTTTCCTGTGAGAGAGGAGATTTGGGGGGTAGAGAGACAGAGGGAAGAATCTTCAGTGGTTACAAACCTGCAAGTGTTGACACCGATAAATGATTCCACCCAGCTTTTGAGAAGACAAGTGAAAGCTATCCAAAGAATGCAATTAGTATTTTTACCCCACTGCACTGAGCAGTTAAAGAACATCTAATCTACTTCTCATGTTTTATTTAAAGAAAAAATATGGGCATAGGAATTTTACTATTGGATCATTTTTCATATCATCTTTAACTATTGGTTTTTCATAGCTCTAAGGCTATGTACTTTGTAAAGCACAACAGTTTTACTTATATGCATAATGAGACCTTTTGAAAGCTACAAATATCACACCCTAAAAGGGAGGCAAGGAGATGATCACAGTTACATACATGTCTTGCAGGACTTCAAAGGAGTAATGCCTTTGAAATTTTCAGACTTCGTATCAGTTCTTTGAAATGATGTGTGTCTGTTTATACAGAACAGGCTCTGTCCTAAGCTCATCCTAATAAAGAAGGATGACTTGTGACCAGAAAGCATTTGTGATTTTAATCTGAAAAGTAATTAGAGATTGTAGAGAGAATGTAAAACCTAATGCAGCAGTGGCATTTTAAGGAACAACTGGTGCCTAACTCAATACCTTGAAATACATTGTTTCTGAGACAAATTATCTCATTGTCTTCTCTATTTTTATTATTAAGAGTATTTGAATAAAAACTGGGGGCCTGATTTTCCACTGCCTGGGACCTTGTGGAAAGCAATATTGCACCATCAGTTTTTGAGCAGATGTTTCCACTGAAATCCTTGAGAAAGTCTGTTTCGCAGCTCATGGTATGAAATGAAAACGGCCCATTGTCATTTACAACTCTGCAAAACAAGTGAAAAGTACGTATCAAATACTACTACTGGTCTGATGGAGAACTATGATTTGCTAATATTTTACACCCATTTTTGCATGAGTGTAAATGACTACACAAGATGCAAGACACCGAGAAAGAAAACAGGCTTTGCATCTTTGTTTCTTAAAAATTCACCTCCTAGGCTGCTTATTCCCCACCCAAAATAATTATTGCCTGTATGTAACACCAAAATCTGTTCCTCAGACTTAATGGAATTTAAAAGGCATATTGACCCTTCTGCAATGGGGGAATTTCAACCAGAAGCAACACATTCCATAGGCTTTTGTACTCTTTTAAAGTTCATAGCAGCATTGTGAATATTTTGGACCCCTGATATGATGTATCTAAAAGCAATCAGTCCAATAGCTGTTACAAAAGTACGCTCCATGCCTATTATGCAACCAGTCAGTAGCATTCTTGCTCAAAAATATTAACTTTAAAAAGCAACATTCTTGACAGTAGAAGGAAATATATATTTTCTTTTTAGTTTGCTTGTTTGTAGGGATAGAAATAGGTGTTGGGTTGAGCATATATTTACTATGGCCCATGGTGAAATGGTTTAACAGAAATAATAAATTAAACTACATATATTTGCATGCACCATATGGTTCAGACCATATTTTTAGAGCCAGCATCAGGCTGTTTCTCCCTCTAGTTCCCTGGGCTCTGGAGAGTAGGGGGCATGAGGGTCTGGGTCAGGGAGTGGCACAGCTGTACTTTGAGGGTAGGGGCAGAAAAACAGGAACTGGATTGTTTTAGGGGTTTCCTTAAACCTCTACTCCTGGGGGAAATTTTGTGTGTGTCTGTATAATTACAGACATACTTGCTGAAAGATACTTTGAAATAAATTACCAAAATAATTGAAACTGGCATGATTATATAGTGTTATTCTAATGAATAGAATTTGCATAAATGTTGATGAATTTTAAAATATTGTGCACAGAATTTTTAATTTTTTGGTGCACAATTCCCCCACTTTATTATAATTTCTTTTTATTTATTGTGACGGAGTCAGACCAGAAGGATATAGGAGAGTGCTGGAAGGCAGGTATATTAGTCTGAGGATGTGCAGGTCCCTGTTCCCTGGATAGCCAAACAAAGGCTACTCCAGGCCAATCAAGACACCTGGGGCCAATTAAGAACCTTCTAGAAAGGAGTAGAAACAGCTAGCCTAATTGGGACACCTGAAGCCAATCAGGGACTGGCTGAAACCAGATAAAAACCTCCCAGTTAGTCAGGTGGGCTGTGGGTGTCAGGAGCTGTGGAAGGAAGTTATGCTGTTGGTGAGACTGAGTGTTGGACAACGTATCATACTGAAGGAAGGAGGCCCTGAGGTAAGGGTGAAGTGGAGTTTGAAGAAGCGGGGACTGCTGTGAGGAAGTAGCCCAGGGAATTGTATTGTGTTTTGTGCCTAAAAGGTCAACCATCTTAGCTGATACCATTAGGGTCCCTGGGCTGGAGTCCGGAGTAGAGGGCGGGCCCGGGCTCCCCCCCTTTTTTCCATCTTCCATACTGGCCTGTGATGAAGGTAACTCACTAGGCGGTGACTCTTGCCAATTATACTGAGAAAGGGAGGTCACTCTGGGGCCTAGATGAGTTTCTGAGGCCTCTAAATCTGCCAGGAAGCGCAGGACCCACAAGTACAGACTTGGAGCTTTGTCACATTATTAACTTAACTTTTGACAAGTAAAACACTGAAAGAAACAGAGATGACAAGACTGCTGTCTATCCCTGCACTTCGTGTGCGCGCGTCTGCGCGCATGTGTGCACAATCTCCTTTTGAGTTAATGGGAGTGTAAATCTGTGCACAGACAAGATGTCAACCACAAACATACAAGGGGCCAAGAATTTAAGTTAAATAAAGGTTAAGCACTTTACTGTAGCTAAGAGTAAATCGAGAGATATTCATCTGCTACACAAAAATCAGAGAATATGCAACATGTGGATAAATTACTTTTTAAAATATATATAATATTTTGCAAGATTGCTTATGTCTTTCTGAACTCAGAGGCTAGGTCATACGTAGCAGTTTTCATATTTCTGCTTAGATGAAACAATGGGTGAGTAATAATTTCTTTTAGTGTACAATTTAAACTGAATTTCTGCCAACAAGTATCAAGCACTTAAAGCATTTTGAATCAACAAAAAAAGAGGGTCAACAAAAAAGATCAATAAACTATACAACAAATAGCCTCCTTGCTTCACAGTTACATTCCTCAGAAGACGAAACTAAATAAAAATTTCATTTTTCCTTATTTATATTCATTTATTGTACATGAATAAGAAAACACTGCAATCATATTTAAATATATGGCCATCAAAGGAAGCAAGCATTCCAGTACTGTATTCTCTCTTTTGATGAGCTAGGAAAGCAGACTGAAACAAATCCAGTTAAAGTATCTTGAAGCAAAACAGAACTTTTTGGACTGTGTTAAAGCACTGTTCTGTAATATGCCAGGAAGTGGGGGAAAATGCAATTCTTCATTAATATTATTGTTATCATTCATCTCAACTTCAGTTTCCTGACCAGTATTAGACAATAAGGCCCTGATCATGCAATGGCATGCCTGCAGGCAAATCCTCGTGTGCAGGAGAATTTCAATAAATTGTATACTGACAGGAAATTATTATTTGACCATAGATTTCAGTGGGGCTTTAACTGGGCAAAGGATTCTGCCTGTGTGCCTCTCATTGTAGGATCAACTCTTAGATAGTATAAGGTACTTTTAATAAAAGGTCTAACTATCCTTCAGTGAAGGGTCAGCAGGCAGACCAAAGAGCCCCTTTTTCCATGAGATACCTTCATTTCCAAGTTAATAAACAGCAAATTTGTATTTAGGTTGAAAATACTGTTTTCTACATTTTAGCCTGATTATAACTGGTGCACCATCAGGAAACAAAATGTTTCTAGAGAACCTTGAGTCATCTTTAGGCACAAACAAGAACATGATTTATTGGGTTAGACATCCTTCATCTGTATATTTGCAAGTTCTGAATATCAAGGCCTTAGAAATCAGTGGTGATATGTAATTAATTTGTTTGAGATTTAAAACCATTTAGAGACAGTCCAGTATTGCCTGAGTTGAGCTAGAGTGTCATTGGAGTTATAATTTGGATGCCACATGCCCCCACTTTTCTCTATGGGCTCAATTCCCTAACCAGACTATCTCCCTCATGATGCACTGCAGTGAGTCAACCCGGGGGAGATGGCAGTGCATCATGGGATGTGAAGACTAACAAGGTAGACCATAGGGAGAATGGGGCATGTATCACCAGAATTACAACTCCCATGAGGCACCATGGCATTTCAAGCAGACAGTTTTATGTGAAACTGACCAAAACAAAAAGATTAGATAGAATTTTTGTTAAATTCAGAGAATTGATCCATCCAGTGGAAAACTGAAGTTTCTACAAAATTTAAATTTCTTCTGGAAAATTTTATTTTGCAAAAGCTGCATTTTATTTTGCAAAAATTCTCCACCAGCTCTAATAACTATCTAATATGAAACAAACAAACAAAACCCCATAATGGATTCAAGGACAGGGTGAGAGCCTGAAGATAACAGAACAATGTAGAAGAGTAAAAAAGAGCATACACAAGTTCTGCAGCCTGAGAGAACCAGTCTTAGAGACTCATATCCAAGGAGATTTCCCTGTGGAGCGGTTTCCAAATTTTTGGAGTAGTGGAGGGAGGAGCTCCAGAAAGGCAAGGGCATCTGACAAATGACAGAGTATTTGATTATTTAAAATTACTGCCTCAGTTCTGAAGAATGCCCTTTCAAACAACTGGAATGTCAAAATATGGTGGCTACATCCAGCTGAACTGTATGAGAACATGCAAGTGTTATCCTAAGAAAGTAAAGCAGTTACTTATGATATCTTTAAACATAAAGAGTGCAAATTTAAAAATCTAATTGAAAAAACTAATATTTATAACTAAGAATCAGGTTGTTTTGTTGGTACATTACAGACAATGATCTTATACAGCTGACAATACTCTCCAAAACATTCCCTCAAAATTCTCCTTTTTGTTCACATCAGTTTTTCATGACCTGTGATCTTGCTTTAGTTTCTATAACAAATGAAAAAACATCTCCACTTTATTTGTACCGAGATGTGTACAACCAACTTAAAGGTCACATTAGGGTTCTCGTCCCTTTGAATAGTCACTGTGTGATACAAATATAGCAGCTGTCATCCTTTTAAAGAATTTACAACTTTTTAGTAAAGTGGAAAGGAGTTGACATGCAGCTGAAGTGACAGAAACAGCTGCTTCTGCTATCATTAAATATTAAATGTATATTCAATAGTAAAGAGCAGAAGGTTATCAACACCAAAAGGGACTGTGTGTGTGATTCTGCCTGCCCCTCAAATTACATTTTATATAATATGCTTTTCGTCTTTCCATGGAAAAATAATATCCAACGTCTCATTTTCTGCCATACCTCAGAGTGGATGATAATATTTTAATAGTTTGAAGAACAACTTTAACTTTACTATATTGAAATTGGACCAACAACATATCACCATGTCATAACATTGCATGAGACTTCTATGAAACTTCATCACTTTACATCATAATGTATTGATCTTTTCCTGTGATGTCTGTTGTATCAGAGCCATAATGCAGTCACAACGTCATGATGCAAATTAGCTCATCTCATAGAATAAACTCAAAGAAATCATTCCTCAGTTAATTACTGCACTGTACATACAGTAATAGCTAAAACCAAGTAGGTTAAGACAGCAACTTTTGCCTTAATTCTGAAACGAGTATTGTAGTCTTAATGACTTTATACTGGACTTAACTCTTTCCTCAGATTATCTATAGTAAAAAATTCAATTGAATCAACATTAAGGTATATTCTGATGTTGTTGGGTGAAATCCACCCCTATGCAGAAGACCAAGATAAGGTCTATGTGCTGTTGTGTCCAGGGCCAGTGCAAGGATATTTTGCACCTTAGGCGAAACTTCCACCTTGTGCCCCCCTCTCTCCCGGCCCCGACAACCTCCAAAAACTAGTAAACTTAGCATTATAAACAGCCTGTCAGAATGGATAATGGCTGTTGTAATGTTTTTTTTTTTACCTTTAAGGCGTTTCAGTTGTTTGCCATTGCCTCTGATGGTGTCCCATTCAAAGTCTTACTACTGTGCAAAGCTAAACAATTGAGCCTTGCATTGCATCACCAGCCAGGTTAGGCAGGGTGACAAATCCCCCTTGCCCCAAAGGGCCATTATCCCCTGGTGACTAATTTCTATTCCAAGTCTATAAAGCAGACTTTTAAGATAAATACATTATTCCTTCAATGTGAGATGTGTGCATGGGTAATAAAGATTCTCACTCTAGACAAGTTACCAGCCTTGTGTAGATCCCTTCCACTTTCCTCTTTGTGGGTAAGTGCCCTGTAAGACACATGTGGGGTGCAGTGAGTTTGTCAGGCCTGCAGTGACAGCTGTTTGTGAGATCAGGGGCCCTTTGCCAAGGGGTGCTGGTGTCCCAGTGAGCTTGGGGCAGCTGACAGCATGGGACAGGGCATTGAGGCTGGTGGGGCAGGTAACACTCACTGGGCTGGGGGGGGCAGGTGGTGCCAGGATGGGGCAAGGTCAGTTACCTGTCAGTCTGCAGTGCTCGGGCCGCACCAGGGCCAGCAGCCTCTTCACCTTGGAGTCTCTCACGTTTGCCTGGGGGCCACTCCTCCTCTCAGGCTCCCCGTCTGCTGTGGCTGCCTGGGAGGATGCCGGCGGGGGGCACCGCCATGGAGGAGACACAAGGAGCTGAGCTCAGCTGGGGCCCAGCACGTGCAGCAGCAGGGGTAAGCTAGGAGTGTAGCCCACCATGGGGAGGAGAGGCTGCGTTGCTGCTGTGCTGTTTCCCAGCCTGCTGCATGGCACACAAGGACGGCTCTAGGTGGGAAACAGCAGCAGCAATGTTTGATAGGCTTTATCACCTCCACTCAACTTTCCCATTGTGTGGCACTCAGTGGTTTTAATGTCAGAGAGGATGTTCCCAGTTGTTGCTTCAAAATTTGCCACAATGAGTTGATGCAGAGAGAAACACAGAGATGCTCTGAATTACACTAAAAAAAATTGCCAGCCTCACTAGAAGCTGATGTTGCATCACAGATCACCAAGTTCAGTGAATGAGGCCTGCATAGGACAAAATATCTCGAGGGTTTAACTCTCTGATCCATGTCTGCACTCCTCTGTTCTTTCCTCTCACATTGGCACCATTATCATAGCTCTGTCCTTTCATGTTAGCTATCATAATTCCCATATCTTCCAGCTCTTTAAAAAGCACATTTGTCATATCAGCTCCTGTAGTATCATCAATGTCAATAAATTCTAGAAAATGCTCTGACATTTTCACTAGGTTCTGTTGTTGTTACAGAACGCACCATTAAAATAATTTGTTCCGTAAGGCTGATGTCAGGTGTGCAATCCAGAATAACAGAGTAATATCTTGCTGACTTCAGATCTGCCACAATCTTCTGTTTGACTGTTGTTGCCTGTAACTGTATGATCTCATTTTGAATGGTTTTTCAAAGGTGGTAGGATGTGTACATTTCTTGGATGGTGACTCTTCTCAGATGTTCATGGAGTACAGCATCAAATTCAGCCATCAGCTCCACAATTTTAAGGAAGATTTCTTTCTTTGGCACATACAACTGATGTGAAGTGCCACGCAGTGCTAGGTTCTCACAATGGCCATGAGCCTTTTCAGAACACTTTGCCAGTAAAGAGACTCTGATGCAATCTTTTCTTGATGCTGATCCTCCGTGGTGGCCTTTTATCTTAGTCTCATTTCAAGCTCTTTCCACCTATGGAATGCTCTCTGGTGACTTGATGCCTTCTCCCGGCATGCCAGATTTCTAAACAGATTTTTCCAGTCCTTTGTTCCTATAGAACCCAATGTGGCTGGAACATTAGACTGGAAGAGTTTGTAACAAAAACATGCAGCATTCTAGGTTTTTGAGTACACAAGCCATGCTTTTCACTTTGTCACCATTGAGGATTTCACACCAGTAATGTGTTGGATGGAAACTTCTATTTTCATTGTCTTTGGGGAACATGAAGTTTTTCACTTGCTGTGGCCCATGCAGTACAAGGAAATCCCTCAAGGTACTGCTCAAGTGGGTCCACAGACCCGGATCATCTAGACTTAAGGAACTAAACTCAGCAGCAGCTGTTTCTTAAGCCTCCACCACCCTCTTCTCTGATCTACACTTTTCTTCAGGAATGTCCATGGTTACATCCATTTGAGATGAGATTTGGAGGCTGCAGTAACTGCCAGGTCAGGTCACCTGTTCTGATTAATTGGAAGATCAGGCATATCCTCATCACTCACATCCTCACTAGGGCCAGAAGGCTCACTGTGAACATTTGTGTCTATGTATCTCAGGAGAGCTCCTTCCTGCTTAGATAGAAAAGCTTCCTTTGCTTTTCTGCTTTTTCTAAATGCTGCCCCCCAAAGGGGCATTTTCTTCTTTCACTCATGACTGCTGTTCTGTGCCAGTTGTAGTGGCTCTCGACACTCAGCTGAAGGGGACAAACAAGCAGGTTTGTAGCAGGGCCAGAGTGAGGGAAGATATCAGTGTCTTAAGGGCCTAACTGGCTACTACTACTTCAGCTGGCTGCCTGTTCTCCTCAAGTGGGTTTAGGGAAGCAGCAGGAAAAAGGAAGCTCCCGGACAAGCTGGTGTTAATCAGTCCAGGCTCCTGGGGGTGCTAGAGAGGTACATTAGAAACTCCTCCTCCTTTCTCTCTCTACAGCTCCTGCTGCTTTCTGTTATTCCCTCTCACCTTTTCTCCTGCCTGCCATGTGTCTTCTGCCCTCCTTCCTCCAGCACAGCACTCCACCATCTCTGTGCATCTAGAGCAGAGAGAATACATATGCACCAGCAGCAGACAAATTTCTACACTCTGGGTCCTAGTGGTGCCCACTACCTTCCCCCACCCCCACCCATACCACAGTCTGGTACTCAGGCAACTGCTTCAGTTTGCTTCATTGTAAGGCCTGTCCTGCTTAAACAGGGAAGTTACCTTGGGTTCAAAATTCAGTTTTGAAATAATGCAAACATCTCACTTCACAGAAGCTTAACCCACTGATTGTGTATTTTGATATAATAACAGCTATAGTGAACAATCTTCTCTAAAACCTTGTATAATATATTTCACTCTTATCCTACTCCCACAGACTAAACCCTCATAACTTTCCTTCAGGCATTCCAGATACTGTGTCAGAGAAATGGGGCTTGAGACACTGGTTGGTCTTCATGGTTCATCAAAGACTTAACACACTGATCCCAAAGCTTCCATACATTTGACATTGTTAAAAGAAGAGTGAGAAAGCAGGTTAAAGTGACAAGAAAATGCCAGGGGCAGTATAAACTGAAGGCATTAAAAGCCCTGTCACACACCAAATATAGAAGTACTCTGCTATAATTAGGGAACATTTTCTCAAGGGAAGATTCAGTTAATGTGCCATCGGTACAATCCACTGGTTCAATCTGAGATTCTGAAAATGACTGTTGACCTGTCTGTGTCACTGATGCTAACCCATTTCAATTTTGCAGTGTAAATTATCCTTAGCTTGAGAAAAGAAAAAGAAAAAGAAAAACAGTCTTTTGAAAGTTTTTCCAATGAATTAATGTGTAAGAGCCTGTTAATGTCACTATAAAATTGCTAATCTGGGTAATAGATATTTTGAGCATATCATCCTTATAATGGTAGTGGAATACTGGAATATCCATCCATGCATCAGATCCAGCAATGCTCATATTACAGTTGTACTGATTTCAATAAAGTTCTCATTCTCCCTCACTGCACAGAGGATGAGGAGGAAGAGGAAGATGGAGGAAAGGAGAGATATATCTTCTAGAAAGGCATTGTAACGGGTTGGGACTCACCACCAGGTGCCTCCTGCCAGACAGTCCGGGAATTAGCTCAGTTCAGTGGCAGAGCCCCCTCCTCAGGTGGTGTCCTGTCTGTCTCTCGCTCTTGGTTGCCCTCTGTTGGCATCTGGACACACGTGGCTCCTTGCATGCAGCATCCTCTTCAGGGCACTGCCCTCTGGCAGTACCCCCAAGTCCACACTCACTCCCTTCTGGGGGCAGGGGGTGTTCACAACAGTCTTTTACCCCTTCAGCTGCAGTGGCCAACCACACCCCACATCGAGCCCCTTCTGGAGGGGTCTGGTGTAGTCCACCGAGACCACTTCCACAGCCAGGTGCAATATGAGGGGGGAGACCCAGGCCCGCCCTCTACTCTGGGTCCCAGCCCAGGGGCCCTTTGTCAGCAGCAATCCTGCTGTCCTTCTCTCCTCTAGTCTCTTTTGCTCTCCCTGGACCACTTCCCCTGTGGCCCCTCTGCACTGGATGGCCCTTCCCTCAGGGCCGGCAGCCTGACAGGTACCCAGGCTGGAGTTCCCTTCTGCTCCCCTGGGCCTGCCCAGCACTGTGCTGTCCCTAGTGCTGCAGCTCCTCTCTCAGGAGCCAGACCTTCCTCCTTGAAGGTCCAGGAGAGGCTGACTGCCCCTCTCCAGGGCAGCCTTCTTATAGTGCCTAGCCTGTCCCTGATTGACTGGCTACAAGCTAAGCCCTGATTGGCCAGCAGTAGGCCCTTTTCTGATTGGCTGCCAATCGCGCAGCTACTCTGGCCTACTCTTAGCACACTCGGGCATGGGAGTGGGGCAGTTGCCCCACTACAGGCATCTAGTCATGTTTTAGTGATATCAAACAGTGGAGAAAACACCACTTCCCTTAGCAGTTTGTTCCAGTGGTTTAAAATCTAGTGATATATTAGGAATGAAGTGTAATTGGATTAGTCCATTGGTTTGCCAGATACAATATTCTGTCTTTACCAGCAGATAATAGCTAAAACTTCAGTGAAGGTAAACCCCCCTAATGCATCTTTCTCAGTTATTCAGAGCTGCACTTGGGAAGTGAAGGAGGGGTTTGTTTTGTTTTGATCCTTGCAGCAACTATGTGAACTGCTGAACCAGGGAAATAAAGCTAGGGCCAAGGGAACTTTGAGAAATACTCCTGGCATGTAAGTTCTCAAGCAAAGAAAGGGTTTGACCCTGAAAGTCAATGAGCACCCTTGACTCCCACTAACTTCAGTGGGAGTTGAAGACACTGGGAACCCTTCAGGATTATGTCCATTGATCAAATTTTTAAAGAGGCAAAGTTAATGAAAGTCAAGGAGGAATTATAAAGTACAGAGGGAAGGGCATTTCAGAGAGACAGAGCATGAAAATCAACTCAGCTGATAACAGTCTGCATAAAGCTAAGTAATAGTCACAATCTTGTAATAACCAGAAAAATGGCTATCACCAGGGATGGAGGAAGAGGTATGCCATGCCATATTCATATTGCCTCACAGAAATTTAATGTGACTATTAATATTTATTGTGAAGTAGCATTTAGAAGGCTCAATCAGGACCTTAATGTGCAAATCCCTGTATACACATATGATAAAAAGACAGTCCTGACCCACAGCAGTGTACAAGTAAGAACCATATCCCACAATAGGACTCTGCATGGGCACAGCAGTCTAGCCATGCACTACATATTTCAGGAGCAGGGCTTAGTTATACAAGAGGCATCATGCAGAGACAACAGATAAATATGAGGAATAGCAGGAGAACACTCACTCGAACAGGAACCATACACTTGAGATGTGCTTGGTATGAGAGACAAATAGGAACTTTTGCAAATGTATTTTTAATCATTTTTTAACAATTGTAAGAATCATTTACATAGCAGAATGGAGACATGGGATAGACTTACGCTTTCCAGACCAAGCAATAATATAATTCAAGATATAAGAAAGCTGTTTAGGGCAGCTGGAATATAATCTGAACAGAAAGAAACCCATTAATCACAGTACGTCTGTTGTTAAAACAGATTATTACAAGAAGTCCCTCTGTCTATGTGAATTGCTGAGAAGGTTGATCTGAGGAAATTGTTTCACTTGTTACTGTTTCATCTGTTGCCTGAGTTGCTAAAAGCAGAGGTATTACAAGGGAATCATGAATAAATACATCTGAAGCTATTTGATTTGAAGATTGAAACTTTAAAAATGTCTGATTTTCTGGGAAGACAGTATATTTATAATTACTTCTTTAATACTCAAAGTGCTTCTGCTTTTCCTGAATTGTTAAATTTCCTGCTGTAGAATAGTTTCTACATATACTGCAAATAAGGGGTAGATGTGTATCAGTAATTTACATTGGTCATGATAACATCAACATTACCAAACAACATAGTAATATATATTTAATTTGACAAGGGATAAACTAAGAATTCCTAGTTCCTGTAGGAATTCTTCAAATACCTATCTATGTATATAGAAATAAAACTGAACATTACACACACACACACACACACACACACAAACATGCCAGTCTTAAAAATTGCAGCCCCATTAGATGGTGGATTCAGAAATAATACCACACTTTCAGCATTCTGTTGACATGGCAGAATCAGAGGGTAGTGAGTTGAGCATTTGAGTCAAGTTAGAAAAATTATCTGATCCATTTGTTTGCTTCTGAAGTGGGATAGTAGGGCAGATTCTGTGCAATTGCACTACCCACCCCACCCTCTTCCTGCAACTCAGTTTAACTGTTTGCCACATGGATAGGCCAGAATTTTTAAAGGGTCAATCTCAAGGCCAAGTTATTTACACCTTCAGTTCAGGTCTTAAGAACAGTTTCCATTGCTAAAGACTGAAACACCCTCCAGTTATTTAATATACAGAAACTCATGTTGCAAACAAAAATCATATTTCAAATACTATGTTATATATATAAATAATGTTTTAAACAAATATACTAAATAATAGCCTCTCATTGCAGGATACTAGCCTTTTATCCCTAACCCTCAACATCTAGTCACTAGGAAAAGCTTGGTGAACAGACTTTGCAATGTGCCCTGAAAGTTAACAAATATGGGTTCTGTCTGGCCAAAGTGGTGGAATGAGAATTAGGCTTCTAAGTGCCAGATTCTCAAAGGTATTTAGGTACCGGGCCACAAAGCAAGAGACAGTCTCTGCACTGAAGAGCTTACAACCTAAATTGACAGCAGGAAAATAGAGGCACAGAGCAGTGAATCAACTTACTAAGGTCACCCAGCAGATCACTAGCAGAGCCAAGGATAGAATCCAGGTCCCCTAATGCTCCATTCAGTGCCCTCTACACTATACCGCTTTGCCTTGATTCATTTACTAATTTGTAAGCTTCAATGTAAGACTAACAGTTACTTGTTTTGGAGAAAATGGCTTGGCAGCCTGCTCATCTTTGTAAAGACATGAACCATTTCAAGTGATGGACCAAACACCTGCTTGACTTTGATCACTAAGAGGGCCATAGATCCAAATCACAGGATGGGCTTATCTGTACCCAGAACAAATAGAACCTTCAGTCCCAATTCATCAAGATACAGGAGCACATACATAATTTAGTGCATGAGTAGCACATAGAAATCAATGGGACTGAGGTTATATATTTACTTAGGTACCTTGCTGAATTGGTAATTTAGGGAGTAAGAGGAGACCAGATTCAGCTCTAAATGGATATTGCATCTGTTCCCTCCAGACACACATTTGCCACCACGCAGGTGGCCAATCTGGTTTGCAATGAGGGCTGGCTCCAGGCACCAGCACTCCAAGTGTGGGAGGCAGCCTGACGTTTGCCATCAGGGCAGCAGTCAGGCTGTCTTCAGTGGTATGCCTGCGGGAGGCCAGTGGCTTCCCAGATTCAGCAGCATTTCAGGCGGCGAGGACAACAAGGCCATGGAACCCATGGACCTCCCACAGGAACGCTGCCGAATCCACAGTACACCAGAGCACCCGAAGGTGAGTCGCGGAACTTCTGCGCTTGGGGTGGCAAAGACCTTAGAGCCGCCCCTGTTTTCAACCAATTGATCTTGTCTGCAAAGGAATGGAATTTTTGCTGGCAGGAGAAAATATGCAGCTGACCACTAGGTCAGTGGCATTGATTCTTCATCACCTCTCACCAGAATGCTCTGAAAACTTTTGGCCAAAAGATTTTTGTGGAGAAAAATGCAAGTTTGGTGACTCTGAAACATTTTGCAAATTAGTGTAGATTTCACCAAATGACTCAAGTTGGAGGGAAAAAAACAACAACAAACACATTCTGAAACTGCCTAAATGTTTCATTTCAATATTTGTAGAATGAAAAATTTGCTATTTTGGTTCAAAACTCTTCATTCTAAAATTTTCTTCCATTTTATTTCAAACATTTAGACACGTTAAAATGCTCAAAAATCAAAATATTTTTTTACTCTGTTTTCCAAAAATCAAAAACATTGTCCTTTTTGAGTCAGCCAGAAATCCCCACCACCAGCACCATAAATGCCAGCTGTAATTGGGACAGATGCACCCTAGCCAAGTGATGGTCCTCAGCTCAGCTTTCATATGCTTATACACAGGGGCATAAAGAAAGAACTACACTTTCGCCTTGGGATACAAAAAGAGAAGACAGTGCCTGTGGGAAGGAAAGAGTCTGAGTCCAGGATGAGATTCATGCTATAATCACTCTCTGTTGAATGGGTTTACCTTTCTGGTTATACACATCTATCTCTGAAGAAAATATTTGCTTCCTATGTTTGCACTTTGTTTCTGCTTGATCAGTCCATCATCATACTTATGTAATCAAAAAGTAAATATACTGTAAATTTTGATTTATATGTTCCCAGTTAGCCACTTAAAAATAAGGAATAAAACTAAACTGACCTCTTTAAGGGTCAATCTACCAGAGAGGTTACAATTAATTTAATTTACTGGAGGACCATGAATGACACAGTGATAAAATTTATATATATATATATATATATAAAATTGTTAGTTAAGCAAACAGGCATCATAATATAACCATATACTGCACTGATACTCACATTCTAAGATGGAATGATGCCTTTAGGGTGATCAGCCCATAAATGAGGAGAATGGGTATTTTCTCTAATGGTCCCTTGATGGAAGTCCTTAATCTAAAATTAGCATAATACCCTTTTTATAATTAGTTATAACAATGTCCCTTACTTAACATTAAAATCTACTTTCTTATTGACCATTTAACATTAAGCATCATCTTAATTAACATCTGTGTAAATGCCATGCCAATAACTATCAATGTAGACAGCATTTTCCAAATCAACATTTTATCTAATACATTTGTACAAAAACAGGACCAAAACACGTTTATGCCATGACCTGAAGTAACTTATCTTCAATTTGCTTCTGAATTGTTTCACTTCATTTTATTCATATTTTACCAGGCCTCCCTTGACAATTGTCAAACCTATTTTTAAGAAATAAACTTTTGGGCCAACTTACATTTCGGCTCTTTTACATAAACTTAAGCAAGAATCACCTCTATGGGCCGCAATACAAAGGATAGCTGAGTACAAATGCACACGCATGCCCGCTTATCAAGACTTCATGAATTGTAAACCTACCATTTTGCAACTTTGACTGGACTAAAACAGTTGTTGTGGGTCAATGAATACAGGAAAAGCAGCTAAAAGGTTTCCCCTGCCGGCTGCAAGGTCATGACTGTTTGAAGCCATTACACTCTGCCTTCAACTATTTTAAAAGTCACTGTAAATATCTTATCATATGCTCCTCCATCCTAATGCTCAGATTCTGTGTATCTAGAAAAGACTGTCCTAATTATAAGTATTCAGAAACATTCATTAAGTGCTAGCAAGCTTAGGTGTTTTTTCAGAGGCCAATAATGTAAGAGCTTTTCTCTAGCCCTGTATATTTAATAAGAGAAGAACAGTATGAAAGAAACAAAATTGCAGCCTGTATATTCATAATAGCAACAAGAGAAATGCTGGGCATTGATTTAATTACGGTGGTGTTGATTGGTCTCATCAGGATGACCTAAGGTCCTCTTGGCATTTTCACTGTCAGCATAGATAACAAATTCCATCAACTCTTATCAGTTAAAATTTCACCTTTGGCTTAAATTTACTTCTAACCCTATTATCATCTCTAACATTCTGCACTACAGGGGGTCTAAACCATTCATACAGATTTAATTTATAGCAATTGAAACTGTGTCAGAAAATTAATAATTTAGGAATAATGCATGCATTGCTTACTGAGTTTAATCAGTGTCTATTAATGTGTGTGTTATTTTTGCCTTTTTGCATTCTGATTTAGAATGAAGCTTACACTGACTTCAAGGAAACTCACCTATCTCATCATATCTGAGAATAGAAACCTGACTAACCTCTATCTGAAATATATTTCCGCAATTTGGGGCATTTCATTTGGATTAATTCTGTCAAGATGCACAGCAATGGGTGGAAAGCAGACAGTTGACCAATGGATCCACATACTTAGAGAGTTTCAATTTAAAATGGGAATCTTTGAAGTAGTCATTGTGCATATTTTACATCAGTAGACTCTCTAAATGGAATTTTAGCTGTATTGAATTTTACTTTGAGATACTTATCATGCAATGACGGATTGCCACCATGAAAGATGCTTTATCACTTTCACAGGGTGATCTGAAATTACTCTTTTGGAATCCTCTAGATGCCATTTACTAATGGGCTTTTCTGGGAAAGGTCAGGTGGATGTTTGCAAACAAAAGCAAAGCACCCACCCATGAGTTTCCTTGAAAGATAGCCATGTTTTAAGTAGCCAGCATTATGTGCTGGCTTGTCTCCCATTCGGTCCTACTGAACTTCAACTGAGCAAATTCTGTCTTCAGGTATATACAATGAAACTGCTTGTGTGTGTCAGAAAACAAATTTTCACCATGATTTAATAATAATAATTAACTGGTTTTTAACTAACAGTACTACCAAAGGGATAAAGAGTGTCACTGCAGATTTAATAAGGTAGATACCAATTATATGTTAAGAAGTTACTATTGATATTAAATCAGTTTAATAGCCAATAATAAAGAAGGGTCCCAATCAAAACTGCAGAAAATATATTACGACCCACCAGAACATACCAATGGTCGATCTAACCTGGTATCCTGGCTCCAGGCCCGTCCCTAGAGAGTTCGGGGCCTGGGGCAGAAGTGATGGATTCACCTCTTCCAGGACCAACTGCACCAGCCAATTGCACCGTCCCGCAGAGCCCCCAAAATGCAGGGCCTGGAGTGGAGGGAGAGCGGGTGGGTGCAGGGTGGAAGTGATGGATTCAGCTCTTCCGGGACTGACCATGCCAGCCAATCACACTGGCCTACAGGGTCCCCCAAAGTGCAGGGCCTGAAGCGGTCACCCGAACTTGCCCTATCCAGGGGACAGCTCTGTCTGGCTCTGGTAAAGACTAATTCTTGATGTTTTGAAGAGAAGGAAAATTCTCATTAATTACGTGAATAACCAAGGACCAGATTGTGTCTTCCCCTTAGTATGTACACAACAGAGATGAAAGAGCACAAGAAGCCTCTGACACACATGTGCCACCTGCTCAGGGGTGGGGATCAGTTGAGCACAAGGATTGTGTCAAGCTAGCACCACTAGCCAGCCCAAAGAGGGCAAGGAAGGGATGGAGCCATGGAGACCTCAGACTCTTGCTCTCCATTCTGGGATATGTCTTAGTATTGATGCAAAAGGAAGATAGCTGCTAACTGACTTAAGTTGTGAAGAACATTGCCACGAATTTTCAAAGATAAACGGGGAGGTCCCAGATGATTGGAAAAAGGCAAATATGATGTCCATATTTTAAAAAGGGAAGAAAGAGAACCTGAGGAACTACAGACCAGTCAGCCTCACTTCAGTCCCTGGCAAAATCATGGAGAACTCTCTGGAATGACTGTGAGGTACACGGGATTGTTCCCACAAGTAGTTTGGAGCTGGTTTCAAAATATGGACTATAATTGCAGGTTAATGGGCACCCTTTATATTCCTGAGGGTCGGAAATGGAGATGACTTGAATTATAGAGTTGCAGTAAAAGTACATTGTAACTAACCTAATAAGTGAAGTAAATTCAGATGGCTAGAAGAGGATAATTTAGGAACACAATGGGTCACAGTTTCAGAAGCAGCCTCCAAATCAGCAGCCCTACAATAGCTCTGATGGGTTTTCGGCTCTCAAGATTTTGCCCACAGAAAGATGTGGGTGGTTTGTTTTAGCCAGTACAGACAAATCTTGATGTTCTTATTCAGACAAACTGTTAGTCAAAGTCAGGATTAGTCTCACAGGATTCATACTCCATCTGTGATTATTCATGTGCAAGAAAAGGGGTGTGCAGATTTGGAAGCTTTGTGGAGGTCCCTTTGGAAAGTTGGTCTAATGTTTCAATCAACAGCTGAAGGAGCTGAGTGGTACAGTGATTTCATATGCTTAAATTTCACTACCAGAATCCTTGGTTTAGTTTTGTCTTAGAAGTAAGATGAGTTTTATGTAGTGTCAGGCTATATTTTAGAGCACACCACATTACTAAAATAAATAAGCATGAACCATATAATTCAGTTCTACATTTTTAATTCCTCAAGAGTGTTTTGAGATAGGGGTTTTGTTTGATCCATTGCAAAGGCAGATTCCAGCAATGAAATCTGAATTTGGATTTGGGTCTGAATTCTACACTTTGCCAAAATTTTGTGGGGTGGGTGCAAATTTGGACCCAGAAGTCTTACTTTAAGCATTAAACCACCAGTCAAACAAAACAAAGTCCAGCAGAAGTCATGTTGATCTTTACTAGGGATTTAATCCTGCAAAGTGACGAGTATCTCACATGACATGCTCATTGCCTGGATAACTGCTATTCACTGTCTTGGCAACTGAAAGGATGCTCAGGACCTCGTATGAAGGCAGCCCAAAATATATTTTGTCAGGTCCTCATTGTGGAGAACATTATTGCTTCTGTAAGGACTATATTGCAAAAGTTGAATAGTCTTTGAGCATTTCCAGCGTTTCCTCGTCTGTGACTCTGTCACTCCTTGTAACATAAAAAAGAGTCCACCTACAGAAACAGTAAAGGTTACTACCCTAGTGCTACAAAGGGAGTGGCAAACTTCTTGTTCTGAAGGTAAAGGGCAATTCCACCCCACAACCGTTGAATTTCTAAAATAAAATTAAACCTGAAATGTGACTATGGCTTGTCTGCAGGCCTCTTCTTTTATGCTCTAACTTTATTGTAAGAACCCAGTTAAGTCCCCTGGGCTGCTAGGAAGTAGGATTTTTTGTTATTCATTTGTTTGCCGGCAATGACATTTCTGACGTCTGCTGGCATGAAAGGTTGCATTTAAAAATCTATTTATATTACTTTCTTGTGGGACTGATGAGTCAGAGCAACTGTTAGTGGGATGGCCATAGAAGGAAGATGTTTTTTAAATACCTACAGACTGTGACCTGATTCTCTTCTTACGTTGGTATGAAACTGATGTAGTTTCACTGTCTTCCAGGCAGTCACTCTTGATTTACTCTAGTGTGAGAGGAGAATCAGGTCAGAATTTGGAAGGCGCCAAACTCTATTCCTTATCCATGTCCTTTTTTAAAGACTCCCTTTTGTGTTTCTTAGAATCATAGACTATTAGGGTTGGACGAGACCTCAGGAGGTCATCTAGTCCAATTCCCTGTTCAAAGCAGGACCAATACCAACTAAATCATCCCAGTCAGGACTTTGTCCAGCCAGGCCTTAAAAACCACTAAGGATGGAGATTCTAGGTAACCCATAAAGATCCATCTGAACATTATCTTAAGTTACCTAAAAACCTTTGAAAATTTGGCCCTTAGGCACTTAGAAGCCTAAGTCTCATTGACTTTCAACAGCAGTTAGATGCTTTTGGAAATTTAACATGTATTACATCAGGGAAATTATGTAAAACTAGGCAAAATGTTCCAAAACTGAGTTTTCAAATAATTTTTTTAACAGAAAATTCAATTTTGGTGGGGAAAAAATTGAAAAAAAAAAGTCACTGACATATTTTGGCTAGCTATTATGAATTCTTTGACAATTGAAACTGTCATTAAAAATTTTGACACTAGAGGCAGAATTTAAAAAAATAAAAATGCTGATTTTTTTTCATTAAGTTTTCAATCAGTTCTAGAACTGAGTGATTCATTACCTAGTTTTCATGTAGTTTTATGGTCCATTTAATAATGGCTCTGCAGATTTCAAGTTGTCATGTACAGCTCGTCTCAAGGTCTCTTTATATCAGTTGCCTTATCTGCCACTAAGTTGGGAGAGGCATTCACATATCAGGTTGGGTTTTTTTATGGTTTGCATCGTACTTCTTAAAACAACTGGCTGCTGCTCCATGTGCATATAAAGTGATCGACAGAGTAATGATCATTAATACATCAGAATGAAAAGATTATTATATTTTAAGCTAACTACTGATTTGTACATAGCTTAATGTGTTCAACAACCCAACACACACTTTAGGAAAGAAAATTCTCTAACAATTGGGGGAGGGAGAAAAAAAGGCTGCTTTTATTGTTTGTTTGTTTTTTTAAAATAAAATATAGGACTGTCAAAGATACTGCATAAAACTAAAAGTTACAGAAATGTACAAATGGACGGAAACTGCAGCTCCTAGCAAAGTACTTACACAAACAGGTTGATTTCACTCAGAGGACTGTGGAGTTTGAAATGAACAGCAATGTAAAAAAAGCAAGAGAGAAAAGGAGAGACAAACAGGCAGACAGACAAGAAAGAAAGAAAGAAAGAAAGAAAGAAAGAAAGAAAGAAAGAAAGAAAGAAAGAAAGAAAGAAAGAAAGAAAGAAAGAAAGAAAGAGAAAGAAAAAGAAAGAAAAAGAAAGAAAAGCTACATAGCAAAGAGTTTAAAATGAAAAAGAGAAATAAAGCATTTCAGTGAACGGTTGCATTTTCATGTTCTATCTTACAGCCAACTTTCCTGTAAGCAGTACAGTAACCTAGTTTCTAAGGGTGCATGGCGAGAATCTACCAAACAGTGCAGCTGTCAGAGTCACCTGCATATCTCTGGCACCACTCTACTCTTGGAAGTCTCAAAAGTCAGTCAGCGTGACTTTAGGGTGCTGCACTGTCAATTTTAATTTGTGTTTGTCCATGAATTTAATATAATCTCAGATGATTGGCAGCTGCCATGAATGACTGCCGGGAAGCCAGATTGTAGAGGCTGATCATAATTTCTCCCAGTCATATTCCCTTGGCAAGGACTGTAATGTCAGTGTATCCTTGCCTTCCACGTAGATGCGTAAGATGACCATCCATATCTTGCTGTATGCATAGTGCAATCAGCATGCTAACTGCTAACGCCAAAATTAAGTGGCCAGTACAGTTGATTGCTTTGAGGGAAAATAGGTCTAACAGAGATATAGGGGGAGAAAAGGGGGAGAAAAAAGAGAGAGAGATTAGGGACTTCCAACTAGTGACAACTTCAAGATAACTTCAAACAGTTCAAATAAGCACTGACAAGTTCAGATGCTTATCCAGACATTTCCAAATATTCTTGGTGTTAACTGAACTGGAAATTGGGTTGGTTTTTAGTTTATCTGATCTTATTCACTTCTCTCCGCTTCCCTGTTGACTGATTGCAAGAATGAGCATAGTGAGAATTAGTTCACAGTGAGCCATCGCACTGCTGCACCAAGATGGTCCACATTGCCCTAGACACAGGAAATGTCACTAATGATCTGTTTCCTTGGCAGCATGTTTGTATGTAAAATATATATTGGTTTAATAGTCCACACAGATCTCTTCTTGAGGTGAGAAGTGACAACTTGAAAGTTCCCCTTTTGTGCAACAGCTTTAATTTATGAAAATTAAAAGTCAGCTCTGCACAACTACCTTTAATTATGCATTGAGGTCCCTATGGTCTGAGCTGGTTTTCCATTTTAATGGTTTGAGCTGTCACTTGAAAGGGGAAAATCATAATCTTGGAGAAACCTTCATGCCTCATGCAACAAAGCACAAAGGAGAGAATAGCTCCTTGTTCCTGAATTGTATTATTCAAAATGGAACAGAAAATCTGCCCTTGCCCTAACCTCCCATTCCATCCTCTTGCTTTACTGACTCAAATCTTGTGTGCGGGTCTGGTGCAGAGCACAGCCTCTGCTCTCCAGATATTACCTCCTGTAAGCAAGTAGGCAAGGAGAGGACAGAGAGTGGCAAGGTATGGCTGGAACCTTGGCTCAGCTTCTACCTTGCAACTCACTAGCCATGCCTGAGGTGGAAACTAGGCTACACCCTCTCCAGGCCCGAAGTGACTTACTTTCCCACCCAGGAGCAAGAGGGGAGCAGGGGAGGAATTATGACTGAGTCAAGGAACTGCAAATCACAGCTTCTTCTCTAAGCTGTCCCTTGGCTGAAATAGCTTTGTGCTGCCCTCTACTCAGAGTCGAACCTAATGGTTCTATCCAGTCCTGTATTGTAACTATAGCCTAATATTGCATGGTGCTAACCACCTCCTGAGAGATACTGAGTGCCCTCCAATTCCCACCAAAGTCAATGGAAGATGAAGAAACTCAGCACCTTGCACGGTTTGGCCTTATTACTACCAAGTTTTCTTGAGGGTATATTGTGATAGCCAATTTGTGGAGAAAATTTTCCCCTTTAGCAACAATAGAATATCTCATCTGATGCTTTACAGGTTGATAACTGGAATCATTATTAAATATTTAACCTACTTCCCTCTACACTGGGTGCTTTGGTATTTTATTGGTAGCTTAGGTGATGCACATTCCAATGTCCTGCTTTTCAGGACATGTAACCAAAGCATTTTCCCTAGATGAATACATTAATCTGCCTTGAAAATACGATATTTATAAATTAAATGAAACCTAACAACGTGTTGTTGTTCTCTCCATACTTTACTTTAGGGCCTTACTGCATGAGGGTGATGTACCTGCAGTAATCATTATGACAATGAGAACAGAACATACTGTACAAGAGAAACACTTCAAGAATGTTTTTCATAATATGTGTTTTAAAAAATGACCTTCCAAACTTTACCCTAAATTGCCATTAGCTATACTTCCTGCCACAGATATATATTAACTCACATCTTGTGTGATCAAGGTATACTGAACTGGTGCAAATGAACTTACCTGCACACATTCATATACCCTGATTTTTACAGGACATCAAAGGCTAAACAAAAATGAGCGTGATTTAAGGAGCAGTCAGTGTTTGAGAGGAATGTTTTACATCTTTGAGCTGGGTACATCAGAATCAAGCTAAAGACCTCAAACTACAAGGAGGATGCTGTGGAGAATGGAAAGAAAGAAAGAAAGACGTATACAGTGTGACAGCTTTGGATACTTTGGGATTTGCTTTTTTCCAACTCATGCTGAAAGCATACAAGTAGTGTCCAATTCCACCATAAAGGTTAGAACAGGCGAGAGATGATATTGAAAGAAAAAAGATATAATGCTTTCATTAGATGCTTGGTAGAAGAAGAGAGGCTGTTATAAAAGTGAAGTTCAGTTTAGACAGAAATGATATAGATAATTTTTAATGGGGTTATTTTAAAAACTAATCTTTCACTTTTGCCTTGCTAGTGAGGTTCTTCCTTTTGGACCATTTGGTGTCATGGGCTAATGATAATCCGTCTGCCTATGAGAACAAGAGCTCACAGCTCTAAACAGGGAAATTAAAGATAGACTCCATGGTCAATTGCATCAGTACAGTCCAAGGATCTTGCATGGAGGTGCACAGCAATAATTGAGCTGTTTGGGCAAGAGGTTTGGTTCAGCCTCTGAAAGACATAGGGTATATCTACACTGGAATAAAAGACCCGCTGCACGGCCATAGCTGACCCAGGTCAGTTGAATTGGGCTTGGGTTTTGAGGCTAAAAATGTCTGTGTAGACGTTAAGTTATTGCTGGAGTTCAAGCTCTGGGACCCTGTGATAGGAGAGAGTCCCAGAGCCCAGGCTTCAGCCAGATTTTGAATACCCACACATCAATTTTACAAATGTACAAATTATACAGTTTTAGCCCCAGAGCCCCAAGCCAGCCATGGGTGTTTAATTGCTGTTTTGACATAGCCATAAGTAGCAGACACTAACTTCAGATCCAGAGGCAACCATCATCCGAAAGATTGTACAGAATAGTGTTCCCTAACATCATGTTGGATCAATAGGTCAGTACAATGACAAGTGAAAAGTGCCACCTGCTGATAAACCAGCACCATTTCCACAGAATTCTTATAAAAGAAAATGAACAATTAACTTTTGTTTTTGGTCTGTGCAAGCCTGTGGCAGGGTGGACTTGGTCTGGATGCCTCTCCTGGAGCTTCCTGGCCTGAATCACCCTGCCCCAGAATAGAGCAAAGAGAGGTCCTCTAGACAGCCTAGAGTGGCTGCAAAGAAGTGGCCAATCAGAGGAGCTAATGGAGCAGCCAATCCAGGGCCAGAAGGGCCCTATATAAGACAAGCAGCAGAACAAAGCAGCTCAGTTGGTGTGTGGAGCTTGAATAAGGTATTAGTGTTGATCTAATATACTTAGACTTCTGTAAGGCATTTGATTTGGTACCAGCTAGCATTTTCATTAAAAAAGCTAGAATGATATAAAATTAACATGACTCACATTAAATGTGTTAAAAATTGGCTAATTGATAGGTCCCAAAATGTAACTGTAAAATGGTGAATTGTCATCAAGAGGGTATGTTTCCAGTGTAAACACTATTGTTCCTAATATATTTTTTAACACTCCTTATTGTCTGTCATGCTGCGGGCAATTAATTTTCCCTTTTGTCCCTTTGCTTCACTTATCAATTTTCTACAATCCCTAACTTCTGATTTATATTCACTACTGTCAACGTACTCCTTTCTTCTATTTGTTATAAATTTTAATTATTTTTATAGCTGCTTTCACTTCCCCTATAAAGCAGGTTATTATTTTTTTAACCAATATGGACTTCTTCCTTAACTGTGGCTTTAGGGACATCTAGTAAAGTGCTCTCGAACAATTCCCAATAATCATTTTTTCTGATTAAATTCTTCTCCCATCGGAGTTGGCTCATAATTGTTTTCAACTTTGTGAAATGGACCAATTACTGGTCTGGACTTTATTCTGCTAGCACATTATAAATGTGATCAAGTCATGATAATTTGTATCTAAGCCACTATTAATTTCAGTTCTGTAATCAGTTCCTGTTTTTCTGTTAAGACGTGGTTTAATAAAGAATTTCCCTGTGTTGGCTGCAGTACTGAGTTAGAAAATTGTCATTTAAGATGTTTAGAAATTTCAAGAATGTTTTAGTACTAGCAGCATTAGATCTCTAGCATGAGTCGCTCAAACTGAAGTCCTCCAAGATCACACAATTTCCCCTAAACTTTATAGTTACTTTACATTGTGTTTTCATTTACTCTAACTGCATGCAGTTGTTCATCTGTTATATCTTTTTTCAGGGAAATAATTTGTGGTGAATTAAATAAAATTTATAATCCTGAAATTAGTTTGGAATTTTCTTGTGCATAATATATGAACACACATTACCATTCCAGATTTGTGTATTTATTACGTACTCTAATAAAAATCCTCTTTTTGTAATTGAAAATACTCCTAGAATCTGCAGTTTCCAACGCCCATTTGTTCATTTTGTTTACCTAACTTGTAAAATGGTTGTTAATTTAGTCACAGAAAAACAATACATTATTAAAAATACTGAGTGCTGTTTTGGGTGAATAACTCATACATTAGACTCTGTGTAGCCTGGGATCAATGCCAGTTAAGTCACTCAGCACCATGAAAGGGTTGCTTCTCCTCCGTATGCTGTATCAGGATAGAAAAAGGGCTGATAAAGAATGGATGAATAGGCAGAACAAATAATTTGTCATACAAATCCCTCTTAGCAGCAGAGAGTAATTAATTTAGATAAATTATATCAAGTGTCCTGTGTTTAATATGAGAATTTCATTAAAGTAATAAAGCTTTGATTAACTTCCCCTCTTTTGTGGATGCTCTGCAGGAGAAAATCAGCACTTTTATTACCCTTGTCTTTTCACTCTTATTTTACTTAGTTCCCAATCCTTAGCCCAGAGTAACAATCCAATGCTCCCTTCTGACTACATGATTTTCTATTATTGTTAATATGATAATTTACATAGCACCAGGGGGTGCCTGGCAGTTCACAAGCCAGTAAAGTCCCAATCCCAGTTCCAAAGAATGTAAAAAACTAAGGCTCTAATCCTGCAAAGGTTTATGCCTCTGCTTAACTTTAAGCCCATGAGTGTCCATTATGATGTTAAATTAATCACATGCTTAAAATTAAGCATGTATGTTGTTGGCAGAATGAAAACAGGGTAGATTGTATAAACACAGTCTCACCCATTTATGTGTCGTGCTTTCTCCACTTAATTCCACTGGACAGTTGTCATTTCTCTTGACCATGGGAAAAGAAATTTCTTGTGAGTAGCAATAGTGTAGACTCAGATAACCTTGCAGACTTTTCTAGGAAGGGGGAATCATGATAGAGAAATAAATATTAAACACTTGCTTAAGTGTTGTGAATTTGCTGAGACCATTAAAATAGTAATTCAACAAAAAACTAGTGGGGAAAAGTGATTCAATAAACTAGCAGCACCATAAAAACCAGGTTATTTTGACTGACGTTTTCAATTCCAGCATGATGTTAGCAGCCAATATTCTCACAGGCTCTTGCAGGTTAAAGATTATTGCTTCAAACTGCTTGAAAGCTAAGATCACACACTTTCAGGTGGCTCCTAGCTAGCAGTTCATAAGAGAGCAGACCATGAATGAAGTGTGTTGTGGGGGTTATGAGGGAAACATAACCAAAATATTTTAAAGTGTGATATTTTGTGAACATTCAAAAGCTAGAAAAATCTACTTTTCATCACTGGGAAGCTGGGATTTCTTGAGTCACAGGGCTGTATAACATTAATTTCTTTGCTTGGTCATACATTGAAATAGTCACTCATCTCTTAGATCAGGAGGAAACCACAATAGACTATCGATCATTTAGTAGATATTATGGAGGTTTTTAGCATTACAAGCACCTCTCAAAATAGTGTGCTAAATCTTTTTCTAACAAAAGCTGCATAACAACCTGTGGCTGAATGCAGATTCAAATGAATGAAGGTTCACTGGACAGAGGCACAGGATACCACTACAATGTATATCCCAAGTTAGTTACAGAACTAAGGCCACATTATCTGCAAGTGCTGACTTTTACATTCACTTTTCTTCCTGTAAATCACCTCATTTTTACCTACAACCTGACATGTCAGGGAAATATTTTCTTCATAGTCCAGTTAAATTCTCACTATGTATCTTTTCATTGGACCCTTTCGTAGCAGCTTAATGGTTATGTATTCCAGGTGAGAGTTAATTCTTGTTAGTCTTGCAATGCCATGGTGAACCCCACCTTCTCTAAATGTGACACAGTACAACAGCAGCTAATGTGTTCTAATTCATTATTATTTGACTGAAAAGAAAAATGTTCTATAACTGGAGTGCATTGGATATTAAATATTGACTTTTCCCTGAGCCTAGCAAGAGTCACATTGCATTTGTGTCCAGGCTTTAAGATTAAAGTTGAAACCTCTACAGAGTTGCCTTTAGACTTCTAAGTAGGAATGATGATTGTTTTTAATTTTAGAAAAGGAGTGTGACTTGCATGTCCATTGAATTACCACCACTCAAAGTTCACCTCGATCACTTTGGATTATTGAACCCAAGCTAGACTTAAAAAAAAAAAAAAAAAAGACACACCACCCATTAGCTAGTATTTTCTGTTTAAGCATAAAGGTTCTGATGACTATTATAAAATTATAGCCTCCACAGCCTGACTTTACCTTCCCTCAAATGAAGAGGCAAAAACAGAAAACAGCTTACTAGTTTGGGCTCTGAGGACAATGCATATTTGTGAACGAGATAACTAAGATTAAAAGGCAAGCCTCATCAAGACAGAAAATAATGGTACTCTTCTGGTTATAAACAAACAAACAAAAAGTTTCACAAAATAAAAATATATCAACTTCTTTTTATCATATTTAATGAAAATGTATGCATAGACCTCAGTGGTAACACCTTCTCTGAAAGTAAAAATATTAATCTTTGGCAACATGTAGCAGGGTCACTGCAGGGCCCTTTTGGCTCCCGCTGTGCTGACACAGTCACTCAGAGACCCTGGGGTTCAGTAACCACTGGTGCAATTTATTTACATGTTGTGCCCTATCCACCTTTTCACCATACACAGCTTGGGTTCTAGTGTCTGCATCCAGGAGAGAAGAGCTATGGCTCTGCTTCCACTCCCTCACTCCTCCTCTTTTTATAGCCTCAGGCTAATTGGGGGCAGCTGTCTCCCATTCCTCAATTAAGCAGAGGTTTTCTCTAGCCAGCTCCCATTTACTTCCCTTAATGGGAGCTGGCATGATTGTGGGCTGAGTCAGCAGTTCTTGCCCAGCACCCTCTCACATAACACTACAAGAACATAAGACTAATTTCCGAACTGTGGGATTTCCACTAGGCCTGTGGGGCATTAACAGAGTGTAATTGGTGATGTTTGTACAGCTGTGGCAAACTCTAGCTGCTCTTTGCAACTAGTTCTTCTTAGAGAGGAGTACCATTCACCAAACCTCCCAGCCCTACCATCAGCCTGCAATCATAAAGTTATTAACAAATAAAAAATGAATCTGATATAGTTATCAGATTTATAGAAATGCTAATGAGGGCACTTAGCTATAAGCTGTAGGCACTTAAAATGACAATACTCAAAATTACTGTGCATCAGTACAATTTGAGATGATCCAATACCAGGCATCTTAAAAAACTCAATTTTCCCTCTTCATATGCTCCCCAGAACTTACACCCTTAACAGCTCAGCATATCATATTTACATTTCCCCCCAAACCCCTCATTTTAAAAATGTCTGGGGTGAAAAAGACATGCAATATACTCTGAAGGTCATCAGATCTGGCTAATTTAGGCTAACTTGAATGAACACACACCTACAGTAACCCAAAGGCTTTACTTAGATGAAAATCAACATTTAATAGATATAATATTCAAGAAGAGCATCACAATAATTCTTGCAGCCATAAGCAGATGTGAGCAGAAATTGGACTGCAAAGTGCATTCATCACTTAGCAAATTGAACTGATTTATGCATTTTGCCACTATTTAACAAATCAATGGTTGAACTTCTAATAAATCTTAATTATGGTGTCATTACAATAGAATATATACAGAACAAAATGTCTTTCCCAACCAAATTAGCTAACTATATTTTTTTTCCAACTTAGAGTCAACAGAAGCAATAGTTCTACTGTGCTGTTTTGGGAAATTTTCTCTTTCACAATCACAATGTATCAGTGCTGGCTATCTTCTGGAAAATTATAAAATGCAGAATACACACATCAATAGGAAAGCTACACAGAGCTTTTCCCTAGCCTTTTTCTTGTGCCTATCCTTCATTATATACTCCACAAAAGACTCCGGCTGCATACACATTGTGACAAAGCTCCAAGTCTGTACTTGTGGGTCCTGCGCTTCCTGGCAGATTTAGGGGCCTCAGAAACTCATCTAGGCCCCAGAGTGACCTCCCTTTCTCAGTATAATTGGCAAGAGTCACCACCTAGTGAGTTACCTTCATCACAGGCCAGTATGGAAGATGGAAAAGGGGGGAGCCCGGGCCCGCCCTCTACTCCGGACTCCAGCCCAGGGACCCTAATAGTATCAGCTAAGATGGCTGACCTTTTAGGCACAAAACACAATACAATTCCCTGGGCTACTTCCCCACAGCAGTCCCTGCTTCTTCAAACTCCACTTCACCCTTACCTCAGGGCCTCCTTCCTTCAGTATGATATGTTGTCCAACACTCAGTCTCACCAACAGCATAACTTCCTTCCACAGCTCCTGACACCCACAGCCCACCTGACTAACTGGGAGGTTTTTATCTGGTTTCAGCCAGTCCCTGATTGGCTTCAGGTGTCCCAATTAGACTAGCTGTTTCTACTCCTTTCTAGAAGGTTCTTAATTGGCCCCAGGTGTCTTGATTGGTCTGGAGTAGCCTTTGTTTGGCTATCCAGGGAACAAGGACCTGCACATCCTGAGGCTGATATACCTGCCTTCCAGCACTCTCCTATATCCTTCTGGTCTGACTCCGTCACAACATGCTTTCTCTCACATATATGTATCCTTATTTCTTACCAACAAACCCCACATGGAAAATCTTTAGAAGCAAACCACTATATTCTACATTCAGTCCATAAATGCCCTTTCCACTAATACCACAGGGGAGTCTTGCACAGTAAGTGAGACAAAAGTACGGCCATAGGACCTGTGAGGAACTTTTGGTTCTCATCATTTTGGTGGATTAATCTGAATCTTCTTATTCTTACACATGCAAACCCAAATGCTGCCTGTGACCAAGGAGCTCAACAAGACTTCCTAAAAAGGGAACATTTCTATTTTTTTAATGTCATAAAGAACTTACCTGAAATAATAAAATTGATCATCAAGATACAGCCTGGTCTAAGGAATGAGCCTGGAGGTAAGCATGAGCAAGTAACTGCTGAGCTATGATCCCAGTTCTGATACTCTTAGGTATATATAGTTTTGGCCAAGGAAATTCACTGCTCTGTGTTTGACAGCAGTATCTATGAAAATTATCAGTAGATATTTTACTGTAAGTACTTGACAAAAAGATCTACATAATTCCACTGCCAGAGAATCAACTTGGAGTAAAACAATAAAAGACATTTCTCATTGAAAGCAAAAAAGTAAAACCTTTCAGGAGTTTATATATTAAAGGGTCAATAAGTTACAACAAGAAAAAAATTAGAAAGATTTTTTTAAATGACAGAATTTTAAAATCTCAAACTCAATATCCCAAAATCCACTTTCCAGATTTACCCTAAACTCAATGGAATAATTTGATGCAGTGCAAACATTAGCAGGTTTAAAAGAGTTTGGTTGCCGAGAGAAGACACTGCTCCACAATACGTGACTTGTCCACAGTCACAGAGGAAGTCAAGAAGATATAATCAGAAGTTTCAAGCCCTGTATTCACACCTCTAGACCATACATCCAAAGAAAAATTGTGTTAACATATTTGTAAGCAAAGATGACTTTCCACTGACATATATGTATTTCAAACTTAACAAAATAACACAATTGATTTATTGTGGAAATGCATATTAGATGCTTAGAGTTCCCTTTTGGAAAGAGACCTTTATGGAAGACCAATGCTCTTTTAAAGTGGGGAAATGTTAGTACCTTCCCTTTAGACTAGACTAGCAAGAGAGTGTCACCTAATCTAAATGTTTCCATTGTTCAGGGTTTATTGTCAGTTCAGCAACCTTGCAACTGATACTTTTAAATCTTTTGTCAGAGCATCCTTTTTTCCAAGAGCATATGTCTTTAAATTTGTTGAATTATGTCAGAAAAGAGTGTGGTACATTTATGATTTGGTCAGTAGTCTATAGGGAACTTGAGTTTTACCCAGTATCAAATCTCAGTATAATTCAGGTAATTACTTAATAAAAAATGTATTAGAAAAACACTGTTTTCTGTATATATTTTTTAAAGGGAAAAGCCTAATTAGGGAAAAAAACAAAGCAAAAGAGATCTCTTTATCTTCATTCTGGTTGCTGATTAGATGTTTTAAATTTAGAAACTATTAATTTGATAACAAGAGTTACCTACATGTTTTGGAATTTAAAATATAGTGATGATTTTACAGCAACTAGTGAAGTTATTAAATAATGGAAAAAATTTATTAAAGCATTATTTTAACACGATTTTTTGTGAATTTTTTTGCAACTCTTTCCAAAAAGATGCAAGACTTCAGCATTATATTTTCTGAAAATGACCAATTACTGATACTCTTTTTGCATATCTATTTTGAATTTCTGCTAAATAAACAAAAAAAGGAAGGAAAAAGAAGGACAATGTGTACAAGATAAAAATATTCTGACTCCTTTAAAGTAAGAGGAGCAATATGTTTTTCTCCTTGATTTTGAATGAAAAGCTTTAGCAGTAGAGGGCCTTCACTACTGATTCTCTGTTTAAGATACATTATTAGAAGTGATGGAACTAAAAGCAGACCCCAAATTCTCCATACTATTATATCTGTCCCTCCACTTTGGATTTCCTGGCTTTATAGAAACTTCTTTTTTGGCAGGGGAGGGGGGAGAATAAATCTCCATTTCTCATCACCACAGTATCTGAGCACTTCAGAAACATTAATGAGTCAATTTTACAAGTGATGGGCTGAGGCAAAGAGAGATTGAGGCCAAAATTTTCAAATATAGGTGTCTCAAGTTTGGCTTCTGAATGGACTAAGTGAGCACTCAGGTTACTCAGAACCACTAAAATTCAGGGCAAAGGCTTCTAATCATGATCTAAATATTAATTTACATGAGAAACTTTGTGCATTTATGTCTGAAAATGTTGTCCCCACTCACTTGTCCAAGGTTACACAGGAAGCCTGAAGTAGCAATGAGAATTGAACCCAGATCCCAAGTCATATTCCAGAGTCCCAAGACCATCCCTCAACATTGCAATCTTCTTTGAAGGTATTCTTCCCATTAATTGTGGATACACATTTTGAAGTTTAACTCAAGTTTCATGATTTTTTTTTCTCTTGAAATGCTTTAATTTTCATAGTTAAGACTCCATTTTTGGTAATTGGGGGATGTTTAGACTTCACCAAACTATTGATAGAAATCATTAAAATTTCTGATTCAAAACATTTGGGGAGAAGACATGTTCTAAACAGTGACAGATCATGATAATGTATTTAGATTTTTTTATCCCATTCATTACATCAGAATTATTAAAACAGATTTCACAGGCAGGTATCAAAGGGGATAAAGTTAAAATTGTGTTGCTCTGTTGGGTGAGAAGTATCCCCTTTGCTCAGCATTTCCTGCTTTTCTACATTTGAGTTCTGTGCACCTTTGTAATACTAATGATAAGAGGACCTGATATCTATGGGGACCTGAGCTCTATATTTTCTATAATTTAATCATGTTTGAAGTTTTTGAATTGAACTCTCATGCTGTGGAAGACATGTTGCACAAGGCATGGTGGAGCTCCTGGATTCCTCTTAACTTCACGTTAAGAAAAATTTAAACATGTTACTCTAGCACTCAGAAGGACTTTAAAAATGAACACCAAATTCTACAATCTACTTTCCAATTCAACAGTAGAACCTCATTGACTTTGACAATACTGTATGTATAAAAAATTAATTTGTGATGGAACGGAAAATGTTTTAGAGTGCATTAATCGTGCTTTTACTTGCTGTGATTGGTACAATGCAGATATAACATGGATTCCTGCTGTAAGATAAAGTAACACTAACTGCTTTTTTCCTCAATTTTCAAAAATAATTTTGCCTTCACAGCATATGATAACATCAAAGTTATGGTGCCTTTTTCAGTATAGTTGTTACTAAAACTTTCTTGTAAAGAACAACTTATATTCTTATCATTTATACAGTTTCTTTTTTCACAAAATGCTTTACACAAATTAGATAGGGATCACTTCATTCTGTGCAGCCACCTCTGGGATGGGATGGGATAGATGTTTAAGAGCACACAGCTAAATTACACAACAGTTTAAAATGGGGAAGAAATATTTCCAACTGAAATGGCAAACAGGCAGAATGTAGCTACTCACATTGGTATATGGCCAGGATGTCAAAGTTAATGTAATAAAACAGAGGTTCTCAAACTTTGTTGCGTTGCAACCCCCTTCCAACAACAAAAATTACTACACAACGAAGGAGGGGGGACTGAAGCCTGAGCCCACCAAAGTCCCGCTGTCCTAGGGGGATGGGGGGCATGAAGCTGAAGCCTGAGCCCCACTGGCCAGGACTGAGGGCCAAGATCTTCAGCTTTGTCCCCAAGTGGTTGGGCTTGGGCTTCAGCTTTGGTTCCTGGCAGTGGGGCTTGAACATTGGCTTCAGTCCTGGGCTCCAGCAAGTCTAAGCCAGCCCTAGCAACCCCATTAAAATGGGGTTGTGACCCACTTTGTTACTTTCACCCCTGCTTAGAAGAGATCAGCAATCTGCCTACTCCTTTATTATGTGGTGGTGTATGTATTGTGGCAGAACATAGAGACCCCAACCCCATTGTGGTAGGCACCATACAAATTCAAATTCCTCTGTCTCATTATGTAACAGGACAATATGGTGGCTTTCTACATTTTTATGTGGCACTTCTTCCGTGCATAAGGGACAGCATGGAAGAAACCACAATTATGGTGGAGGTGGTTTGGAAAAGTGACTAATGAACATTCATTGCTAGCATTGCTGGTAGAATGGGAGCCAAGAGAAACTTTAAGAGTAAAGGAAAGTAGTCTTATAATGTTATGCTTGAAGCTGTTAATAGCGCCTATGGAGCATGTGTTTCATCTATAGATTAAATATAGACTAGGTAAAAGTCCATGGGTTTACCAACCATCTTTCATTCAAATTACAGGGAAGAAGTTATTTATTGCCCCTTTGTTTAGTGATAGTAGAAACAATAAGAAGCGACCATTCAATGCAAGGCTTAACATGGCAAAGTCAATCAGAAGCTAAGTCGACTGGGGACTTAATTTCTGGGGACAAAATTTCTTACTGGATGATCTATGAACGCAAAAGAGCTAGAGTATTCTAATAAATTGTTCGTTATCAATAGCATATCCTGCTCTAAGCCTGATGAAACAGAACTGTTCCAAGTCTAAGGCCAAGCTCTGAGGTCAGTACAGTTATTTATCTTATCAAAAATTGTGAGCAAAGGAGGTTACTTGATACTAATATTGGAAGGTCTTGCTTTTTCATGCATTCCTTGAATCATATTCTACACATCACACTGCAGCTCTGCTGGAAGCTATAATTACAATTACAGCTTCCACTCAGAGGCCATTCTCAAAATCAGAAAGATAATGAAACAATGAATAGATTTTTTGATGTTTCAATTTTATGTAGTGATGTACAGTATATGGAGTCTAGAGCCCTTGAAATTAGGTGCTGTTTTACAAGAGTATTTAAAGAGCCAAGTGATCCAAAATGAGTTGCATAAAATGATCATTGTTTCTTCCTCTCCACTGCCATATTACAGGTTATCCAACTTATGGGAATAATGCAGCCTTCCAACAGCAAAACCAGAAACATATTCCTTGCCTGAAGGCTGCCAAATTCAGATTCTTGTGGCCCATGAAAAGGAGGAAATTCAAGGGTCTACTACCTTCTGCAAACAAAAAAAAAAAAAAACCACCAAAAAACCCCAAACACATCCCATTTAGTCCTGGGAAGTTCTGTATCAGGAATTTACAAGAGTAACCTAAACAATATTAACTGTCACAATAGAATATTGATTCTCAGATATCCTGGTACCAGACTATCCAGGGCTTGAAAGATAGTCACCAATATTTGGAACTGCACGAAAGAGGGCAAAGGAAGTCAGTAACCAATGTTGCATACTGCTTTTTGTGATCCCCATACAGGGAAGCAGGAAGCTGCATCCCATGGCAATTAGCACATTACTAACCTTGAAGTGACAAAAGCATGGATGGAATGTTCCAAGATCTGCATTAGAGACAAATGGCCTTGCCTCCAGGCCATGCATAAATAGAACAAGGTACCATGACTGCCATCTGAGTCCAGGAGCTGCCATGGATCCTGATTCAGATAGGAAGTGAAAACAGCTTTAAAAAAACCCTTAGCAAATGGAATAAAGAGAAAGCTGATAGTAATGAATATAAATCAGAAGATAGGAATTATAGAAAATTGATAAAGGAAGCCGAAGGGAAAATCAAAGACGAGCAGAATTAAGAAAAATAAGTAGGAAGGATTTTTTAAAGTATGTATATCATGAACAGAAAGAACCCTAACGATGGTATTGGTCTACTCCTAGATGGAAATGGTAGAATTGTCAGTGATAATGCAGAAAAGGCATAAATGTTCAACTAATATTTCTGTTCTGTATTTGGGAAAGAGTTAGTTTTTGTAGTTATTAAAGCTCCCATGAATGCAAGTAACTGATTTTTTGGTTCACTAAAAATTCAGAAAAATAGAAAAAAAAATCAGTTTGGGTTGAACAAAACTTGCATTTTAATTTTGGTAATTTAACTTTTATTTTTTAAAAAAAGGAAAATTAAGGCCCAGATTCATGAAACAGGAGAAGGAAGGTGTGACACTATACCCCATGTTCCTCAGAATAATATTCATGTGAAATGAGTATTGCATAACTATGATCATACAAGACACATATTGTGAGATATCATTGAAAAGGTTATGATTTACTGAATTTGATTATCCTATGTGTATGCATGTATCATCTTGGTATCTAAAGTTATGAATATTGTCTATGAATCTATTACAAATGTGTTTACACTTGGGGAAGGCCAACTAGGCAAAAAGACTGTCAGTCTATATGGCTGGCTGAGAATGGCCCATTCAAGTCAATGGACCATTAGGAGAACAATAATTCTTAGAAGAAGCTAATCTCCCACTGGGGAGCCTTCCTGAGGACACTATAAACAGTCTCTGAGTCATGGCTGCTGTGTCACTTCAGGGGCACATGGCCAGATCACCTGATTCCAAGGCTCTTCCACTGGAAGGTGTGAGAACCAAGCTTGGAGACAAAGGGTTCCCACCATATGCAAAAGCCATTTAAGGCAGGGAAGTAGCATCACTGTGGTTCTTCACTGACTCACCACTCAAAGGAGACTCTTGGAATCACCTGAGGAACAAGAACTGAACTGGGGAGGGAAGTGCTGGACCTAGGCTAGAAGGGTTTCAAGCCTGTGAAAGGAAGACCTGGGCTTTTTAAGATGCAAGCAGGTGCAGCTTGCCCCTTAAGAGCCTGCAGCCATCTTAAATAATCATTTCCAGGGAGAATTTGCACTCTTATCCAATCTCTCTAATATATTAAGCTTAGATTGCATTTTTTGTTTATTTGCTAGGTAACCTGCTTTGATGTATTTGCTATCCCTTGTAATTATTTAAAATCTATCTTTTGTAGTTAATACATTTATTTTTGCTTTGTCTAAAATCAGTGTGTGCGGGAGTCATAACTTGGGGAGGGAGTAGGGCAAAATTTCAGGAGCTTTCACTGGACAGTTTCCTGTACAGTGCAAGATGGTACAATTTTGGGTTTGCCTCCAGAAGGGGCTGTGCTGGGCAGTTCCTTAGCTGAAGCCTTCCCATGCAGAGCTGATCTCAGCATTTGTGTGTAGTTGCAGCTGGGTGTCCTTCTACCTGCATGTGTGCTGGAGGGAGCTCGAATGCCTGTACAGCAGTTCAGTGTAAAGGGAACCCAGGCTGGTGAGTCAGGTGGTACCCCAGTTCCAGGTGGCATCCTGGGGGAACCTGTCACAGAGGGAATTTGAATGCAGGTTTTACCCCTCCCAAGATATTGCCCTAACCACTGGGATTTGAGCTATTCCAGAATGGGTCAGTCTCACTCTTTCCTTTTGCAGCTGTTCTATTTTGTATAAAATACTAGATTATACTAGATTATTTAATGGGTAAGGGAGAGCAACCAAGTGAGAAAAATACTCTATAGCCTGATGGTTAGGACATTGACCTGGGATGTTGGAGTGGACAACTAGGTTCTAGACTCTGTGCCAATGACTAATTATTTATTCAAAGTAGAGTAGCTTTAAGAGGAGAAATTGAAAGAAACCCCACCACCAAATATCCTATATAGCCTTGTAATTAGAGCCCTCCCATGAGATGAGGAGACCTGACTACAAGCCCTTTTTTCAGAGCTGCGATCTGAACCTGGGTTTCCTACAATACCAGGTGACTGCACTAACTACTGGGCTATTGGATATAATGGCAGCAGCATCTTTTCCTCTGGTGGTTTTGTGAATGACATGTAACTCCCTTGTGACTCTAGCTTGGAAACATTTTTTGCCAAACATTTACCACATTTCCTAGTACTGGGGATCCATCCAAACATGCATTTTTTGGCAAATAAATTCTTGGTTTGAAAAATTTTGCTGATCTCTATCAGTCATGTCATCTAATGATGATATTTTCCATTCCAAAAGTCACTCAGGAGGATGTTAAAGAGCAAATACTAAAGTTAGACATTTTTAAATCAGCAGGTCTGGATAACTTGCTTCCAAGAGTTTTTAAAAAGCTGGTCAAGGAGCCCTGGGCCATTAATGTCACTTTTTAATATGTCTTGAAAAACTGGGGAAGTTCCAAAGAACTGGAAATACGCTAATGTTATGCCTATATTTTAAAAGAGTAAATTTGATGACCTAGGTAATTATAGGCTTGTCAGCTTGACATGGATCCCAGACAAAATAATGGAATGGCTGATATATCACTCCATAATAGAGAATTAAAGGAAGGTACTCATTAATGCCATTCAACATGTAAATGTGGAAAACAGTTCTTGTCAAACTAACTTGGTATCTTTAAAAAAATAAGATTACAGGTTTGAATAATAAAGTTAATAGTGTTGAAGTAATATACTTCAAATTCTGTAAGGCATTTGACTTGGTGCTGCACAACATTTGGATTAATGAACTAGAAAAATACAAAATTAACATGGCACACATTAAATGGATTAAAAGCTGGCTGAGAGAACTCAAAATGCAACTGTAAACAGAGAATCACCACCAAGTGGGAGTGTTGCTAGTGGAATCCAACAGGGATTGATTCTTGGTCCTATGCTACTTAACATTTTTACCAATAACTTGGAAAAAAACAAAATTATTGCTGATTACATTTTCAGATGACAAAGATTGGAGGAGTGGTAAATAATGAAGAGGACAGGTAAATAATGAAGAGTAAACTGAGTGCAAGCAAATGTGTTTTAATACAGCCAAATGTGAAGGTAACTATATAGGAACAAAAAAATGAAGGCCATGCTTTCAGAATGGGTGACTCCTTCATGGAAAGCAGTGATCCTGAAAAAGACTTGGTGGTCACAGTGGATAATCAGCTGGATATGAGCTCCCAGTGCCATGCTGTGGCCAAAACAGCTAATGCCATCCCTGAATGTATAAACAGAGAAATCTTAAGAAAGAGTAGGGAGAGTCTATTAGCTCTGTATCTGGCACTAGTGTGGCTGCTACCAGAATACTGTGCCTAGTTCTGGTGTTCACAATTCAAGAAAGATGTGATAAACTGGACAGGGTTCAGAGAAGAGCCACAAGAATGACTGGAAAACCTGCCTTAAAGGGATAGACTCCAGGAACACAATCTATTCAGTTTAACCAAAAGAAGTCTAAGGGGTGACTTTGTCATAGGTTATAAGTACATAGCAAAATTTTGTTCCCTATCTAAAGGCTTTCCAATCTATCAAAAAAGGTATAACAAGATCCAGTCACTGGAAGCTGAAATAAGGTGAACCTTTTTAACTGCAAGGATCATTAACTATCCAAACAATTTACCGAGAGCTGTGGTGGATTCTCCATCACTGGACATTTTAAAATCAAGATTGAATTGTTTCTAAAAGATGTGCTCTAGTTCAAACAGGAATTAATTCAGGAATGGCTTATGTTATACAGGTCCTGGAAGATCCCAAACCATTTTGGTGTAAAGAGTGTGTCACACTCCAACATAATCCCAATAGGATTTACAAACAAATATGGAAAGCCACATTTGGCCCCTAGTTTGAATTTCAGACACTAGAATGGTAGGGGTTCTAGAAGTGCCTAGATACAGATAGACCTCTTGTCCTCGTATGTTTAGACAGTTTTGTCCATCATGGAGATTCCATGTGCTAAAAAGACAGCAAAAACCACAATGTGGCCTGATTAAGACACTTTGCATTAGTTTAGCATTCATTTTCACTTTCTATGGAAAAATATGCAGTGTTCAGTAATCCACCCAAGAAAAGTGGGTTGGGGAAAGAAGTTTTAAATTATGTTATTTCTTACCATACTGCAAATTGCCCACCGAACTAATGTGGGATCATCTTCCACAGCAGCACAAACATGAGGCAGAGCACAATGCTGTATGGGTCTTGATGAATATTTCCTATCTCATATTCCCATAGAGAGGAAAAATTTCCTTCATTCAAAGTCAGCCATGGATTTTGGCCTCTAGAAAAGCAAATGTTCTAATAGATTGATTTGGGCCTGTACTCTGAGCCTTCCCAAGTATGAGAGTTTATGCCAGGGGCAGAGGTTCTGTGGTGGAAGTGACCATGGGATTAAGAATGTCAGGCTTTACTAGCACTTTAATGAAACATCACCCAATTACAGTTGTTACATCTTTTTCTCCTCAACTGAGCTGTGGATTAGGATATTTTTTTGCATGGCATTTGAAAAAGCTTTCAGTCAGTGGCCCTTCTACCTGCCTCAGGGTAAGAAAAGCCTCCTATCTCCGTCTCCCATGGAGCTTTAAAATTGGGTCAGATTTCTTCTAACACAGAGAAACTTTCTAACTTTCACTAAAATGAAGATTAGGGCCAGAGTTGATCCTGTGGTGGTAACTAGTCAAGACGAACCAGGGATGAATGATGCCATCCTGAGGGAAATACTAAATTAAAAACCATAATGCGTCATGCTGTTAGCCTTCCTTGAGTCTCTGGTGAAGTTTTCTCTCTGAACTCATGTATCCAGCACATTGCAGAGCACTGCAGAGCTTGTTCATAATTACACTGGTTCTTGAACATCCTCATAGAACCAGCTAATTTTAAACTTATCTTTAGGACAAAAACACGTCCCTAATTTTTTTCCTACTTGATACAAAGTAACCATTTCTTATCATTTGTTGTTGTTCTTTACCACATTGAAAATGTATAAGCAAAACAGATTCCTCTTGCTGAACAGAGTCTAACTGAAGATATATAGGGCTTCATTTTCCAGCCATTGGTAGATTATATGCTGGGGTCATGTCATTGGTTGCAGCGGAGTTAGGCCTGCTTTACTCCATTTTATATTAGAATCATGCTCATAACACCTGGTTTATTACAGTCTTAAAAAGGTAATATAGATAATTAAAATAGGGATATTTTAGCACATAATTAGGATGGAGAGAGGAATATTTTCTTACCCTGAGCTGTGAACTCATTTTGTTATAAAGGCAAGGCATAATCTGAAACACAGCAGAGCAGTTTCTGACTTCCCTTGTGCTGGTGAAAACGGGGAGTAACTCCATTGAATTCGATGGAATTACTGTACCACAGATTCTGGCTCTTTGTCTCTTTGCCTGAGGTGTATTCTTGAGTGCTGCTGAGACGCACCAGAGCATGAGGCAGGCACTGTGGTTTGAGCACTGATTTAAATAAATAGCATTTTTTCAAAAGCAATTGGGGGAGACTAATTATCCATGGATGATAGGTTTTAAGTCTTTTAGAGTCAGGTACAGAGGCTGGAATTCTATTACTCACCTAACTCCTTAATATTTAAAAGGGAAATTACTTGCACATCCAAAAGGGTTCAGAAAAGCTGGTAACTTTTTACCATTGTGTAGTGTAGACAGGAAATAATTTGTGCACGTAATACATCCAATGGATCTCTTCTCTCTCCCTCCTCCCCGGCCCCCATTAGCCTCAAAGTGGCAATTGCAAATGTTATGTTATTAAGTATCATCTAGAAAATCTACAAGCTCTACAAAAACTTCTCTCAGCTGCAGATCTTTGCTATTTAAACTCCCTTTGATGAGTGCTGAGGATGGAACAATGCAGGACAACCCCAATGCTGTGAAAAGTGGTAGCCCCACTGCACTTCCAGTCTACTCTCAGACACTCCCTTCCTACAATCCTGCCACCCACTTCTAGTCTAAGCTATGTGTAACATGCCATATTTTGTTCGATTTCCAAGCTTTGTGCTCGTTGGGGCACACTAAGACCAAAGAACAGCCCTCCCCACACCCACCTCCTTAAGCTTCTTGAAACCCATTGTGGTGGGGATTCTCTGCTGGTAACACTGATTCACTGCTTCAAGCTTTGCTTTCCACGCTCCTATAGTGAAACATTGCTCTCACCACTACCTTTCTTCCCCCTGAGACTACTATTGCATTGAAGTCCAGGGGTTAAAAAGTTATGAAGGAATCTTCTGGGGGAAGCAAGCTTTAAAATTCAAAATAAAAGCTTTTCTTTTAATTCTCTCTCAGTCTCTTTCTTTCTCTAACCTGGTTTCTCTCTAACCATCCCCCAGCCTCAATTCAGGAGCTCATTAGGAACTGCTCCTAACTGTAGCGCAAGCATGCCATCTACAGGCCTCCGATGCCGGGAAGATTTTATTCAGACACAGCTGTCTGAAATCTAAGAACAGGCATGAAATAGATTGTATTTCCCATAAACATTCAGCCGATATCCTCTTTTAATTTTTAAATAGTATAACTCAGAATATTAATCTATTGTCTGCAGGTAAAGTAAAGTTAAGGGCTATGTGATGTGGTATATTGAGATTAAATAGACATGATAAAAATGATTACATTTTCAGTGAATTCCTCTACATATTCATGCTCTAGTTCTTATCATTTTCTTCATAGCTCTAGGAGATTAGGATATTGTCCTGCATTCTAAATTTTGTACAGTTTTACTTCATATTTCGGTAATAAAGCAGAGGTTCAGAGCACATCCAACAGGACTTTTTTCATAAATAGCAGATGAGATTATCATAGAATTGACTGGATCCACAGGGGTAAAGAGGTTTTTGTTGTTTTTTTTTTAATCTTGACAGGCAGACGCTGAAATGAGTTTTGCAAAAGATTTCTCTCTAGAGAAAAATCTACCAATGTATCCCAAGCACTAAAGATATGCTTCAAGGGCAGTATGCTCACCCCAAATAGAAATATATTGGAAGACTCTTTCTACCATTATATTCTTCAAGCTAAACCACTAAGGAGAGGAAAATGGCCAGCTAATTGTTTACATACAACTTTGTGAAGGTAGGTGTGAACCTAGTCATTTCTCCATTTATCATACATACCCATTAAAATGTTTCTACTTCAGGGACCAGGTGAGGTGAAGGGAAAGCCTTGACAACAATAATTTCCTTCTAACTCCAAGACAGACCACACTAAGAGTCAAAGGTGGGAGTACATAGCCATAACTTCAGAGTAAAAAAAATAGCAGAGATGTTGTAAATATCCCCAAACCAAGCATTCATTGAAATTCTGGATTTGTGATGTTAAGCTTAAAATAAATACAGCCATGTTAAGGTGCAGAAATGCTCAACCATGGCACCCAAACAACCTTAATTGCAACTTTTAGTGATCCCTTGTAATAATCATACAATGATAGTTAAGTATTTTAGTGTTTACAGGTCCAAATTAAAAATATTTTTAAAGACAGATTTTTCCCCCCAATATATTTCCCCATTAGTAAGAGGGGGTGAAAAGCCATAAAATTCAGTCTAGCTAAATACCTAATCCAAAATCTAACACCTATTGCCAACACCGCTTCTTTCAGCCTTCTGTATTTCCTTGGAGGCTCCCCATGTGCAGAGGATGGCACAGACCATATGAAGTCTATAGTGGGAGATAGTCCACCAACTCTCAAAATCCTCCACTAACAGATATACAGCATACTTAGTGACTTACCACGGCTTGGTAGCTCTGCAGCAATGACAACCTCCATTGAATGTGTGTCTTTCTAACAGGGATCTGGGATCATTCAAAACTAAAATACTTAGATCCAGTAAATAGTGAGCCAGAAGCAGAGTTAGACAAACCTCTTAACTTGGTTTAACCACAGTCTGGCCACCCAAACTTACCAAGCAAATATTTAAACCAAGGATAAAACTGCTTTAACCCTATACTTTGAAATTGTGTTGTAATTAAGTTATAAAGCATCCTGCCAAAGTTTCTCATATATTTGGGGGCATTATAGTGATGCTTTTCTTCTTCTGAGCCAGTGACAGACAACTTGTGGTCATTTAAAAATCCTCACCTCCCTGACAATTTTGGCAAGAAAAATTCATCAGCACCAGCTGTTTTGGGCATATTACACATTGGGGAATTACCCACTGCCTCCCAGAAGCAGATGCATTTCAGCAGGAGGTGATGATTGAAGAAATTCCTCCAGTGCTCAAGGACTGATTAAGAGGGCAAGGGTATCTTCTTCTGTGAACAAGAACATCTATCATCCCTTGCCCACTGCTTCATTTCCTTGAGTCACTTCATGATGTACAGACCCAATATGGTCAGACTGTGAACTGCAGTTCTCCATCCTGGCATTGTTAATTTCTCTTTTCATCCCAGTGCCAGTCTGCATCCCCTACTTCGCTCCGCCCTCCGTCACCTCATCTAGCCCAAAGCCTAATCCCTGCACCTCTCCTCCTCTGTTCTAACACTACAATCCTATCACCATCTCAGATGTGTGTATTTGGCTGTGGGGCTTAACCCTGCACTATGCTGTTCATTTTCAAGGTGCACAGACTGCGGAACAAACCATAACACCACATATCAAAAGCCGTATACCAGCTATGCAAAATCACCTGAGAAACCAGCTCCCACTTGGGCCTGTCAATGGGCACCCAAATTAACTGTTTGCACCCCCACAAGTTTTTGAAAGTCCTGACCTCAACCTCTCTGTGCCTCAGTTTCTCTTCTGAACATTTCCCCTCCCCTCATACAAATTCATTAATGGCTGGAGAATGCTCAGATATTAGTGATGTACACCACAACAAAGCCTGCAAAATGATATCCCTGCATACAAGACACATGACTTGTAACACTATCAGATGAAAAAGTACTACGTGATATAAATGGAAGATACTGCTGATATTCCCTATTGCAATGGAGTGAGAGGGGGAGAGAGTGAGTGGGTGAGAGAGAATGATAATGAGTGTGTGTGTGTGTTTTTCTCCTTACATTTTTCTCACTTTAAAATTCTCCACTGACTTCAAACTTTCAAACCTGAAACTGGGCAAGCTATTTGTGTTTTAAAAGTGCTTGCTCATAAAATGGTTTATCCCCTATGTTCTCTCAGAGCCAGCTAAAACATTTTAGTTAGTGCTCCTGTTTTTTTCCCCTGAAACCAGCAAGCTGGGATATCTAACAGGTAGACTTCAATATAGCTGACAAAGCTTAATGCTGAATGGTCAATAGTAGAATTCAATTACTGTACATCTCTCTTGCTTTTTTAATGTGCGTACAATTGTTGCTGAGGCTATTAAAATCCTCATTTAGCAAATACAATTATTACTTTAAGAAAAAATAATATAGATATTAAAGAAAATTAGTCCATGATGGTAAAGCAGGAAAAATTTCTTAGATTCATACTACAAACAGACCAAATTTATCCTTGGTTTTAACTGCACTAGGCCCACTAATTACATATAAATAATGCTAAAGATATTGACACAAGCTTATAAAAGCCAAGCGATCCCAAACTGTTTACGGCTTCAGCCTTTTCTTCTACCGCAGAAGGAATGCATAAAGGCTCAGCTGGTGGTTAAGTGGTAATCATTGCTATATAATGAGTCTGAGTTCAACTCCTGAACTGTAGAAGATGTTACAGTTCAGGACAACTCCATGGTTCACCAAGGGCAACCACTCTTAGGATTCTGGCTCCCCAGCCATCACTTTTCTTAGGAGGAAACCTCTCTCTCTTGTCTCTCCCAATTGGTGCATACCCAGGCTACATAGTTCTCTGACTACACTGTGAATTCCCCAGCAAGTCAGACAGCTTTCCCTTCTCCTCAGAAGCTATAATAGCATAATTGCCCACAGTTAAGTTACAGTTCTTTGTAAACAGGCAGGGCCGGTGCAACCACTAGGTGAACTAGGTGACCGCCTAGGGCGCCAAGTGGTTGAGGGTGCCAAAAAGTGTGCTCGGGGAGGTGGTGCAGCGGAGGTGAGCTGGGGCAGGGGGGCGCGGGGAGGTAATAAAGTAGGGCAGCAAGTAACGGGGGGGGGGGGGGTGTGCAGGGGAACCACTCCCCACCCCAGCTCACCTCTGCTCTGCTTCCTCCCCTGGGCATGCCGCCCTGCTCTAATTCTCCTCCCCTCCCAGACTTGCCAGGCCAAACAGCTGATTGGCACCACAAGCCTAGGAGGTAGGAGAAGTGGAGCGGCACTGGAGTGCTCAGGGGAGGAGGCAGAGCCAAGGTGAGCTGAGGCAGGGAGCTTCTGCAAGGTGGCACTCCCCAGGTGGAGGGTGCTCCTGGGCAGAAGGGGAGTGAGGAGCTGATTCGGGGCGGGGCTCCTCAGGTGGAGGGGAGCTGCCACAAGGGGGGATCCCTGGGCCGGGGAGGGCACAAGGTAGAAGTTTTGCCTAGGGCATGAAATATCCTGCCACCAGCCCTGTAAACAGGTACATTTATTCTTAAGTTAAAAGCATTACAGAGAAAATGTATTAAAAAAATAAAAACACATACAAACTATAATAAGCTTATCAGTGATCATCCCTGTGGCATTATGCTCCATATTATTCATAGTGATATTAGGATATACTTATGGCATAACTATGATGTATTTTATGCAAGATAGGTCATGTAAGAGATAATTGAAAAGGTTATGATTCACTGAATAAGATTTCATGTAGCATTTTGGTATCAGAAGTTAGGAATATTGTCTATGCATCTATTACAAATACGTTTACACCTGGAGAACACTCACTAGGCGGAGTGCAGTCAGTTTAAATGGCTGGCGGGGAAGGGCCATTAGGGAGAACAACAGGTTTTAGAAGAAACTAATCTTCCACCGGGGAGCCTTCCTGAGGATACTACAAACAGCCTCCAAGTCATGGCTGCTATGACACTACAGGCACATGTGACAAAGTCACCTGGTACTGGACTTCATCTTGGAGTACCAGTGTTTTTCCACTGAAAGGTGTGGGAACCAAGCTTGGAGACAAAGGGTTCCCACCATATGCAAACACCACTTAAGGCAGGGGAGTGATATCATTTTGGTTCTTCACTAACTCCCCACCCAAATGAGACTCTTGGAAAGACCTGAGGAATAAAGACTGAAGAGGGGAGAAGTATGGGACCCAGGCTAGACAGGTTTCTAGCCTGCAAGAGGAGTATCTGGGGTTTTAAAGTTGCAAGTAAGTGCAGCTGGCCCCTCAAGAATCTCTGCAAACTGTCTAAAAACCAACAATTAGAGTGAGAATTTGCTACTCATATTCAACCTCTGTAGTAGATTAAGCTTAGATTTCATTTTTGTTTATTTGCTAAGTAATCTGCTTTGAATTGTTTGCTATCCCTTATAAGCATTTATAATCTCTCTTTTGTAGTTAATAAACTTGTTTTTATTTTGTCTAAAACCAGTGTGTGGAAATCATAACTTGGGGCAGAAAGCTGGTGCATCTCTTTCTCCACACTGAGGGAGAGGGCAAATTTTATGAGTTTATGCTGCATAGTTCCCTATGCAATGCAAAAAGGTATAATTTTGAATTTACCCTCCAGAGAGGGAGTGCGCCTGATAAGCTGGTAAGTACCCTAGCTGCATAGCCTTCCCATACAGGGGCTGGTCAGAAAGCCTATCTGCATGTTACTACAGCTTGGTGCTGGTGAAAGAGTGTGTCTACAGCTTCTGTGTCTACAGCATTACAAGGTCAGTGGGAGCGCAGGCTGGTGGGTCAGGGGGCGCCCAATAATACCACAGTTCCAGATGCCACTCCGGGGGAACCTGTCACAATCACAACTCCAGCAAGGGTTTTGGTAGGTGAACAGTCCTTCATACCTCACACAAGGATTTTTCTGTGGTTCCAAGTTCATAACACCCATGAATCTGAGAGCCATTTCTTTACACAGCCCGTGTCTTTGATCTGGGAATAGATAATTCATCAGCAATGGATTTTTCCTCAGAATGTAGCTTCAAAAGTGTAAATCCAGAGCTGGAAATTTGCATCCCCTTCCTTCCCCCCAACCCCCTCCCGCCCGAGTATTTCCTAGGAAACCCACTCAATTAGTTTATTCCAAATGTCCCTTTTTGTCTGGCCCATTGTTTAAAAGCATCCTTTGAGGTTCATAACACTTCTCGGGGTTTACATTAGTCAGGTCCCACTCAGAGATGTTAGATACACTCCAACAATAATATATAAAGATTTACATTTTTAATACAGGAAACTTCTACGATATTTAAAAGTAATTCAATAAACTATATCTAGGATATATTGCATGAAATTGCCAGATCTATCTCATAACTATTCTATAGAAAAGGAGGAAACACTGTTTTATGACTAAGAAAGTCAAGTAGTGGCATGCTGGCCCAGTGAACCAATATTTTTTTCTAGTAGCTGTAATTTGTGCTCCAGAATCTAAGGGCATAGGGTTGTGGGGCCACTCCACACAGCTTTCGGTAGCTGCAGCATGGCTCCGCTCCACCTCCTACGTGCTCCAGTGGCCCCCTGCCATGCTCCAATGGGAGCTGCAAGGGCGGTGCCTGAGGATGGGGCAGCGTGCAGGGCCACCTGGCTGTGACTCCGTGTAGGAGCCAGAGAGGGACATGCTGCTGCTTACGGGAGCCACTTGAGGTAAATGCCTCTCAGAGCCTGCATCCCTGATCCTCTCCCCATGCCCCAACCTGCTGCCCCAGCCTTGATCCCCCTCCTGTCCTCCAAACCCCTCAGTCCCAGACCAGAGCACCCTCCTGCACCCAAACTCCTCATCCCCAGCCCCATCCCAAAACCTGCACCCCCAACCACAACCCTCACCCCCTCCTACACCCCAACCCCAATTTTGTGAGCATTCATGGCCCGCCATACAATTTCTATTCCCACCTGTGGCCCCTCAGGCCAAACAATTTGCCCACCCCTGATCTAAGCTTTCATTCATTTCCAAACCAGAAGTGCTAATTGTTCTCACTTCTTTCAATGGGATGGTTAATGTGTAGTCTAATTGTGATAATTTAAATATTAAAATTCAATTTTTTTCAACTATTCAGTTTGATGAGGTTTTTTTATTTTTAATTTTTGACATTTTTCTCACCAAAACAAAAATTTTTTGCAACAAATATTCACCATTTTTCAGTCCGCTTGAACCAACATTGTTAGTTATTTCACTGATGATCAAATCACACAGGAAAAAAAGGAATGCTCACATGAGGAAGTCTGTGCAATCTATTCTATATGCCATCTAATTTCAGGAGATTAGGAAGACTTTGGAAAAGTGCCCCCACTTTATTTTTTTCCCCAAAATTGATGCTGATGTAGCACTGATCGAATCTGGAGGAAACAATATTTCTCCTAAGGCATTTAAAGGGGAATATAATTTATTTATATAATATAATATATTTTATAATATAAAAATAAATATTGAGGGATTCAGAGGAGTCTCCACAAAAGGATTAAAAAGTGTGCATCCCAGACAAATTATCAACCCTTAACTTAACATTTCTTGTCTGTTATTGGTCACAATTTTAGCATTGTTTGACCATAGCTCCTTTAAAGTTAAAAATGTAGGACCTGATTCTCCCCTGCCTAGTGTCAACATTTAGAATTGTGCCAATGGGACATCACACCAAATCTGAATTCTTGATTCACTTACATGAGGAGGATTTTCAGTGACTTTTCATTCCAGTTGCATAAGATGAAAGATAGTGGAGAAATAGGTTCCTCTTATTGTAAGAGTCTTGGGGGACATTCCCTCCTTTGCAGCCTTTCCACTTATTGGGTTAAGTGTACATTTAGTAGGAGGAGAGGTGGAGAGTTTATTTTGATTTTAAAAAGCTTGTGTTCCTTGTAGACAACAATGGCATTGAAGTAGTTATTCAACACTGTTGGTCAAATGCATATTTCATATTGTATTGATCCATAGCTTGTGCTATCTGGATTTTTAGGCACATAAAACAGCCCTGTGAAAAAGATTTAATAAAAGCTTCCAACATGCAACAGAGCTTAATCCACTTCATGGACCAGTCACCTAGAAAATTTCACTTTTAGTCAACAAGGGACTTATTTTCATCAGATTTGCATGAAACTTCCACTGATACTAATTGGCATTCCACATGAAGATCCAAGGAAATGACAAAAATAAGTTTTTGAATTTGATCTCCATTTCTTCATTGACTGATTCTTGCAAATTAATAAGGACCTGCTTGGCTCAATCAGAACACCGAAAATTCCATGTTGGATTAGACCGGTGGCCAATCTAGTGTCATGTCCATACTCAACTTTAGAAAGGGATTTAATTAAACTGATCTAAATCCCCAGATGCACTTAAACCAATCTTGCTTTGTTTATAGCAGATTAGCTTACTTCAATAAGCTACAGACTTACACTGAACTGCTTTCAGCAAGGGTGAAATCTGTTCAAGTGCATCTCCCTGTATTTGGAATTTGCACAGGTGTACCTAGGTAGGATTCTACATTTATTTAATTAAACTTGTGTACTTTGCTAGCATGGACAACAACTAGGTCCACTGATCTGACCGGAGTCATTAAGAGAAGGTGCTAAATGGAGATGGAGAGAATTTCACCCTGTGGTGAGGTACAAATAGCAAAATATTAAAATGATCTCATTAAAACCCATAAAAGTGCTAGAGTAAATGATAGCAGAAGTGGGCCTGATCCTATGAGGTGCTGAAGACACCTGTAATCCCTTTTTAAGTAAATGGGAGATGCAAATACAGAGCATCTCACAGCATCACGCTCCAAAACATCGAGACAACAATTCAGACATGATCTACCCTAAGGAAAGGACTGCAGTCTCAGTGAGTGAATGGCTGCCTTTATAAAGCCCATGTAGGGAATAATCATAAACTGAGCAATAGCAATAGAGAGATATTAGCAACATAGCCAAAACTGATTGCAATAAAAGTACCCTAGGTGAGCTCAGAATTATTTTTACCCATTTTTCGGGATTGAGGAGGATTCAAGCCTATTTGTTGTTTTTCCCCCAGCCATGACATACAGCATGGAGCAGAAAACATGAGTACTAATCAAATGTACCAAGCAGAAGGCAAGGTGGGAGGAAAAGTATAGAGTGACTGATGCTAGTAGTTACAAGCAGAGATCACAAAATAGATGACTGGGAGAGGAGCCAGTGAAAACTTGGAGTCACACAAGGAATCAGAATGAAGAAGTGGTCGACAAAATATCCATCCCACAGATGTGACGGCAGATGGAACAAACCAGGGATAGCGTGGAGTCTTTATGAGCAAGCAAAATAGCAAAATACAAGGGAGATCAAGCAAAGCCTCACAACATTTTGCTAAAGTAGGGAATTATCAACCCCACTTTACATGCAGGCAAACTGTGGCAAAGTGGGATTAAGTGACTTGTCAAAGGTCAAATTTAGGCAGCCTTTGGCACAGCTGGGAACACAACTAAGATGTGCCGACTCCAATTCCTATGCATCCATCTTCTCTCAAAGTAAAATGGACAGAAATTTTCATGAAGATTTGCTAGTGGCAAAAAAATCAACTCCTTGGACAATGAAAATGTTATCTGCACCAATAATTTGGTGTGGGAAGGAAAAGTAATTTCAGATGTGTGAACTAATGAAGAATGATATAGATTGAGATTCTGACTCCATCTATAACTGGAGAACATTGGCCAAATAAGATTTGTGACCAGCACTTCTACAATGAGAACACAAATCTGGTTACTCAACGACCTTTTTTGAGTCATTTGATGAGGACTTCCATTGCAGGAAATGATTGAAGTCAAGTTCTCAGCTCAGACTGGGGAGGAGAGTTTTGCCACCGAAATAACAACAAATTGCATGAATCTGAGCCAGAATTAGTGCTTAAAATGAAAATAAAAGAGAAAATACAGTAGGTAAGGGTAGAATACTGCCTTTGTTGTTACAATATTTCAACTAGCTAAACTCTAGCATAATAATTATAACAGCAGAATTTGGCAATCATAAAAAACATGATCCATGTAGTCCTGATTTTAGCTAAAAGAGACATGCTCCTTTCCTAGGATCAGAACAAGCAACGCTTCTGTTTGCTTCTGTCTTTGGATTGTGAGCTCCATGGAACAGGGTGTTCCTTCTCTCTGCACCTAAAACACTGGCACTACCAGGAACAATAAGAGCCCCAAAATATTAAAGAACAACTTAAATCAAAACTGGGAAGGATTCTATTTTATTCAGGTTCTTTACACTGCATCAATCATCATGGTATCTGAGTACCCATTCAAGGATCAACAAAGGTGGAAGGAAGGGCATATTTAAAGGAGTGTGAGGTGTAAGACAGCCTTGATGATGTTACTCCATCACAAAACTACTGGCTTTCTAATTAAATCTTTGTTCACTTCTCGGTAATTACCCACACACATGGCCTGGGCTACAAACTGTGCAACACCTTTTATTACAGTGCATCTTCATGTAAAATACAGGTTATTTCTGAGATTGTTTCCACCTGGAGAGGCAATGAAGAACGGTCAAGAAAAAGGGGTAATCGTAACCTCTGTGATAGATGAATTGATTTGATCAATACAATGCAAGGGCCTCAGATATCAGGCTATTTTCTTTTGAAGAACTTTGTGCAATTATTCACATTAAAAAGGTAAAAGCGTTCTCTGCAAAGGAGCAAGATCGCATTTTTTTTTCTAGTCACTTTATAAATGGATTGTACCTAACAAGGTTCTTCAACTGCTGTATCTAGTTAATGTTACTAATATTGTTATATTGTAATTTGCAGAGTACAGTGAACAAATGCTCCTCACCAACACAGTAACTTGACTTTTTCCCAAACATAGCAGATACCATAAAATGAAGGAATATTTACTTTGTTTCAGATGGTAGCTGTGTTAGTCTGTATCAGCAAAAACAATGAGGAGTCCTTGTGGCACCTTAGAGACTAATGAATTTATTTGGCCATAAGCTTTCGAGGGCTAAAACCCATTCATCAGATGCAGTGAGTGAAAAATACAGTAGCAGGTACGTAACTCCCATCTTTTCATGTACTGTGTATATATACCTGCTACTGTATTTTTCACTCCATGCATCTGATAAAGTGGATTTTAGCCCCTGAAAGCTTATGCCCATATAAATTTGTTAGTCTCTAAAGTGCTACAGTGACTCCTTGTTGTATTTACTTTGTGAATTTTATATAGTTAAAGTGGAAGTTTATGAAGGAGTATGGGTTACATATTGCTTATTAACATTACAAAAGCACCTTGTTAAGTTCAGGATTGCATTGTGCTAGGGTCTAGTTCAAACACATAAGAAGACATGATTCTCACCTTAACAAGTTTACAAGATGCAATGCATTAGTGTTACAAACCAGAGAAGGGAAGCTGGAAAGGAGGATGAGTGTAACAGTAATAAAATTTTGCAGCTAAATAGTCCTATAATGTGCACAACCCAATTACTCCAAGTCAGGTTTTTTAAAAAAACAAACTAACATCTCTGCTTGTTTCTATTTCAACTTTTCTTTTTAAATCCCTACCTACCCAAGAATTGAAATTTCAAGTAATCTGCAGGCATAGAATTGCTATAGTAGACAGTTCCATGATACTTACCAAATAAAACATATGGAATTATCAGTGGATCAGTGAATCTGTCTTTTCTTGTTCAGAGAAGTGGAAGCCCTACTGGTTCCACTGACAAGAGATTTCATTAATTGAATCCTGGAGTTTGGTTCACAAATTATGACCTTCAACCTCCAAGGGCAGTCCTCACCTCCCTCTTTATGAGAAACCCCATTCTCTCCCACAGTAATAAGGTTTGGATCACGCCCCACTGACCCTCTCTCTCTGTCTCTGCCACAGCCACTCTCTGCTTCTTCTAGGTGGGTGAGCTGGAAGCATTTTAGGATTTCATTCTCTACATTGGTTCTATGACGCTTCAGACCCCATTATGTTTGAACAGGTTGGATGTTCATGCAAATGTTTAACCTAAGAATCTCACATGTGATTCCTAGTTAGAGATGTGTGAAAGACACCCTGACAAATGTCTAACCTGTATTATTTTTTATGAATATAGGACATGACATTTGGCAAGTCCACTGCATATAGACTGGTCCAAAATCAACAAAAGCTGCATGACTTCTGTCCAGAATGGGTCTGAGGCATGGCCAAGGTGAAACAACAGAACCACCTGAACAAACTTTGGAATAAAAAGTAAACTATCATGCTCAAAGCTGCTAAAGTGCACGTTCTGAAAAGTCAGCATTGGGCTGCATCATGGTTAACAGAGAAAGTGTTTGAGCTGGCAAAAAACAATGCAGAGTGAAAGAGTGACTTGGAGATGAAAGAATGTAAGAGATAATACAAGGAATTGAACAGACAGATTTAAAGACTAAAGCAGACTAGATAAACAAGAGCAAGTACATCTGCGGAAAACAGGGAATTTGAGAATTACAAAGACAGTAATAATACAAAAGGTATATTCACAGTGGTCAAATTTCTTATCAAAGTTTCCCCAAGACTGAGCACAATAAAAGATCACGATGGCAGAGTCCTCACTGGAGATAATGATTTCAAAACACAGGTGGATAGACTACTCTATACTAATCTGTATACTTTGTCAGAGTCACTTACAATATAGAACAACAGAAAAGAGTACAGAGCTGAAGCCATCAATCCCGTGAAAGGAAGTGGTATGGTCTATTATGAAAATGAAGCCTGGGAGAGCACCGGGGTAGATAAAAAAACAGCAGTGTTGCTGAAAGCAGTTGATATTGATCTCATGGAAAATTTGCAACAATGTATGGATGACTAGAAATTGTCTAAACGATGGAAGTCTTTCTGTCCTTAGCAAAGAAAGGGGATATAACAGATTACAGCAATTATTTTACCATCTCCTTGATATTGCATAGGAATTAAGTGCCGCTTTGCGTAATTAGGATCCCATGAAGCAAAGGATAGAAGCAGAACTACCACCACAACATGCTGGTTTCAGGGAGGGATGAGGCACGTGACTAAATGGTGACTATCCATCTGAGCACTGAAAAATGCAGGGAGTATAATCACCCATAGATTAGGTATTTCATTGACTATTCTGAAGCATTTGATATAATCTAGCATGACCATCTTTGGAGGGTAGCAATCCCAAAGCATCGAACTGCCGCCAAAATGCCGCCAAAGCGGACGGGGACCCTGCGAACTGTCGCAGAAATGCCACTGCCGCGTAGGTCTGCAATAAAGCTTACGCCAGCCCTGGGTAGATCTTAGTGCTGCTTCTAACAGACAAAGATGGCAGATGTGTGCACAACAACCTGACCCCAGTTATAGGATAAGGGTTAAAAAAATGAAGACAATGACTTGTATGGAGTCAGGTCAAGAGGAAGACTCAAACGGGGAAGGTAAAACAATGACCCAGGTAAGTGTCCTTGAGGAAACAATGGGGAAGCTGCTTACTGGGGAATACCCCCTACCACACTCCAGTCAGGCTAATAACAGCTTACTCTTCCCAGTGTTAAAGCCCAAGATCAAAAGGAGGATACTAAACATTAGAGGATTCCAAGACCAATCAGTGACAGCTGACAGACTGGCAAGAAGATGGAGAGAGCGAGAGAGTGAGGCAAAGGCATTGGCTTCTCACAACCGACAGATAGGGGTAACTGCTTGCTGAAACATAGGAAAGAATAAAGATTAGGTCAGGGACACTCAGATTGAGGCACGTGAGCTGCAAGTGTCTCTTTAATGTGTCTCCTGCAGCTCTTTGCAGCACATATCCAAACTAATCTAAGCTATTAAGCAATCAGGATGCTTTTACAATGTTATTAGCCAATTGTAATTGACAAAATAATAATACTTGGTCAATCATTTTGCTGTAAGAATATATATTTTATTTTTTAATTTATACATAAACTAAATCTTTCCCCTATTAAACTGTTTAAATATATAATACAATAGTAAATTTAAAAAAATGAATTCACACTACTGTGGCCTTTTCAGGTAATGTTGATTACTAATTTGGCTCCTGAACCACTGAGATCTGAGTATCACTGGATTAGGTACAGGGAAATATGCAAGTAGACCTTTGTTTTTACCATCTCACTGCTCATGCGTCCTAAGAGCAAAAGGGCTTACAGGTGCTAAACTGAGTTGGGCTTGTTGTGTAAACACAGTCAGGAGCCAAGGCTGCAGCCCAGAGACCCTGTCCAAGAGTGGTTGTACTGGATGGTTCCACCTGAACTGAGGTGCAAGAAGCCATGCCAATTAGCTAAGGGTTCACTCAAGAGGGACTAAAGGGGACCTGTATAGAGCTCGCCATTTTGGTGTGGCTCTCTTGGAGAAACCTAGCATTGTAAGTCTATCCACCTCACTCTCTTCCTTGGGACCTCTGTAGTCTGGGCTAGTGATCTGGCTCTCTTGCCAGATTACATTTATATTTTTACCTCTTCCAGGAGAACGCAATCCCTTAGTCCAAGACTGAAAACAGCACCAAAGCAAGAGAAACTTCAACCCTGGTGGACTCAGCCTTCAGCCCCCTTCCTCAGGCCCCAGCATCCAGACTCCAGTCAACCCAACAATACAGGCCAGGTCTACCCTCCTACCAAGGGCCTTTGGCAAGCTGTAACTTGCCTAGTTTGAGCACATACAAGCAGCCTATCTGCTCTCCTCTACCACTAGCCCTCAGCTGCTGGGCTTTTCTCCTCCTTAGTCCAAACAAGTATAGGTGGTGGGACTAACTTAATGCAACTGGCTGCCCACAGGCCTTCTGACTCTTAAAAGGAACAAGTACCCAAAGTATATTTTGCTAGGACAGATGCAATGGAAGGGCAAAGTGTTGTTATTAAAGAGTATCCATATAGCATTTGTTCTTCAGCAACATGAAGACAATGCTCTTTTCCTTCTTCATTTGACAGCAAACACTTACCTGGAATTATGTGAAATTACACTAACATTTCTTAAATATATTATATAAACAGTATGAGTTTGTACTGAAGTATTTGACAGTTTCGAAACAAACTGATCCAAGGAAAGCTCTTTTATACCAGCTTTTTCCAGATGATCTGCATAATAAGTGATAACAAGATCAAATGGCTGAAAGTTAGAAAGTTTTAAAAGGAACTAAAGCTCTTTAAAAACAGAAAAGATAATCCTCGGAACTATTTAGCAGATGATAGAGAATCTGCACTCTCACTTTAAGTCCTAAAATCCAGATTTGAGGTCTTTCTAATGTTGAACCAAAATTTTGGGTTTGATGCAGTATTCGTAAGTGAAACTCTATGTCCTATGTTACACACGAGGTTGGGGTAGATAACAATGGTCCCTTTCTATCTAGCCTTAAAGCCTATGAAATCCAAATTACGCTAGCAAACCTTCAGCCAAAGCAATCTAAGTTACACTGCTGGAATTCCAGAATAACTCCCTTTCACTGAATGTGTTATTATAGTACAGGGATCGGCAACCTTTGGCATGCAACCCGCCAGGATAAGTCCCCGGCAGATCAAGCCAGTTTGTTTATCTGCCACATCTGCTGATTCGGCTGATCACAGATTCCAGTGGCCACGATTTGCTGCTCCAGGCCAATGGGGCTGCAGAAAGCGGTGGCCAGCACATCCCTCGGCCCATGCCACTTCCTTCCAAGTGGCCTAGAGTTGCGAACAGTAGCCAGTGAGAGCTGTGATCGGCCAAACCTGCTGACATGGCAGGTAAACAAACCAGTCCAGCCAACCAGGGGGCTTACCCTGGCAGGCTGCGTTCCAAAGGTTGCCAATCTCTGCTGTAGTATATCTGAAATCAGACTGCAGTTGCCTTTAAGGAAAGAATAAATAGGCTGGTTATAAATAATCTAGTACTGAAGGAAGAAAAGAGGGTGCTAAGGGTGAAACTGTCTGAGCTGCTGCAGTAGGCCTTTTATTTGCCATGCTTTTATTTTGTTTTCCTACATTTTTCCCTCTCTCTTGCTCTCTACTACATCATGTGGCGGAATCTTGCAGCCTTACATTGGCACAGAAACTCCCTCTTGCCACATCAGCAGCTTTTCATTTAATGTATTTTTAATTCTGAGCATAATAAGGCATCATCTGGGAAGCAGACACTCAGCTTTAGTCTTTTTGTGACTAATTAGCAATTCAGCAATAAAGGACATTCTCTCCCTGGATTGACATGTACTCCACTGTTGAGACATCTGCATATTTGTACATGGAATATTTCAGCTCAGCTAATTTCTACTCTTGCAGCCTAAAGTGAAGAAGGGAGGTTTGGTGGGATCATCTGAGTTCAATGCTGTTTCAATTATGCATCTGTTAATGGTTTAGAACAAATTTACTTTGTACAAAAAACTTAAGTAATCATTGGAACACAGAGAGTGAGAGAGAAAGAGACTCTATAGTCAGCACACTGACCTGGGAGACCCTGGCTCCAGTCTCTGCTTCAGTGACTATTTCAGGTATTTTATACAAAATGGAACAGCTGAGACAGGAGAGATGGAGAGACATATCCAAGAACATTCAGTGGTTAGGGCACTCTCCCAGGGGGATAGAACATCTAGGTTCAAGTTCCTGCTCCATATCAGGCAGAGTGGTGATCTGAATTCACGTCTCAACATCCTGGGTGAGTGCTCTAACCACTGAGCTACTGACTATAAGGGGATCATCACTGCTGCCACTGCATATTGTGCCAGGCACAATCTAGTAGGTTGCCACCTATGGCAAGCTAGGCAGGAGACAGCTTTGACTGCTTTATACATGCCCACTGGGCACTGGCACAAATGTAGATTCCTAGAGGACTTTTCCAGTAGAAATGTGGGTGCTTGCAGGAGTAGGTGGCAGCTGACTGGGGGTTTTGAGGATCTAAATTTTGGATTTGGGTGTTTAATTCCCAATGTGAATCTAGCCTTTGTTGTTTCTTGAAAAATACCTGATCTTCTTAGTCATCACCAAGCCCATGCAGATTCACATACAAATGTAACTGCTTAATGCAATTTTTTCGTAAGCTTGAATGACAGCTATTGGCTGTATTTTTGTGCAGTATTTTAGTCCACTGTGTGTTCCATTTCAGGGAACATAGTAGTGGCAGCAATGTGCCCTTGATGCACAAATGCATTACTATAAAAAGTCAATTATGTGGAGGTAATTCATCTGCCTTGCACATTTATATAATAGGCAGATAGGTATTAGCCCCATTTTACAAATGGGAAAATCTACACACAGAAAGGTTAAAGAGCAATTTTTTCTGAAGCAGCCATTGGTTGTGTGTGTTGCAGTTTTGGTATCTCCAGACTGATGCATATAGGCTTGATTCTCTGAGATTTTGAAGAGACCAGATTTTCATTGAAGTCAGCTCTGAAACCAGACTCAGGGTGTCTCAGGGTAGGCACCAAAAATCAAGGCACTCAAAGTTAGAGACTGTTTCTCAAAATTTGGGCCAAAGGGATGTGCTAAAGGGCACACAGAACAAGTGTCAATATTAGAATACATGAATCCCTGTCTCCTGTACTCAGTTCACATGAGAAGTCAGTCAGTCTGATTCTACAGGTCTGGGTAAGGCGCAAATCTAAACGCTCAGCTCTACAACCCTCAGTCACATAAGCAGTCAATCATATTTCCTTTGAAGTAAATGGAAATACTTCCATGAGTAAGAGTTGTTAAATGGGGGCTCAAGGTGTTAACCTTAAATGAACCTCTACCGAAGACAGGAGTGGGCAAACTATGGCCAGCAGGCCACATCCAGCCCACAGGACCATCCTGCCCAGCCCTTGAGCTCCCGCCTGGGGAGGCTAGCTCCAGCCCCTCTCCCACTGTTCCTCCTCCCCCACAGCTGCAAGTGTACCATGCCGCCAGCGCTCTGGCCTGTCGCTCCTCCCAGACAGCACTGCAACAGCATGGCTGCAAGCTCCTGCCACTCTGAGCAGCATAGTAATGAGCCTGGAAGCAGGAGGGGTTGGATAAGGGGCAGGGAGTCCCAGGGGGCAGTCAGAAGCCAAGGGGCGGTTGGATGGGTCAGGAGTTCTGAGGGGGCAGTCGGGGGTGAGAAGTTGGATAGGTAGGATGGGGGCGACGTCCCGGAGGGCAGTTAGAGGGCAGGGAGGGTTGGATGGGGGTGGGGTCCCTGGGGCAGTTAGGGGTCAGGGATCGCAGGTGGGGGGCAGTCAGGGGACCAGAAGTGGGGGGGCAGTCAGGGGTCGGGACTGGGAGGGGCTGGATAGGGGGTGGGAACCACGCTGTTTGGGGAGGCACTCCGTATAGTCCTACCCAGCCCTCCGTACAGTTTCACAACCCTGATGCAGCCAAATAGTTTGTCCACCCCTGACCTAAGAGGTGTAGAAACAGTGTACTTGCACTATAACTCTAATGTAGGTAAAATGGAATCCTGTTCCATTTTAAGACAATATGAGCTTTCCCATTGACTTCATTGGGAAGAGTACCCAGCCTCACATAATGGCATTTAAAAGATGCAAGTAAACACTCATTAACTTGATCAGTAGACAAAAGTACAAAATATCAGACATGGCAAACCCACAAAAAAATGCAGAAATTGGGCTTATTTTTCGCTTAATTTTCTTGAGTTGCTTGTTGGTTAGTTTTGGCCTGTAGGTTTTTTGGTTTGTAGCTTGTTGTAGCTCATAGCTTTTTTTATCAGCTCCCAGCAAGCTGAGGTAAGGGGGTGCAAGCAGGGAAAAGGGGAAAGGGGCTGAGAAAATCAGGGGTGCACAACAGGCCCAACCAGTCCCAGACTGCATGCTAGAGGGATCTAGTCACATAGAGTGTTGGGGATCTAAGGGATTGGCTTGTTTTGGCCCTGTTTTGAAATGGGATTAGATTGATTTTTGGCTTATTGTGGAAGTCGGCACAACTGTGCCAAATATCCCCTACATTTATTCTGTAAAGGTCTTGTCATATGGCTGTCCACAGCACAGAAGTTGGAGCTAGTTCTGATTGCACTTCACTCTTGTTTTACATTGAGGTAATTCCTGACTTCAGGATTACTCTGAATTTTTACTGGTGTAATGAGAGAGATTCAAAATCATTTTGTTAATTCTGGATCTGCATTAGTTTTTACCTACTGTCTGATACAGGTAGAGTTAACAAAAAGGTAATAGCATCAATTAAAAAATTGATTTGCAAATAGAACAAGAGACAGCTTCTTTAAGAATTAAACCAGAAAATGGCTCTTTGTTTTTAGGGTTTGTTTGTTTTCAGGGGTGGGAGAGAGGCAAGGGTCCTTATTTTTGTTTTGTTTTCTTTTCTTTTCTGCTTGGCTCCTGGTAGCTGAGTGATAGCAGAAACAGAACAGAAATAAAATATCTATTTTCTCTTGCTGTTTCTCACAGTTTTTAAGTTACCTCAGCTACAATGCATCCATAAACAGCTCATATAAGAGCCAAGATTGTTTGAACTTTACTAGGATAAGCCAGAATTTTTTTACTATTTTAGGTAAAATGAGACAGAATTTCTTTCATCTTTAATAAATAATAAATGAAGGTTTAGGATTTTTGGAAAGTTTACATTCTCTCCTGTTACAAGTACCTATATTTGTATTGTTTCTATTTTTAAAATATCCTATGCCTCTTCATCTGAATGTTTTAAATCCTCTTTTTAAACTAATTAGTGACAGGTTTATACTTTTCATTTCCTTATAGGAACAAGAGTGGTTATTCACAGACAACATTCTAACTTTATCTATGAAAGATTAGTTTGACTGAAAATTCCAGTAAGATATAGTTCTATAATATAGAAAATTCCCTTTGGTAATGGTAAAAGGCTCAAGTAATCTGTGGCCTTTCAATATATCAATGGGCTTTAATGGGCTTCTTACACACACACACACACACACACACACGGTGAAAGTGTCATCACATGAAAGTGCTTCAATCAATTCTGGGGAATTTCCTCAAACATTCTCCCCACACCTTGGTAAAGATTTACTTTGAGGGCATTTTGGCTTGTTTCTTGGGATATTTCTTTTTCAGGGCAGACAGCACCTTTGTAATTATTCCCTGGCAAAGAGAGACAATAGGACAATAGCTACATATAACAAAAGAATTTATTGTCCCTTCCATTTTATCAGAAGGGAACATTGAAGATGAGGATAAATATTGTGGGGAAATTTTCTGGGATATAAAGCAATAGACATTTTTTGGTTGCATATGTATCAACAACAACATAGGGAATTTCCATCTACTCCAGCTAAAGCTAAGAAACATATTAGCTGGCTTAGAAGAATTATTTATGGTAATGAAAATGTACTGGACATTTATAGATTATTGATTTTCCTGAAAAATCCTAAAGCTTGTTCCAAGTTTTCATATTACCATGGAAGCAAAAGAAAATTAAAAATTGACCTACCCACATGAAATGCATTCTCTACGAGGCATGGAACTTGATCTACTCAACCACTAACAGCCAAAGAATATGACGTGAAGAATATCACTCTAATGAAATTACAGGGGGACATCAGGTAGGGAGAATTTAATTACCAGGATTGGGATTCGATTACAGCACATCGATCTCTACAGCATATGTGTGTGCAGCACATTTCTTTAGGGTGCGCACCCAGGGAGCCCCACCCTAGCCCTAGCCCTGCCCCCACCCCACCCACTCCCTCCTACTTCCTGCCCCCCGACTGTCCCCCTCAGAACCCCCAACCCCCACTTCTCCTTGTCCCCTGACTCCCCCCTCCTGAGACGCCCCCACCCTAACTGCCCCCTAGATCCTACCCCCTACCTGTCCCTTGACTGCCCTAACCCTTATTTATACCCCTGCCCCAGAAAGAACCCCAGAACTACCATGGCTATACAACCACTCCCCATCTTCTGACAGGACCCCCAGAACTCCCAACCCATCCAACCCACCTGCTCCCTGCCTGCCCCGACCCCTCTCCACACATTCGCCCTGGCAGGCCCCCCCAGAAGCCTTGACCTGTCCAACCCTCCCTGCTCCCTGTACCTTGACTGCCCCGACCCCTCTCCACACCTCTGCCCCAAACAGGCCCTCCCAGAACTCCCGCCTCATTCAACCCCCCCATTCCTTTTCCTCTGACCACCCCCTCCAGAGACCCCGCCACCCTAACTGCTCCCCCAGGACCCTCCTTGCACCCTGTCCCCTGACCCCTACCAACCTCCCCACTCCCTGACTGCCCCCCTCCAGGGACCCCCTGCCCCTAACCACTCCCCCTGGATCCCACCCCCATCCAACCCACCCTGCTCCCTGTCTCCTGACTGCCTCCGCTCCTTATTCAACTCCCCTCCCCCCCCGCCTGGGACCCCTTACCATGAGACTCCTAGCACCATGTTTTGCTCCACACAGAGCCAGACATGCTGCCCCATAGGAGTGGTCAGCCCCACCCCTCCAAACACTGCACACACAGCAGTATAACTCAAGGGGAGCACGCAGCCCAGGCCCACAGAGTGCTGAGCATATGGCGGCATGGCTCCAGGGGAGGGAGGAAGGCAGGGAAGGGTCCAGCGGCTAGCTGTGCCAGGAGAGCGGGGCCATTTGCCCACCCCTGCATTAGGGTGTGCCTGGGCACACCCAGCATACCCCATGTACACACCTATGCTCTACAGTAAACATTCCATGAGGTGGTTAAAAATGTTGCAAGAGTCATTTATCCCAGGAATCTGAAAATACATGGTGAGGGAAAGGAGGGAAACTGTAACAGTGTGGAAATGTTTGAGTTGGAGAGGGAATTTGTGGTGGATTATTTTAAATTACTGCACTTTGGATATCTTCTTTAAGTGTCAAAGGTGCCTAGAGTACAGAAAGAGGTATCCTTTTTTCCTCCTTTATAAATCTAAATGACAGCAAGCGCTCGGACCAAAACTGCACACCTCTTCTTCATGACACTTTCTAAACTACACTAGCGTGTTGGTTCAATAACTGTTTAGAGGAAACCTTGTTTCCTGCGGTCTTCTGGGTTTTCCTGGAAGGTTTTCTATGCAAGTGCTGAACACAAAAGCAGTAAATTAACACAAAGTGCAATCTATCCCCTCATGTTTGCAATCTATTTCCCCATGTTCTGTATCCCCCTACTATTACTCACACCTTCTTGTCAACTGTTTGAAATGGGCCATCCCGATTATCACTACAAACGTTTTTTTTCTCCTGCTGATAATTGATAAGCTCACCTTAATTGATTAGCCTCTTAGAGTTGGTATGGCAACCTACACCTTTTCACATTCTCTGTATATATCTTCATACTGTATGTTCCACTCTATGCATCTGATGAAGTGGGTCCTAGCCCACAAAAGCTTATGCCCAATTAAATTAATCTCTAAGGTGCCACAAGTACTCCTCGTTCTTTTTACAAGAAATCTACTGAATCTGGGAATACAGTTAGATTTAATATCATTGCTGTAAATAAAATGCTAATTATTTACAAGAAACCTTTGTCTCTAACCTCTAAAATAAATTTGAGTGTTATCAACAAAATCAATGGTTTCCAGTTTCCACTTACCATGGGCTGATGCTACACAATCTTTGCAACAACCCATTTCTTCTGTACCACATTCCAAAGACTCCAGCAGCAGGTCACCCTTTACAAATGACAAAGAAAAGGTAATTTACTGATCTGAATGATTGCATTTTCCTCCTTTGCCACCACCTGACAATTGCAGTCTCTCAATTTGCTTAGCACCTGGCTTGAGGTAAGCCTTTTTTATATTTGAGGGCCCTCATCTGTGGAACTCATTTCCCTGCCAGAGCCCTGCATGCATATAGATATACCGCAAAGTCATTTAATTATGGTTGCTTTGTTCCTGACTTTTTTTTTTGCATCATGTTTTGCTTTTTGTTTCTGCCAGTCTCTCCCGCACCCCATTCATTGTATTAGTAGGAAACGTACCCTTTTTTATTAATAGATTGCTTGCCTGATGCTTTATTGCCTAGTGCCAGATATGTCTGATGTCCTTTTGGCTGTATATATGGAGTGTTCACTTTGCTTATGTTTGCTTCAGTGTTTTGTGCTGTGAATTTTCTATGGCATTTCATCTACTTTGATGGACACTTTATATGTTTACGTAGCAGAGAGATTGTCAAAGGCACAAAGAGAAGTTGGAAGCCCCAGGGCTTGGTTACACTGGCACTTTATAGCGCTATAAAGCCCCCACGAGCTCTATAACCTCCTCCCCGTCCACACTGGCAAGGCACGTAGAGCTCTATAACTGCTGAGTTATAGCGCTATTGTTAATCCACCTCCACATGGGGAATAAGGGCTGTAGCGCAGCTGCTGTAGCGCTACAGCAACAATGTGGACACCCACTGCGCTACAAGTGATCTCTGGAGATGCCTAGAGCCATTTAAGGCAATTGACGTCTCCTCCCTTTGTTTTGAACTCGGCTGGAGGAATGCGGAAGTACCTCTTTAGAGTTTCTCTCTTAACTCGGCAGATAAGCAGTGCAAATGTTTAAGGAGGGAGCCTGTGTGAAAACAAAGCCTTCTGTGAATGGAGGCTCACTGACAGGCTTTCAGAAGAACGGAAAAATCACTATCTCTCTCCCTCCGCATACACACAACGCGTCCCCCCTCACCCCCCTCGTTTAAAAAGCACGTTGCACCCAGCTGAATGCTGGGATACCTGCCCTAATGCACTGCTCTTAATGCCGCATTAAGTGCCCCAAATGTGGCCATGCTATACCGCTGGCGCGTCTGTGTGTGGACATACAATAGCGCTATACATATTACTGTATAAGGGGACCACTATAACCAATAGCGCTATAATCTTGTAAGTGTAACCATACCCCAAGGCAATGGGAGTTAGTCAACTAATTGTCCTTTGTATCTTTGAAAATGTCCCACTTCATGTAAATCTGTCTAATTTTAATTGAGCTGTTTTCCCTTTTTTCCAGGATTTTCTCCCTAGCTCTCAAATCTATGCTTTCAGAAGATGGCATCTCATACTGTCAAATGTTTGTTCTCCCTAGCTATTTTACAAAGTCCACTAGCTATCTGTTAGTGTTAGCGCAAAATTTTTTGAAAGAAAGAATCTAAAAATACAAGCAGCAGCTTATGTCAAAAAAATTCATTTCAGAATGGCCTTAATTTTTTAACTTTCATATCCAAATCTGTCTATCTCCATTTTATTATTTTAAATACACTTAAGCCATTTAAACATCATTGGCAACTATACTTAATGAATCCTGTTTATTTTCACTACAAAGGCCTTACAGCTGTTTCACAGCTCAAGAGTCAGTGGAAATCTCTGCAGAGATTATAAAGCTTGGATGGTGATTTTCCTTATGGACCCAAAGCTTTCTTGCTCTGAGGTCCACATGATTAAACAGTAATTCCTTTCAGAGCAAGGGAGTTCACCTGGATTGAAGCAAAAACAATAAATTGGACCCACTGATTTTAGTGAAGTATTCAATACAAACATTAATGCAATATTGGCTCCATTAAGTCAGAGTTTGATCTCTGTTATAAGGTGTACATTCAGTTAGCTCTGCCATGAAGTCACTTCCAATTAGCATCTATATAAAAGATCAGAATTTGGTACATTATCTTTTTGTTAAATGAAAGCTAGTTTTCAAATATATATATAGTCATTCCTAAGTTACTGCAAGAATTTTTCTAAGGCTGATTTTCCTGCCATGCTGCTATGTCTAATTGTCACCAAAAATATCATCTTTTAATTGAGAAATTTAATAATCACTCCTATTCAGCTCCTAGGTAACCAACACTACACTACTTCCCTGCCTGGGCCATGGTTAGTTGTTTTTGATTACAAGTCATGTAACAGTAAAGAGCTGTAATTTAACATACCTGATGACATTTTAATACCTTTTATTTGAGCAAAGCCCCTCAAACAGCATTGTGGGACAAGAATATTTTATTCAGAGATGTAGCTGGACTCTGCCAGTCCATAGCACTTGCTGTATCAGCAATTCTATGGTCCTCCATCAGTTTCTGCTGAATTTTAACTTTGCTTTTTAAATTAAACTTCTGACCCTTATGATTGTGAAGATGTTGTCCCAACTATGCCCTAATGGAGCATTAAGTCTGCACGCAGACAAATTAAACAATAGCTCTGAGGGCAAAATACTGAGCTGGGAAAAATACAATAGGTCCAGTTTCCAGAGGGAAAAGAAGATCCTAATCACTGCATAATCATAATGGTATCTCACTGCAAAGGAAGCAAGTCAGATAGTGGAGATTTTTACCATGCTACCAGTGGGGGCAGTACAAAAGAGTAGCTTACCACTACAGGCTAACTTCTTGTATCAGGGTGCACAGAGCCACTGCTATTACTAAAGTCCATGCTCTAGCGTAAGGACAGTGAAGAGATCAAGCTAATGGGGTCAGCCATAAAGGAGGGATTCCTTTAACCCAGCCTCTTCATAGCTAGATTATTGAAATTTAAGTGTGCAGGGAGTCCAATTACCTGAATGGTATTTTGAATTTGAAGCCTAACAATGACCATTTAAAGTCCACTTTGTAAATGGTTTCAGAGCTCATCATGTTAGCAGAAACAAGCAGCTACTCCCGAATTGTTGGTAGAGTTTGAGCAGAGTTCTGCCATTTGAAAAAAGTCAAGGCAAGGAGCCCTGCAAGCTGAAGTAAAGGGACACATTGTGTCAACCAAGAGAAACTCTGCTCCCCTCACAATTCTCCTCTACCTCACATCTTCTCCCAGATGCTGCTATATGTGGGCTTAGAGTTTGGTTCCAAGTCTGAGTTCAGCATGCATAAGCAGTGGAAAGTTCAGGCACTTACCTCCACTACTCAGTCCTTGGAGAAGACACCTTACAACCTGCTCCCTCCCCACCCACTGCCATAATCCTGTCACCCTACAACCACTCTACGGCTGTCACCTCAGGGAAGAGGGAGGGATTGGAATGAAGACATTGCTACCCTTATAAAGCCTAAAGAGGGCCCTTACTACAGTCTAGAACAGTCAGATTCAGTCATCTCTTTGCGGGGCCCCCGTTGCTCTGCTCTATTAAAATTCAGAAGCACTTACTGTGTATGACTTAGTTTGGTCATAAGACATTTTCTAGTCATGAGCATAAATTTGGTAACCTCCAGATTCATCCAAGAGAGATGGCTCCCGATTACAGCTGTGTGAGACAAGACAGTATGTATTCAAAGGGGCTTCACCAAGCCTAGGATCGTTTCCAAAGACTTGAGAATTTTCATTCCTCTCCCTATCCTTGGCATGTATATAAAAGCAAGGCAGTTTCTAGGCCTCCATAAACAGAAGGAATGCAGAACTCCTATGCCCTTCCCTGCTAAGGTGCTAGAGCCCTGAATAAAAGCTGTACACTAATTATTGCCAGCATATGGACCTTTTTGATGAACCAATATATAGGAGCATTTGGATGAGAAGTAACTATAGGCCAACACAAGTTCTGCTTGGAAACCTATGAATAGACTCAGGCAGGTTTTAGGAAAAAGCTTAGGCTAAGAATTATTTTTATTCCTGTTTTAGTTATAAATTAAACCAAGCTGTGGAAACAGGTGACCTTGGACTACAGAGTATGTATATCCTGTTTTAGCAGAGCAGAAGCTCCATCTCTGCTTACATTACAACAGGAAATAAGAGGATAAACTTATACATTGAGTTTTTTTGGAGCAGAGATCAGTTAGTTTCAGTGAGAAGAGAGCACATCTGGACTCCTCTTTTACAAAATTATTTACTGAAAAGAAATGGGTACAATTCTTGCTTTCTACCAGTTCTTATACTTCAGCAAAGCCAGATTTAAAACAAGCTAATTCTCACTCTAAACTGAAGGGCTGAGTTTCACAGATCTATACAGGATCTGACTCAAGTTAATCTTCATATCACTTTTATTTTCAAATTAAGATATAGTAATTCTTCAGATAGAGGTAACAAATGAAAACAACACAAGTTAAAAAACACAACATGATAGATGTGTAGATCACATTGCTTAATGCAGGGTGTTCAGATACTACAATGATGAATATGATACAAGAATCTATATAGAACCATCAAAACCTGAGGGGAATATATAATTGAGCAAGTCATTAAATACAGCAGGTTGTGCTTTCTGAAAGATATTTTAATATCAGGCTGACTCCTCACTGTACAGTAAGTCCACTGTTTCACACCTAAGTGTTAAAATAATTCCTTTAATGGCTTGTTCATAGTTATATTTTAGCCATTTTAACTTATTTTACAAGAGAAATTCCTTTTCAAGTGTCACAATGAAGACAAGCTTTGAAATACACCTTGATTTTTTATTGTGTAAAAGTGTCTATTTTACACCATTGTAAGCAAATATGAATGCATTTAAAGATGCTTAAAAAAATGGAAGAATCTTCCATCTATTATACATTTTTATATTAATGGAAGCCAGTCCAGTACTGGAGAAGATGGCAATGAATAGTGAACTGAAACAACTAGGTCTATGGCTTTAAAACAGATCTCATATACACCATTTTAAAAAATGCTTTTACATTAGATTGCATGTTCTCCAGGGAAATGTTAGGGCTCAGCTGTAAAAGTTGAGTTTGGGGATCAAAAATAGAAGACCATGTTTTGGGATTATTAGTCACATGCAAAACATGCATGCCTCAGAGGTTAGCGTTACGAAAATTAATAAAAATAGCTCATGCCACTGGTTGTTGTTTTCAAATGTGCAGATCTGGAAACTTGAATTCTCAAAGTAATAAGCAATTCAATCTGGTATAAAACACAGGAACAATGCTGAAATGTACGGTATGACTGATGTTTCTACATATGACAAGAAAGTAATGTTTTGCTGTTTGGACTAACTGTATATCCTGGGGTCTAGAGCTGGTCAGAAAATGGAATTTGTGCCATGGGAAATTCTGACATTTCAAAATTTAGTTCTATTCTGAATCATGACAAAAAGTCAACACTTCACTTAGAATAAAAACATCAAAATATTTTGATTATTTAATGTCAAAACACAATGCAAGATAAAATATAACATAATAAATTATAGTTAGGTAGAAACAAAACATTTTGCCATTATCAAAACAAAGCAAGAAAGTCTAAATGATTTGTTTCACACTCCATCAAAAAATGTCAAAATAGACATGCTCCTGTGAAACACTGAGATTTAAAAAATGCCTTTTTTGTCAAACAGGAAAACTTTTAATCAAAAAAAATTGACCAGCTCTTATGTGGGCTAATTAACCAACAAAAACTATTTTGTTTCACAAGTCCTGGCATGCAATTTAATTTATGGTACTGTAATCTGCAAAGCATAATATACATGTATAAAATGTCAAGAGGCTCCTATATGAAAACTGTAGGAGTTTGAAAAAACACTTTAAAATATAATAAATAGGCATATTACTAAAGGTACTACTATATATGATGAGCCCATGCAGCACAAAAATAAGTGTAATTTCCTATATATCATTCCTAACAATATTTCCTTTTTCATCAGTCCTGCTAGAAAGATGTGCCTGGAATGTGCCCTGAGGGTCAAAGGATTTAGGTTATACTGAACCACCGAAGAATAACTGATCTTTTTCTGCATGTGTACACGTGATGGTGGAGAAGGTGATGACACTGAAAAGCCAATGAGAACACATACAGTGCTAACCAAATAAGGAAAATCCATAGCATGGAGTTACCCGACTGATATAAAATCATAGGCTATGAAAGCATGAAATTCATATTCATGCATTAGGTGTTTAACTACCTTCTTTATATTATGTGCCTCACATATCCACAATTATTCTTTGAATCCCTTGTTACATTTTAAATTATTTCAATACTATAATTAACAAGCATTGATTTGTAGGCATCTTTTAACATCTAGTCTTCAGGGCTCCATAATGCAAAGATGGATATGATACTGCATATCATAATGATTTTAGTGCTGAAATAAAAACATTTATTTTAATAATTTCATTGTAAAAACTGATCACACTCCATCTTTAGGAAGATGGATTCAAAAAACATAAAACTATGCAGTCAGTCACCCAGTAAAATGAAGCATTAAATGATAATTCCAGTTAATGTCCAATTAGATTTAAACTAAATGCTGGGAAATTGGAAGAAGTCATAGGATTGCTGCCTCTTCCTTATTTATTTGAATAGTAGCATACAATAATGCAAGTCCAGGTCCCAACAAGACCTGAGACAATAAGAGAACCAGAATAAAACATGACTTTTCCTGAGATTTCAGCTTCCCACTATACTCAAGTTTCCTTCAGGAGAACTGTCAATTATATAATCATCAATGCAAATTGCATTTTAAAGAGTCTCTGCAGGAGGCAGAGAATGTTAATGCAGATCAGGTGCCAATGCTCAGTGCACAGTTCCCAAAAGCTCTTTAACCCATTATGCATCTTCATTTTTGTGACAAACCGCTGGTCCCCTCTCTGCCTTTGTCACTCAAACTCGCACATTAAAAACAATCCAAGTTCCAGAGTCAGACAGTGTGGAATTCAGTGGTGGCAGCAAAAAGATAAGCTCCTGCATGGACAGAATGATGAGAAGTCTCGTGGCTTTCTTGCTTGATGGGTTATTCTTATTAAAATTAAGTGTTTTCCAGAAAGCTACTCAAACTAGAAAAAACCCACATTCCATAAAAACAGAGTAATAGACTATTAAAAGACTTCACGTTGCAGAATGTGGGATTTTAGTAGCAACTAGGACTCTGCTGAAAATTTAATTAGGATTCTTCTGGAAAAGTGCTTGGTTTCTATTGACCTTTAATCTAAGTATTCTTGACGCATCACTCATCATACAATAGGTTTCTTTCGGGAATAGATGTGACAGGCATACATGAAATAGGCATATTCGTCAAGAGGAAAACATTTAAAGCATGTCATGGAAGCAACTGAAGAATCAGTATGAAAACAGATGCATGCCCAATAAACCATGCACTTCAAATGTTATAACTGAAAGCTTTTAATGAATGGCTATTTGCATATGCAATTTTCCTATGTATCTGAATGTTCAGGAGAGCAAAATAAATCATTTCAGAGTAAATAGACATAGGTATATTCCTCTTCAAAATAACAGTTTACATTTTACACCATAACATTTAGCTTAAATGTTTGATGTAAATCTCACTAGAAATAATCTAGATATTCTACACTGAGGGCCATTCAGTACGCTCCTCCATCCTCTACCATATGGATTCTGTTTTCTAATACTGGCTCAAAACTCAAAAATAAAGCACAGAGGGAGATGCCTCTGTCCCTTATTTCCCTACCTTGACACTCTTCTCCAGAGCTTTGGAGAAGGTGGAGGAGATGATAATTTAGAGGCAATTGGGGGATTCACTCTGATTTTGAATTGCCTATAACTATGGTATCTAAGGGTCATATACAAGAAAAGAGAGTTTGGGTATCCATTTTGGACCAAATCTTTTGCCACACTCTAAATTATTTATCCTGAGATTGATTACAAAAAAGAAATTGAAGTCTATGCATGATGGCAGTGCTCTGTCTCCTAATCAGTAACATTTCATCAAAGGACTCTGACGTTCCTATGCATATTTGTTGTGGTAGTGCAAAAAATCAACCTTACTTTCATCCTTTTTCTGCTAGCCCACCTGCTAGCAAAAATCATGAAGACACTGTTGGGTTTTATTCCCTCAAACATCAGGAATTTACAGAACTTCTCATAAGCAAATTAAGCCATTGTCCATGTTTATCTCTTATGGGATGCCATGTGTCGAGGCACCCATCAAGCACCTCCCCCCCTTGGCCACGCTGATTTGTCGGGTCTTTTTAGTTGTGAAGTTTTTGAGAATCTGTATATCTCTAGCAAATATTTCTGCTCTTCCCATTGAAACACGTGATCTCCTCAAAGTTTCCATGACATAATTAGTCTCTCTAAGATAGCAACATCTTTCTCCAGAGAGTTCCTGGGCCTCTGGGCAAATGTCACATCTCCTTATCAGCTCTTGTGTTGCAATTTATAGTTAAAGACTTATTACTTGCATGGCAAAGGAGGTCAAAATGTTACATATAGGACTGCCGATAACAGCCTGCACATTATTTCCAAGTTCCTGTCAGATGGCATGGGGTCAGGATTACAGTTCTACTCATCACATAGTAAGCGTCAAACATACACCAACTCCAGTGGTTGCAGTTGTAGCATGCCCATGTCCTGGTCCACATAGCTTACACGAAAGTGTGCTCTGATGGCAGGCCCAAATAGTTTTGGCATCACCATTCCCTTTCCTCTTTTGTTATCAGAAGCCATCCACCTCATTAAATTCATCTCTGTTGCTTCAAAATCTTAATGACAGAATGAGGATCTTACTGTGATAGAGCTTCTCTCTGCCAGACTCCTCAAATCAGATTCTCCAAAGTTTTCAAGTTCAGCTACTTTGATTTCCTCTGACTTTGCATCAACTGGCAGATTACATCTTACTACCATCCTTCACACTTGTTCATTCCACTTCCTGTATGTAGAGAGTTTATGCAACATACATCTCATGATTTATAAGCCAGCCAGCTGTAGTTTAAGAAGAGACCATTGAATCTTCAGTATGGCATAAGCTAGGGGGTTACTGAATGTGTTGGAGACAATTTATTTCAGAAGATGGAGAAAGTCACTAGAGGAGAGGCTGTTCTAGATTTGAAAATGGAAGGCAGCTTGGGTGAAAGTGATCATGAAATGATGAGTTCATGATTCTAAGGGATGGCAAGAAGGAAAACAGCACAAGAAATAAATGGATTTCAAGAATGCAGACTTTAGCAAACTCGGAGCTGGAAGATAAGATTCCTTGGGAAGCAAGTCTAACAGGAAAAAACAAACAATTCAAGAGAGTTGGCAGTTTATGAAAGAGACATTAAGGGCACAGGATTAGAAAGGTCAAGCCATAAAAAGAGATTAAACTAGCTAGAGACAAAGAGTAACAAGAAATCATTCTACAATTACATTAGAAGCAAGATGTAGATGAAGAACATGGTAAGCCCATTACTCAATGAGGGGGGAAAGCAGAAAATGTGAAAATGGTAGAAGTGCTAAATGACGTTTTTGTTTCCGTTTTCACCAAAAAGGTTAGTAGCAATTGGATGTCTAACTTAATGCCAGTGAAAATGAGGAAGGATCAGAGGCTAAAATAGAGAAAACACATTAAAAGTTACTTGGACAAGTTAGAGGTCTTCAAGTCCCTAGGACCTAATGAAATACATCCTAGAATACTCAAGGAACTGATTTAGGAGCTATCTGAGCCATTGGAAAGTATCTTTGAAAAGGCAAGGAAGACAGGTGAGATTCCAGAGAACTGGAAAATGGCAAATATAGTGACAGTTTATAAAAAGGGGAATAAGGAAAACCTGGGGAATTACAGAGCAGTCACCTTAATTTTAATACCCAGAAAGATAATGAAGCAAATAATTAAACAATCAACTTGCAAACACCTAGATGATAGTAAAGTGATAAGTAACAGTCAGCACTGATTTTTCAAGAACGAAATCATGTCAAACCAACAGAAAAGCTTCCTTTGACAGAGTAACAAACCTTGGGGATGGGGTGGAGGGAAAAAACAGCAGATGTGGTAGATCTTGTCCTTAGTAAAGACTTCTGATATTGTCTTACATGACCTTCTCAAATAGGGAAATATAACCTAGATGGAGATACTATAAAGGTGGGTGCATAACTGGCTGGAAAACCACGCCAAAGAGAACAGTTATCAGTGGTTCACAGTCACTCGGTAAGGGCATAGATCATTTCTGGGTCTGTTCAATATCTTAATCAGTGATTTAGATACTGGCATAGAGAGTACACTTATAAAGTTTGCAGAGGATACCAAGCTGGGAGGAGTTGCAAGTGCTTTGGAAAATAGGATTAAAATTCAAAATGATCTGGACTAAAGTGGAGAAATGGTCTGAAGTGAAGAAGAAATTCAATAAGGACAAATGCAAAGTAGTCCACTTAGGAAGGAACAATCAGTTGCACACATACAAAATGGGAAATGACTGCCTCGAAAGGAGTACTGTACTGTGGAAAGGAATTGGGGGTGTCATAGTGGATCACAAGCTAAATATGAGTTAGCGTAACACTGTTGCAAAAAAAAAAAAGCGCAAACATCATTCTGGGATATATTAGCAAGAATGTTGTAAGCAATACACAAAGCAATTCTTCCTTGCTGATTAGGCTTCACTGGAATGTTGTGTCCAGTTCTGAGCACCACATATCAGGAAAGATGTGAACAAATTAGAGAAAGCCAAGAGAAGAGCAACAGAAATGATTAAAGGCAGGGCCAGCTCTACCTTTCTTGCCACCCCAAGCAAAAAAAAAAAAAGCCATCCGAACTGCCGAAGCAAAAAATAATAATAATAATAATAATAATAAAAAGGGCGGCCAAATTGTGCCACCCTTTGATTGACCGGAATGCCCCTTACAATGTGCCACCTGAGGCATGTGCTTCCTCGACTGGTGCCTGGAGCCAGCACTGATTAAAGGTATAGAAAACATGACTTAGAAGGGAAGACTGAAACAGTCTGAAGAAGAGACATTGCAGGAGGACATAGCAGTTTTCAAGTTCATAAAAGGTTGTTACATGAAGGAGCGAGAAAAAGAATTCTTTAATTTCTGAGGATTGGACAAACAACAATGGATTTAAATTGCAGCAAGGGTTGTTTAGCTTGGGCATTCGGAAAACTTCCTAATTGTCAGGGTGATTAAGCACTTGAATAAGTTGCCTATGGGGGTTGTAGAATCTCTGTCACTGGAGATTTAAGAGCAGGTTAGACCACACCTGTCAGAGATGGTCTAGATAATATTTAGTCCCACTTGGAGTTCAGGGGACTGGACTAAAAGACCTCTTGAGGGTCTTCAAATCTGAGTTCTTAGGGCTTCAGGTCTGTTTTCCAAAGGTATATTTGTTATCTATGAATTGAGAAAATTGACAGTTCAATATAAAAGGAAGCATGTTTCTTTCTCTGTATCTTCTGCTTTCAATTCTGTTTGTGAGGCATCTACTCATCCCACAACTGTTAGATTTATACTTATAATGCATCATCCAATTTCCATTTTATCATTTCTTTTAAGATGTAGCTACTCCTATGAAAATCTCAAAATATGTTCTTGTTGGTTACATAAGACATATCTGCTATAGCTTCAATCTTGGATTTGTCCTGGTTTCCCCTCCTCCCCCCACCAAAAAAATCTCTACCAAGTATAGAGTCCATATAGTTCAAATAGGCATGTTTTCTATTTTTCATTTGCTCTTGTTAAGTTTCAGATTTACTTAATACACATTTCAATCTTTGATCATGCTCATGCAAGGATGTGCTATATCATGGCATGTTATCAGCATGTGTGTTAATTGCTCTGTCACTAAAAAGCAGTACAATTCATAATTTTAATATCACACAGTACTTCAACTCCTTGTGAGACATTCTCCTTGTAAACCTCATTTAGGTTCTGCAGTCCATAGAGGTCTTCCTATGAAGTGTGGTTGAAATTCACACTGTGGTGAAAGGCCCACGCAAAGCCTTCCAAATCACAGATGCTCTTTTGGTATCCCTGCATGAGATATCAGCATAGCTATCTAGAAGCCTAAGAAGTATGCTTTAGGGAGGGGGTACAATGCTAACTCCAAAAAGCATGATATAAAATTTCATGATATAAAAAGAAAAGCTTTCAGGGTCAGAGTGGAGTTCAGTAGTTCCACAACCATGGGACTCCAGTGGCTGGAAGCCTCCACACTCTCTAGCAGCCTTCAGCTTATTTACTGGACCATGATTTTTGGGCAAACTCTTCCATGTGTTTAAACTATGTGTTTTATTTTTTAAATGGGATGTTGTGAGTTAAGAGAAAGTCATGTGATTAGAATCCACTGAGCATTCCATTCTTCAGAGACCTTAGAAGATTTTTGGTAATCTTAGTTCATTACTTGAGATTTTTTTTTTTAACCTTCCCTCAGTTGCATATTATAATTTTTCTTTAAGAATCCCCACTGGAGGACAAAACACACACCTCAGTTTGCCATTATATTTTTCTGAATGAGAAGGGGGGAAGCCGTCAATAAAGAATATCAGTTATAGGAATGTGCACTGATCAGCATTCAGTGGCTACTAATATGCATGTGAGGCTGTTTTATATGTACTTTATCTGTCCAACTTTGAAATAAAGTTCTCCTTAGTTGCAGCAAAATGTGATGTCATGTGAATTTTGTTTATTCAATGTCAGCTCAAAATATCTGCAGCACAACTTCAATACACTCAAAAAAAATCTGCTGAAAAAACTCTAATTCGATTTGCCTTTTCTGGCAACAAAGAGGAAACAATATTCCTACTTCTTTGCCAGAAAAAAAAAAATCTATTCCCAAACTTTATCCCTTATATGCAGATAATAGCAACTACACTTGCCAGTAATGCTTCAATCAATTTTTCCTTAAAAATATGCATTCTTCCTTTATTTGATATGTAGGCAGAGGTATGAATCACCATGCAGTTTGTTATGAAAGGAAGTAGGTGATGTATACATGCCAGAGTCTGACACCTTTACTCCCAGTGTAGCACCTTACTCCACAAGTTCATAGATTCCCAATGCAGAGGGGACCACTGTGATCTAATCCCGGGATCAGCAACCTTTGGGCTATGCCACCACGGCCTGCCAGAATAAGCCCCCGGCAGGCCGAGCCGGTTTGTTTACCTGCCATGTCCAGAAGTTTGGATGATCATGGCTTACACTGGCTGTGGTTCACTGCTGCAGGCCAATGGGGGCTGTGGGAAACAGTGTGGACCAGAGGATGTGCTGGCCACTGCTTCCTGCAGCCCCCATTGGCCTGGAACAGCAGATTGTTGCCAGTGGGAGGGGAGCATATTCATGGGTTTGGGATGTTGTTGTTTTTTTGTGTGTGAGAATAAAACTCTTGCTACAGTTAATGATGTTTTGAGCATACACAGACCTAGATTTTAGAAGGTATTCACCCATGAAAGCTTATGCTCCAATACGTCTGTTAGTCTATAAGGTGCCACAGGACTCCGTTGCTTTTGCAGACCTAGATTCTGCCACCCTTACTCACAATGAGTAGTACATTATAGTGCAAGTAATCCTACTGCAACCAATAGGGGAATCTTGAGGAGGAGTGGAGAGGTTATTTTACTTCTATATTTGGCACTGTTGTGACTGTAGCTGGAAATGCTGTGTCCAGTTCTGGTACCTGCAATTCAAGAAAGACGAGGATACACTGGAGACGGTTCATAGAAGAGCCACAAGAATGACTGAAGGATTAGAAAACCTGCCTTATATTGATAGACTAAAGGAGCTCAATGTATCTAGCTTTCAAAAAGGTTAAGGGGTGACTTGGTTACATAAGAAAAGGTCCATCTAGCCCAATATCCTGTCTTCTGACAGTGGCCAATAGCAGGTGCCCTTGAGGAATGAACAGAACAGGTTGAGCAGGGGGTTGGAGTAGATGACCTCCTGTGGTCTAGTCCAACCCTAATTTTCTATGATTCTATAGAAATATCACACTAAGGTTCAATGGTCATTTTGCCTGAGTGAGGACTTCAAGATGGAGCCCTGTTTTAACCAAATTGATTTATAATGAGATGAGTGCTGGTTAAAAATTGTAGTTATTCCAAACAGATTTGAATTGAGAATGATCCATCCCAATCCATTATATATTTTTAGAAAATAAAGCTGATTTTCTATAGTTGACTCTTTGTCTGTTCGTGGCGTTCTGAAAGAACAAACTTTACCAATCTTGCTTACCAGCTGTCAGATACTAAAAAAAGTTTAAAGATTATTATCTAGAGGACCAAAAGCCCAGTCCTGTTTGTTGGTTTGTAACTTGTACCATCAATATTTAAGGGCCCTTTTCCAGTTAATAAAAGATGATTCTGCATCATATCAGTTTTCACAAATAATGGAGTATGTTAAAAGTAACACAAGTCAGCTGCATTCATCTCCAGCAAAATGGTTTCATTGGGACATAACTCCAAGGATTATAAGAGTAAAGATGTCTGTACTCTTTTAGTGTGCATAATTGCAGAAATCCCCACTCACCAAGCCTCAGCAGTTCACTCACACTAGTTTACTTCAAAAGTAAACAGAGTAGCACAGTGAATTCCATAATACCGCCAAAGCACTATCCACTGAAGATCCTATCAATTTCACTTTGCTGCTTTCCCTGAATGTAGAATGTAACAATGTTAATGCACCCTACAGATAGGTACTAGCTCACTCCAAACCAAACATTAGTCTGTAAATAAAAAATAAAAAAATAGAAATACCACTGCTACGATCCCAAAGAAAACTATATAGAGAGTATGGTATAAAGGATTGGAAAAACGTGGGTCTTATGAAAGCAATTTCACCATTATTTAAAAGAATTTGCATGACTTTCCCAAAATCAGCTGGGAGTAGATTCAGGCTACAAGTGCAGATTTTTTTAAAAGGACACTGACAAAACTGTCTGAAGTGACTTTTTCAAGTCTGTTTGGGAACAGACTCCCATTACAGACAGCTTCTCACTTCAGTTTTTAAATAAGTGAGATAATCCTCATTTTTAATTTGTAATTTCCATAAAGGTTTCCTGTTGATTGCCACCTTCCAAGTACACTTGAAAGCATGCAAGGAACAGCGGTAGGCTGATTTTTAATTTTTCTTTTACACTACTTGAGTGGATCCAAATTCTATGAGGCAAAAAATGATATCTGGCAGCATGTGACACAGAATGTCACTTGGCGTCATGCTTCATCTTTAAGCAGAAGCTGCTGAAAGGCTCTGAATTTTTTCTTCTGTCCCATGTTTTGTAAAACAGTTCTTAGTTATTAATGACATTGATATTGCTTCTTGGAGAAATCAAGCCAGTATTTCAAAGTGCCTTACTCTCTAGTTCACATCACTATTAAATAGATCTTTATTCCATGGGTTAGATACCCATATTTAAAATATGGCAGAACAAAGTGTTTGCACCTTAAATTATCTTAAATTAAATTAAATTATCTGCACCCCTAAACCTTTACACAAGCTACTGTGATAAGTCAAAAAAAATTCTCCATAACTCCCTTGAGAAAAGAAGTCACTGGCTATGGTAGGCATCTTTCACAGGAGATTGCTGAGTACTTTACAAACATTAATGAAGCCCCAATGCACCCCAGTGAGACGGAACAGTATTTATTTTACAGATAGCTTCTGTGTGTCATGGCATCTGTAAGTGACATGCTCAAGATCACACAGGAACTCGGTAGCAAACCCAGGAATACAATCTAAGAGGTCTAAATCCCACGCCCCTGCTTGAACACTACTAACAACTCCTCTTTTGATTTTTGATGCAGAAGCATTCTCAAGGAGAGACTGCCCTCTGGGCTCCCTTGTTCCGAACAGAGGACACAGCAGCAGCTATGGAGGAGCCCACTGGGAATTAATGCTTCAAAAAGGTATTTGTTTCTAACCAGATTTCCACATTCATAACCAAACACTGTGAAGTGGATAAAAATCTATATTTTGATCAAAATACATACAGAGTATTGCATTCCAGAGGAAAATAGCATATCTGAGTGCCAGGAATTTAACTGCAAAACAAAAACCAAGTGAAACCTTTGATCAGTTTGCAACACATCTATCTAGCTGAGGGTTCTTTATAATGCACGTTAGTATATAATTTGTCTTGTCCACACTGGTGAATAACTTAGCTTAAGTAGACATACTTAGACCTACTCACTGTGGTGTCTTCATTAAGGTGAGTCAACTGCTGCTGCTCCCCGCCTCCCATCCACTGTGTCTGCGCCTCTCATGGTGGTGGAGTACAAGAGTCAACGGGAGCGTGCTCAGGGGGTCAATTTATTGCATCTAGATTAGACGCAATAAATTGAGCCTCGCTGGATCGATCGCTGCTTGCCAATCCAGTGGCTATTGTAGCTATACCCAAGACCCTGATCCTACAAAGACTTTAACTTTACATACTGAGAGTAGCCATTGATTTCAATGGGACTATTCACAGTGTGCAAGTCTTGGCAGAACAGAGATCTAAAATCTTCGTTTGGTCTCCAAAAAAAAAAGCACTCAGTATTGTTGATGGGTTAATTCAGGATAGAAATTAAGAGAGTCATCATAAGCAACAATAAGAATCTAGATACTAATGAAAATCCAGGGATTGTGCTATGCAGATAAAAAGAAAGCAAGGGCAGATCTTGCTCCCACTGAAATCAATGGCAAAGTTATGCACTGTTCAGTAGAAATACATTTTAAAACCAAAAAATGTGACTCTGGATCCAGTGAAACTTCCGATAGTATGAAAAAGTCAAATATAAATTTTGAGCAAAAAGGGGCATTATGAAAAGTACTACAAAAATGTTTTCCAAATTAAGTATAGGTGGCCTTGTTTGTGTACAGTACAAAAGCCAGGTGGCTACTGAAGCAAAATTACCATGAAACACATAAGAAATGTACCTCATTCATGCTAATCTGAAAACACAAGAATATATATAAAAAAGGAGAAATACAAGTCAGAAATCTGATCCTTCCAACAGTTCCTCAGGGATATATCATCACTCTTATACAGTGCCCAGTGAATTAGATTGCTTGTGGAAGTATATACACATACAATTCTACCAGTTTCCAGGTCCCCAAAGACACAGGTAATATAGTGAAGAATATTCAGCACAGGAGAAACTACTTACAAATGCAGTGACAGTATTCAAATTACTGGATGGTGCAAACTAAATACATGAGAACACATTAGTGGGAAAGCACTGAATAGAATGTAGAAATAGAGCAAACCAAAAACTGGTGAAACCGAGGCAGAATAAACCCTAATACCTGCTAGAACTCAGTAAGTTTGACTCCAGGTTTAAGAAGTGAAGTTAAATTTGTCCATAACTATTACAGTATAAATGTGTTTATATTAGATACTCACTTTTGGAAAATAAAATCAGTGCTTATGTATAAGAATTAAAAGAAATAGTCAATGTCATAGGACATGTAACTTCTTCACACAGCGCACAGTCAACCTGTGGAACTCCCTGCCTGAGGAGGCTGTGAAGGCTAGGACTATAACAGGGTTTAAAAGAGAACTGGATAAATTCATGGAGGTTAAGTCCATTAATGGCTATTAGCCAGGATGGGTAAGGAATGGCATCCCTAGCCTCTGTTTGTCAGAGGGGGGTGATGAACGGCAGGAGAGAAATCACTTGATCATTACCTTTTAGGTTCACTCACTCCAGGGCACCTGGCATTGGCCACTGTCGGTAGACAGGATAGTGGACTAGATGGACCTTTGGTCTGACCTAGTACGGCCTTTCTTATGTTCTTATGTTCCTGCAGTAGACTTCTCACTTCGAGACAATTCATTTTGTGTGAAAAGGACATATATCTGTGTGCCTTACTCTGGCAGAGAGTGGGTTGGTTTGGTTTGATTTGTTTAACTACATCCTACCTAGGATAGGTGAACCAATTCAGAATTTTGGAAAGTTCAGCTGTTTATCTACAGCTGAAAGCGAACTCTTTATGAAATTAAAAAACAGTTGAATATGAAAAAAAAGGAGAAAGATAAGTCCATCTGGAATCACAGGGATGCTTAAAAAGAAACACTATAAAAAAGCCACTCAGTTCTTTAAAACTGTCCTACTGGAACTGAGCAGATTTTAGTCCATTAGTCTGTCTCAGACAGCAACTTGGGCCATGATCACTGATCATTGGGTTTCACCCTGGAATTCTCAATGCTCCGATGAAATAACTCCAAGCTGGTAAAGGAGTCTACAGAGATATTGGCAACAATTGCACTTAGTTTTTTAAATTCTAAATCTACCACTACTATAACAAAACAGTTTCTTTAAATGGAGCAGGACTATTTTAGGTAACTAGAGATATTTAACACTAGCAGAGCTTTTCATTATGGTATGGGAATTCATTATAATATTAGGTTCAAATATTACAGGGTGAAAACACATGAGACAGTTCCTGCTTATATGATCTAAAATATGGTAGTTAGGCAGCATTTCTTTTCTGTGCAGTTAGCAGATGGAAAACTGGAAATTAAGCAAGACGAGTAAATCAAGCTGAGGGGGACTATTTAACAGCAAATCTGAGTCATCTGATTTTTGCAGTCAGAAGTTATACATGTATAGAAAGTGAGGAAACTCCTAAGAAGCAAGTAATTAGAATCACCAGCTTTGCATTGGATTTCTGGTTTTGGACTTGGGTGGGGGAGCAAAAGCCTCCTAAGGTTTGGGGAATTAAAGACTTCTCCTTTAATTAAAGCAGAGATACTGAAATTGAAACATGTCAGAGGTATTAGGGCTCACAGTTCACAAGAAACAATGTCTGTGAGAGAACATAGTGAGTCTAACATATAGCAAAAACAAGGAGTCCTTGTGGCATCTTAGAGACTAAGAAGTTTATTTGGGCATAAGCTTTCATGGGCTAAAACCCACTTCATCAGATGCATGGAGTGGAAAATAAAGAGGCAGGTATAAATACACAGCACATGAAAAGATGGAAGTTGCCTTAACAAGTGTGGTGGGGGAGGGGTGGACAGGAGAGGTCACTGCTAACAAGCCAATTAAGTTAATGTGTAAGTGGGCTATTCTCAGTTGACAAGAAGGCATGAATACCAAGGAGGAAACAATCACCTTAGTAGTGCTAATGAGGCCAATGTAATCAAGGTGGCCCATTTCAAACAGTTGAGAAGAAGGTGTGACTATCAGTAGGGGGAAATTAGTTTCTGTAGTGATCCATTCATTCCCAGTCTTTATTCAGGTCTAATTTGATGGTGTCCAGTTTGCAATCTAGTTCTGCAGTTTCTCGTTTTTGTAGAGTCTGTTTCTGAAGTTTTTTTGGTTGAAGAACTCAGAAGTCACCTACTACAGGACAGGCGCAACAAAGAAAGTAACAGAACAGGAATGCCTTGTTAATCAGTGCCTACTGAGTTAACGCAGAATTGCAATTGTGTGTTTATTAAGAATGCCTGTTAGCAGGGCTGCTCCAGGGACCCGCAAAGAAAGAACGCGCCTGGGGCGGCACATCTTAAGGGGCAGCATTCTGCAGCCCCCCACCCCCTTTTTTTTTGGCTTAGGGCAGCAAAAAACAGCCGGCCCTGCCTGTTAGACACATGATCTTGTTCTGGGGAGCTCCAACTCACCTCAATTATTGTTTCTACTGTTGAGAAAATGAAGGACATCATTGCCTTTTTTGTAGTAAGATCTGTCCGTTTGTTATTCTGTTTGTTTTAATAACTCTTTATCAATTCCAAAGCATTAGGGCAAGTGCTAGGAAGAGTATGATCTTTTTTAACGTGCTTTTTTTGGGGTGTGCAGAAAATTCCAATAAAGTGTAACCCAACGTAAACATATCTGAAAGTGGCCCCTCCGGCTTCTGAATCACTGATACTAGCTCCTCTTTAGTATTATTTTCTCCATAAACTCTGATTCATGTGGGGGAAGATTCTATATAAAAAGCAACATATTGTGAACAATGATGGGGAGGCAGTATAGGGCTACAACAGAGGGAACTAAAACTAACTTACAAATTTAACCCACTAAACAATCGTGGCAGCTTTATAAGCAATGGTAAACAATGGTCCTGTGCCTTAAACTAGAAGCACAATTTGAGCCATGATGGACCACGCTGTGTGCACTAGGAATGGAATAGCCACAATAGCTGCTCCATCTTTAGGCCAAGTGCTAATCCCACCTGTTTTATCAATGTTTTTTAAAATTGTAAAATCCAAGTTGTGTCAACCCAAATACCAGGCTTTGCTGAACTCAGATGTTCTCAGGACTGAAGGGGAACCTTCTTCTGGACAGTCTGAACCCCTCCCCTGCATTTAGAATTTTCAAAGACTCAGCCAACAGTTCTCTGAGGACAAGTTAAGCCTGTCTCTCAGCCAACCAGGAAGCAAGCCCATCTGTTGGAGAATGTGTCCATCTGGCCTCTGAGCCTTCAATTCTCTTTCCACTTGTTCTTTTTCTGGAGCCAGTTAGACCTCTCAAACCAGTGGAGAATCCTATATATGCTGCCAACATATTAACATTTTCCTCTAGGAACCCCTTATAGGATGACCAGATGTCCCGATTTTATAGGGACAGTGCTGATTTTTGGGTCTCTCTGATATAGGCTCCTATTACCCCCATCCTGATTTTTCACACTTGCTGTCTGGTCACCCTAAACCCCTATAGTCCAGTTACATTATGTACTGGAATTCTCCATGATACACTCTCAGCAACGGCTGGAGAAGCAGCTAGCCACCTGGTGCATGAAGTAGCATTTTAATCCCAAGGCTGCCAGAAACAGTGCAGGGTTCTTCCACACTATCACACTAACTTACTGTGAAATGTAAGGAAAATGTCAGATACAGCTTGACATACAGCATATTTAATGGATAAGGTACATTGCACTGGTCAATGCTTAACAAATAAAACTGAACAGGGGAGTTATGTGGAGTAAGAAAAGAAAAAGCGTAGGGAGGTTGTCTTAAAACAAATTCCAAAGTTGAATAGAGATCAGCACTGCAGTCTGGAGAAAAGTATAAAGAAACACACTGAGCTTCTGCCTCTTTTAAAGAGGCTCAAGAAGGTTCACACACTCAGTAACCTGTCAGAGAGTATTAAGGAAGGGAAGCCTGTCATAGCTACCTCCTGTAGTTACAATTCTCAAAAAAGTAATTACAAGGTCTAGTTCACATGGAGTTTGCGAAGGGAGAATGGAGGGGGGCCCAGAATAAACAGCAAAGGGGAAATGTGACAGAGAATGATTAAACACCCTTGATCTCTCCATGGTTACAGACCATTTTCTCCACTGCCCTGGGCCTAAAACCTATGTGTGCACACATATTGATGAGAAACAGACTGATCATTAGCAATCATAGCCCAGAGAAATAAATCACTAACAATGCAGCAGGGAGCCTTGTACTCCGTATTCAGAGATCTGATGAAATCTAGGAACCATACTTAACCAGCAGAGAGAGCACTCTTATGTTTAAAGATTTCATTTTTCATGCAGTAGCATTAAAAGACACAGGGACAAACAGTAACCGCCCGCTGCACAGTACTTAATGTCATAGGGACACAAGTTGCATTTGAACATCCTGAGATGATAAAGCAAAGAAATAAATCCAGTAAGGGGGGAGTAAATGTGCCATATAGTCTCCAGTATCTCTATCTAATGAGGTGCTAGTCCATTATTGAGCTGCTTGGGTACCCAACACTTCCTACTATTTTCCCTCTTTCATTCTCAAAGTCTCAATTTCATAAGAGCTTCTTATTTTTGTAGCACCCAATCCAGCTCCCACTGAAGTTAAGGAATATTTTCCGTTCATTTCAGCAGGCGTTGAGTTGGGCTTTGGCGCATAATTTTCCAGAGGTGCTGAACAACTGCATTGATATCAGCTAGAGTTACAAGTGACCAGAACGTCTAAAAATGAAACCCTTAGGGTGAAAAACCTACTATCAGTACTATAAATATCTCAAAGGGCTCTGAGAAGCATGAAACAGAATTGCTGCATGTAAGATACAACTATCGGGAAGTAGGACCTGTATGAATGTTCTCCTTGCTGGAGAAATCAAACAGATTGAGAGTTTGCAGGTCGACAAATTTATTTTCAGATCTTTTCTAAATGTAGAGCAAGGCAAAAAAAGTTGGACAAATAGTTTATTTGCTGAAAACTGCAGTTTCAGTTGACCCATTCATAGTGGCATTTTATAATGACAATTGAGTCATTAGAACAGGGGAAAAAATGAAAATGATTGTACAGCCTAGTGGTTAAGGCATGCACTTAGGATGTGGGAGACCCAACTTCAAGACCCTGCTCCAATGGCTAGTTATTTATAAAAAGTAGAAAAGCTTCAGACTAAGAAACATCTACAGCAGAATATCCTGTAGCCCAATGGCTAGGACACTCTTCTGTGGAGACATCCTGGGAAAGTATCTTAACCATTGGCCTAAAAGTTAAAGGGAGATCTCCTCCCCCTAGGGTTTGTCTATCTGGTCCTTTACATGTCTGAAATTTTGTATTTCAGGTCAGGCTGAAACTAAAGATAGTTCAGGAATGTCAAAACAATGTTGAGTTTTTCAGTTTGGTCAAGTCTATTCAGTGATTTTGCATCATGACTGGAAATAGTTTTGGTTCAATCAAAACTGCACTTTCAGTGAACTAATGATTTGCCTAAAAGAATTTGCTCATCTCTAGTATTTACTGAAAGACTATTTTATCGTGTTAGTTTTCTAAAACCGATCATGTTTATAGTAATGCCCATTATCCTTGATACTGTACAAAGAGTAGTAGAGTCTCCCTGCCGCAAAGAGCTTACAATCTAAAGAAACAAAACTGACATGAGAGAGGGGAAAGGATACAGCATACAAAGAAGGGTAGACAATGTAATAGTGTCAAAAAATATTTGTTCTGTGTTTCTTTTGGAAGAGGAATTATTTAGGAAGAGATATGCTAAATGGAAAGAAAAAAGTGAATGGATATGGACATTGATGGGAAGGGACACTGAAGGGAGTAGGGCCCAGGAGAAGAATGGAATGAAGCAGAGATGAAGAGACTGTTAGGGAATTTAAGTTCTGGGTTGGAGTTCTGGGAAAGTGTGTGTATAAGTAAGGGCATCTTGGGGGTCAGCACTGATCTTGGGGCCTAGGAGCCCCATTTCCAAAACTTAGTAATGGACAAAGTCAGTGCCCAAAAGGCTAATGGGGAAACCAGTGTTGCAGCCTAGCAAGGCACTAGAAGCCTAGCACATGACAGAGGCAAGGATTCTCCTCACTGCAATCCTAGTGGGTGGTTGACAGGGAGTGATCATTAGTTTCTCTGACAGAGGCACCATCTGCATCTTCATTTCCCCAAAGTGGTAGGGTCTCTCCTGCATGGTTCTGGATCTGAGGAGTGCTAGGGAAATGGGGACCCAACTGGGCCCCCATTTATTCCCTCTCCACAAAGTAATAGCCCCCATTTTACCTGGTGCTGGTTCTGCAACTACTCTGCTACAGAATATTGCTACCCACTTTGTAAAAACTACTCACTGGTACATGCTCTGGTTGGGACCAGTTGTTACTATAAGGTTACCAATGTTGTAGACTATGTGACTGGACAAAAGTGGCTGTCATGAGGCTGTGAAGCACCAGCTAGTCCCTACACAATGCAATAATGTCTTGGTGCAGTTTCATTATATTTCCTCAAACCACCACAACACAACCTGCTGCTGTGCTGTTCAAATCCTTATGCTAGGACACCGTCATTAAATGGTGACATTTCATAGACTCCAACAGTATTTTCAGGAGTACAGTGAACATTCTGCAACTGATTGTGTAATATGGAGTCATGGCAATAACATCAGGCCTATCAGAAACACTGGGAAGAGTAAAACCCCTAAGCCTATTTCCCAGTCAGTCCCCATCACTCAGGTAGCTTTATTTAAAGGAACATTAATGCTAAATAAAGTCAGTTTATTAAAAAAAAACCACACCTTTAGTCATGGCTCCTGTCCTTGAGTCCCTCAACCTGTTCATGCAGTCTTGTAATTATGTATTTTAGTTTATCATTTCCCCCCACATTTATTGCTGTTGGAGAGATCACACCAAACAGAAAGAACTATCCCATAACAATCAATGGAGTTTATGCTCCTAAGGATCTAAATCCCTTTGAAAATGAGATTTAGGTTTCTGAATCAGAAAGACATTGCAACATGGGGCACAGCAATGCCTGAATACCTTTAAAAATTCAGGCCTAAGCTCTCTGGAAGAGGCGGTCTCTTATTACATGTTTGTACAGTGCCTAGCACATTGGAGCCTCTGGATGCTATTATAGTTCTAATACTAGCAGCAGCCATTAGGAAGGAAATAGGAGGGGAGAACTGTTTGTGTCTGTTACCTTTGGCAAAAACACAGTACCAAGAGTTTTAAAATCCAGTGCAACATGTTCAATGCAATAATCTTTCTTCCTCTCAGGGACTGTACAGGGCAGAATCCAATAGTTCACGTTTTGCTTAAACCACTCTTTTCTAGAGGGATGAGAGGCTAAGCAATAGGTGGCTGAACTCTGAGAAAATGAAATGCATGAGGGACCTCCTCCTGTTACATAGGAATCCTCGTGAATCATCATAGTCCCTTAATGCAGCTTATTCTCTTGAGACATTTATCTCTAAATAAAATTGCTCTTTAACTTGGCTAAAAACCAAATCCTTAGCCAGTGTTAAATGACCTCAGATGTAAGAGAATACCAGCTCAGAGGTGTGCAACACAAGCACTCATACCACACTGTATACAACACTTGAATTCAAGTACTCAATGAAAATTAAGCAAGGATTTCATGTGAAAAGTCAATACACAAGGCTTGGTGTATATTTTCATTGGACATTAACTTGAAATAAGATTTTCCAAACAATAGGGCTATTTTATACTGATTTACAGAACAACCCATTAACTTTACTGTGAGTACCATCACCTTCTACAGCCTAATGCAGTTTTCAGATCTCCCAAGACGTCTGTAAACATGGAGACTTGACACTTCTTCTCTGCAGCACTGATTGCTATGAGTTTTAAATTATTCTGAGTGGGCACATTATGAAAATAGCTTCCAGATACATAATGTAAAAGCTGTCTTACAGGAAGCAAGGAATGAAGGAAGGGAGGGAAGGCAAGCTTATGCTAGAAGAAGGTGACAAAGGCAATTACAGTTTTATTGTGATATGTAACGACAAGAAAGATTCCTGTAGGCTAAATTCTTTTCCCAGGGCAGGTGTTCAGTAAAGGGTCTTATGGTCACAGTTGTATTATGCGTCTCCCAAGGATCACTGAACCAACAACCAAGCAGACATAGGAAAATAATTACCCAAGATCTCTTGAGCTCACACAGAATACAGAACACGAGCTTCCTTTCTTGTGACCAGTAATACAATCCCATGTAAACAAATACCTGCAGTAAATGGGATATGGTACCAAGCTTCACTTTTAGAACTGGCATCTTTATTTCTATCACATTTGTGAATTATTAGATGCATAAGAAGTGTTAAATAGATACACTGTTTGGAACCAAAAGCCCCCTGTTTATAAATGCAACCGAAAAGCAGGAACAACGTAAGGCTCCTTAAACCCCCACTCTACTTCTACCCAAACTCGTAAGGACCACCCTCCTGGATGATAGAATACTATCGTCAGGTCTGGTTTTGGCCCCTCTATTGAGATTAGCAGTAAAAGAGTAGTTTAGGGCCAAGTGGTGGGGGAGTTGTAATTAGACAGTGAAACTTGCCCACCTGGGACTGAAGTGAGGTGTACCTCTCTCAGTGTGAATGGTATTTCATAAACACTAATAGCAGTTTTCACAGGAGAACCATAACTGATATCATATGAAACCTGCCCAAACATGAATGCACAGTTATTTTAACCAGCTCCTGGATGGTGCTTTGAATTAATCTTCTCACGGTTTCAGTTTCAGGGATGAGTTAACGCAATGGAAGGCAGATTCTGCTACTGGCCACAACGTTTGGCAAATCCAAAGCTATTTTTCCCTGCTAAAAACCTAGGTACAAGGTTCAAGTTCAAGTTCATTATTGCCATGTAGCCACTTTGCACCAACGCTGCTGGCAGATAACAGCCACAGAGCAGCCACACAGCCCTCTGTCCTGTGCCTACTCCTCTCTGGCTAGCATATTTCCACATCTCATCCGATCCAGCCATTTCAGTTGATAGTCCATCAACTTTTCCATTATGGGGAGCTACCTGCATCCTGACTTGTACTGTTTTACTGCATAGCCTATCAGCTCATCTTATCCAATGTCCGCATAAGCGATCTAATTTCAGCAGTGTGAAGTAGTACTCGCTTCCTCGTTATCCATCATTTAATGTGAGTGTGTGTATACACACACCATAGCCTACCTAATCATGGTCTTAGACACTCTGCTATTTAGCTTTCTAAGGGCTTCACTACACTTGCAGCTGTAGAGTGCTTTGGGTTAAACCAGCCTTCAGACAGCACTCTACAGAAAGCGCTCCAGTCTGTCCACACGGTCAGCTGCAAGCGCTCTGGCGTGGCCACATTTGCAGCAGCACTGGGAGCAGTGCATTATGGGCAGCTATCCCAACATTCAAGTGGCTGCAACATACTTTTCAAATGGTGGGGTGGAGTGTGTTGTGTGTATATGGCGAGAGAGAGCGAGCACATTTTTGGAGTGCTGTAAGTGTGTCAGCACGCTATCTTGTAAATTCAGACCCCCCAGCTGCCCTGCCTCTCACTCACTCAGTAAAGTTTGCTTTATTGATTTGCCCATTACAGATAAGCTGCCAGCTGTCTGAAACAGACTTCTGAACAGGCACTTCCGCATTCCTCCAGCCGAGTTCAAAACAAAGGGAAGAGATGCCCTTTGACTTAAGGAGATTAGGGGGCATTTCCAGAGGTCAGAGCATAGTAACAGTTACTACCCATTTACACTGGAGCTGCAGCATCTCACCCAATAAGCAACAGCTGTTAATCCTCTTGCAAGGTGGAGTACCAGGAGCACTCCAGCCAGGGAATCAGAGCGCTCTACATGCCTTGCCAGTGTGAACGAATAGTAAGGTAGAGTGCTCTGGGAGGCTCTATTGTGGTATAAAGTGCCTGTGTAGCCAAGCCCTGAGTGTATTCTGATCACAGAATTCCTGGCCAGACACTAGCAAATATAACTATTTATTAAAGTCCACCATCCAGGGACTGGACTTGCTCTCTTTGCACATCACTTCAGCTCAGACTTAAAGAAACACTTATGATTGCTGCTGTTTTAGTGGGTGAGCCAATAGTGGAACTCCCATTGTTGCAGCTGTGCCTGGTTGTTCTTTGCATCTGTAGTGGGGTATCCTGCCCTGAAGGGCTTAAAACGGCCCTGGGAGAGGGCTGTAGCAGGGAAAGGCATTAACAGCTGGACTGATGGGGAAAGCAGCCACAGCTGTAGTCAGTGTAATCAGGGCCCAACTGGCCCTTATAAGAGGACAGTGGGCCAGAAGGACACACTCACTCTCTAGCTACACAGAGAGAGGACCTAGCTGTCTGGGAAGCTGAGGAGGGTACCTGGGCTGGAGCAGTGCTGGGGAAGGGGCAGGCTGAGCTGAGGAGCTCAGGCTGGCATCTTCCCCAGGCTACAGGCCTGATACAAAGGCCTAAGGAAGGTAGCTGGGCCTAGGCAGAGGCAGCTGGGCCAACACCCCCCACAATGAGTGGCTCTTACACTGCAGCCTGCCCCAAGGAGCACGGGCTTGATGACAACTGGCAGTAGCTCAGACTGAGACAAGGTAGGGATTAGAGGGTTGGGAGTCCCTGTTAGGGGAGGCCCAGACAGAGTGAGGGGGAACTTTCAGGGGGCAGCACCCAAGGTAAGAGGGCACCAGGGTCCTGGAGGAACACAGGGGCCAGCAAGACTCCAGCATGCAGCGGGCACTCTGCTCTGGAAGGAGCTAATTCCTGGCTGACCCAAGAGGAGGTCCTGACCCAGGAGGAGGCAGCGCAGGGGTGAGTCATTGTGCCACTACAGCACCTCTCACAGTGGAAAAAAATGGAAGTCCAAAACCAAGTTAATCTTCCTGGTTTTAATCAAGTTTTGGGGATCATCCTAGATTCAGTAGGATAGCCCTATATTCTGTGAACAGGGAACCTTTCAGAACATGCTGATTGCATAACTGTTATATCAAAGAGCTTCTAAAAATCAAAATAGGATGTTAATTTGCCATAACCCATTGCAGCACAACTAAGTATTCCATAGTAACATCATAACATGGCCACCTATCAAGGCTGTCCTCCATATGACTAGACATCTCTCAAACTTACCACCATAGGTTAATTACTTGGCTGCAATCAAAATACAGGTCTACATGGCTAGAACTAGATATACTCCCAAATTTACAGTGTAAACCTCAGTAGACATACAGGAAGACATGTCTGGGTACCTGTAAAAGGGCATAGAAGGGCCCCCTTTGCTGAACTTGAGGGTCTCCGCTTGGTTTTTGGAGCATAGGCAGGAGCAATCACTAGTGCAATTTATTTATAAGCAATTCTCACCACATACAGCTTGGGGGTTTTGGTCTAGAGTACTTTCAAGCCTCTGCAGCCAGTGTGTTCTTCCTCTCATGCCTCCTGTCCCTCAGGGGAAAGGGTCCCTGTCTGTGCCCACCTACCAGATAAGATAGCCCTTTTACCACCAATACCTGCCATAGACCATGAGGAGCACCTGGGCCATAGGACATGGTCTCTTAACCTCATGGACACTTTCAAGTTCCATCTTGGCTCCAGAAATCATCCAGTGCAGCTTTACCAGCCTCCTCTGGATAAGAGAGCAGGAGGAGGCTGAATCTACCAGGCCCCTCTGAGGTTCTCCCCAACATCACCAGAATGGGGGATAGTTTCTGCCCCCTCCTCTGCCATCCACCATTTGCACAGCTGGAAAACTCACCCTAGCCATACTCCATGCATGGGCAGTCCCCCTTTTTATGTCCTGATTGCCAGCAACCATCAGTCAGGCCCCAGGAGGAGCCTTGGGCATCTTCTCTTTTCTGGGCCTTTTCCAAGCAGTGGTTCCCTGAACTCTCTCCCGGATTGTTCCTACAGAGCCATCCCTCTTTCCTAGAGGGAATTGGCCTCTGCATACTCCTCAATTTCATGGCCCCCCTCTAGCGTATGCAGATCATGCCACCTAACCTATATCCCAATGTTCTCAGGGGAGGCCCTATAGAAACTGTTTAGGACCAGCACATCCATAATTGCCCATACTGTTTGGGTCCTGGGTCTTAGCCAGCAGGTTGCCCAGTCCATCAACCTTTGGGCAAATGTCAGGGTTGCAAACCCCCCCCTTCTACCTTGCTGAGTAGAACTTCTGGTGATACTTCTCGGAGAATGGTCCCACCCAAACCAGGGCAGCCTCCTTTACCACGTCATAATTCTAGGCCTGCTCTTCACTTAGGGCAATATAGGCTAGTTGAGCTTTGCCTGTCAGATAGGGAGCCAGTTGCAGGGCACAGGTTGCCCTATCCCATCCATCCCCCATGGCTTCCCACTCAAAGGTGCAGAACACCACATCTGGGTGTTCTACCTAGGTCTACCAGGCCTATCTTACATAGTCCTGTGCCCAGCACCCAGGTGCCATCCCCCACCACTGGACTCACCAGCCTCTGCAGGAGCTGCTGTTGTACAGTGGCCTGCTTCCATATGAAGTCCTGCTGAGCCTGCCAGGTTAGTAAAGCCTGCCTTTTCACCTGGTGAGATTGCTGCAGGCTTTGCATAGCCTCTGCACCTCCTCTTGCCATTTCACCAGCCATTGGAGGGCCTTTTCCATCTCAAGGTTGCCAAACTCTTGCACTAGCTCAGGGTTCCTGACAAGCCCCCACATATAACAGGATATAGCACCGCCCCATTTTCTCTTGCCTCTGCTCCAAAAACCATTCAGGCACACTCAGGTTCAGCAATCACCAGTGTAGTTTATTTACAGGGTAAAAGTCCCACCACCACCTCACCACATACAGCTTAGGAGGTTTCAGTCTAAAGGCCTACCCAGCCAGGAAAGACACACTTCCACTCTCTAGCATGCATCTGTCTGCACCCCTTGATTGCCTGCCTCTGAGTCTTTTATGCAGCCCCAGACTAATCAAGCTGGCAGCTGTTTCCCCTTTGCCAATCAGGCACAGGTTTCTCTAGCAGCTCCAATTTACTTCCCTTAATGGGAGCTGGCATGATCGAAGGCTGGCTCAGTAGTCCCAGGCCAGCACCTTGTCACAGTACCCTATCTAGACACAGATTTTGATAGGACAGGAAAACATCAAGGAAGTACTGGGGTCTAGCAGGGAAAGGGTTACATTCTGAGCTTGTGAATCTTGACAAATGCTCTTGAAATTAAAAAAAATCAAAATAAAAAACATTCATAACTTAAAATACAGATTTCCCAACTCTACTTGTCCAGTGAGCTGTCATACTCCCTTAAGAATTTGAAAATCCTTTTTAGTGGATGGTTAAATTGAAAGGCCTTTTTATAAAAATATCTTCCTTCACAGTCTTTTCTGGCTCTTTTCTCAGCCCTGGTATTATATGTAAAAATAATTTTGCAGCACATTCTCTGAAATGCCTAATATAAATATACTGAAACTCTCAGTCTTTAATGAGTGCTACATTCAACATGAAAAAAGATAATATAAGTCATGTACCAACAGTGCCCCCATCTGGAAAAACTTTAAATCTGAATCTAGCATTTTCCTCTTGCTTTTTAAATTAAAAAGTTTGGTTTTTGCTTCTTATTTTGGTGCTATCTATATATTCTGACACTTCAGTGTAGTCAGTCATGTGATTTCAATAGCTAACTGAGATCACAACTCAAGAGGTGCATCCAACTTATTCTGTATGAGATCTCTCTTTGATAGATAAAAAGGAATTGAATTAGTGGTTACTTATGTGCAAGTGAGCACAACTTGATTACATTTGTTGTGTGCAAACAGAATAAAGTCCAAACCAGTAATGTATGACTTAAACTATTAATTTAAAACTGCCAGTTTTACAACGCTGAAAACAATTATAAGCTGAGAGAAAGAATTTAAAAAGAAAAATGTGAATTATCACTGGAAGCTGTTTAAGAATATTTTACTAGATGCCCAAAAAACTACAGTCCCACAATCAAGAAGAAAGGCTATGAATGTTAAAAAGCCGACTTGGCTTAGAGGAGAATTAAACACTGCTATCAAAATAAAACCACATATAGCAAATAAAAGAAAGGGCAATATGACAGTGGTGAATATAAATAAGAAGCTAGAAATTGTATATAATTGATAAAAGAAGTAAGAGAGACACAAAAAGAAATCTCTGGCCAGCAGAGCTAAGGACAATAAGGAGTTTAAATATATTAGGAATACAGGAATCCCAACAGTGGTACTGGTCCATTACTAAACAGAGATGGTGGATACTCCATCGCTAGTAATTTGTAAAATCAAGATTGGGTTTTTCCCCCTATAAGATATGTCCTATTTCTAACAGGAATTAATTCAAGGAAGTCCTATGGCCTTTATTATATAGAAAGTCAGCCTAGATGGTCACAGTTGTCCCTTCTGGACTTTAAATCTATGAATCTATGGCAGGGATCGGCAACCTGTGGCACATGGCCTACCAGAGTAAGCCCCCTGGTGGACCAGGCCAGTTTGTTTACTTGCTACATCCACAGGTTCAGCCGATTGCAGTTCCCACTGGCTGCAGTTTGCTGCTCCAGGCCAACAGGGGCTGCAGAAAGCAGCGTGGGCCAAGGGATGTGCTGGCCATCACTTCCCACAGCCCCTATTGGCCTGAAGCGGCAAACCACACTCAGTGGGAGCTGTGATCAGTCAAACCTGCACGGCGCAGTGGGGGGCTTACCCTGGCGGGCCACGTGCCAAAGGTTGCCAATCCCTGATCTATGATAATACACACATCTTTTAAAAAAAAGGATTTTTGTCACAACAACATGAGTAACAGCCCAGGAATCTAGATGAGTTATCTGAAAACTCAAAAAGTTATTGTATGGGCAATGACTAAGGCTACAATTTTGGTGTGGAGGTCACTGTGTTAGTGGTAGTTATGAACTTAAATGAAGTTCAGGACCCTTGCAGCAGTGGCACCTTTCCCTTCCTGACCCATGTGGTCACAACTCCTCTCAGGTTTGTCACATTTGCCTCTCTGTAGATGGAGCCAGAGGTGTGGAGGTCCAAATAGGATAATTATTGTTACCTCATGTGCCGGGTTGCAACACCACTCAAGTTTGGCATGTCCACCTCTCCATCTCCATCTCCAGATGGGTGGAAGCACCAAATTTGAGTGGGACTGCAACAATGTGGGACAAGTCGCAATACCTAGAGCAGGAAACCAGGCCTAGGTCCACAAGACAGCAGGTGCCACTGCTGGGTTAGTCCTAGGTGAATTTGCTGTCCAGCAGCCCATATCCTCACAGGCCCTCTGCTTTCCCTCTTTCTGTGCCATAGCCTTATATTCCCACATCTTGGCCATGAAATTTATTGAATTTTTCTATGAAAAAAATCATAGCCTTAGTGATGACCTGCAAACAATATTAAAGAAGTAGGGTACAAGTGCTCCCTGTTTTCTACAACTGTAACATTATCATACAACTGAAGAACAGCTAGTGTGCTAAATTACCAACTGACAGTTTTGCAGAAACGCTTTTACAATTTCCCTTCCTGGAATTTTCTCTCTCCTTTTGTGTGTGTTTGTGGGAAGAGTCGTCTTCCTGCCACCCTCTTTTTAAAAGGGGAATCAGATAAATTTATGAAATTTAGAGTCCTTGAAAGTGAAGAGTTGGTAGCTATAGAGCAAGAAGACATATGCATCATATGGATGCACTCTACAAAGTTCCTTGCACCCTTCTAACAATGCACTTCAACCCTGACTCTGATGCTCCAGTCCTGGGCTTCTCCTGAGCACAGACTGCCAGTTGCACCAAACTATGTTGCACTTTTCAAGACATGGTAAAGTACCAGCTCAATTTTCCTTTCAATGGGGGAAAACAAAAGGGGATAGAATATCAGCTCTGCTGCATCATTCCACTTACTTGTGGACACTCCACTGATGGGACCCCATGGAACAGAGCTCCATGTGATTCATAGGAAGAAAAAACAAACAGCCAATGTGTGTCACAGCCATCCTTATCACACAGATTCTAAAGCAAGAATCCAGCAGCATTAACATCTGTTTGGCCCTTCCATAACTGCTACTCCACAGCAGTGGGGAGATTCCACCAATAGCTCTTTGTGGAACTATATGCCAAGGGGAAAGTGAAATGACAGACCAGCACAGAGGAGTCAGCCTCCTTGATGACTCCTCTTCTTTTGTAAGACTAACAAACCTACTCTCCACTAGAGAGGAAGCCACAAACCCAGTCCACTCTGCCCTCAAAAAGTTGCTGAGAGAAAAATTACTTGGCAATGCTGCAAGGGGAACCTCAACTTCCTAGATCCTTTAACATAACTCTTTACTCCCTGCCCTGAACAACAGAGCCTGGGACTACAGAGGAGAATTTTAACTAGTTTTATACAAATGTTGCCCATAATTTTGCTTTGCTAGAATTTCTACAAGACTGGTGGTTAAAATGATCCTTGTGACAGTTGCATTCTCTCACAGCAGAACCTGGCATCTTTGGCCAGCTGTACTCATGCATTAGGGAATTGCAGGGCATCTACAATACCATATAATTATTCAGTGCTTCCGTGGTTATTTGTACCTAAATTAAATGATATCAAAGAGGCCAGTGACAAGAAAGCTTTGAACTTTGAATACTGTAATTTGAGAAAATTGTGCCAAAAATAAGAGAAACATTTCTAGAGCTGAGGTGTAGGAGGGAAGGGGGATTTTCATGAAACATTCTGGTTTGCCAATTTTCAGAGGTGTCTTATGTGTTTCTTAAGTAATTATAGCACACAAGCCCTATACCTGTCCTCTCTGGAATCTGTGGTATAATTATGTACCATGCACACAAACAATGTAAACAAGGCTATATGTTACCTGGGGGACTGTACTGTCACTTAGGTTACATTTGCCTGATCTTTTACATTCACACATCAGGAGATGACTATTTCTGGACTGCAAACTACTAACTGAAGGACAGATAGATTATATAGTATGCATTTTAAAGTGGCAGGTTGCTATGGTTTCCCACTGCAGGAACAAAATTATCTTCATTAGGTTATCTAAAATCTGTTGTATTGCACCAAAATGGCCAGTCAGGGAAATAGACTGTCCTTTAATCACAGCTCTGCCTGGTCAAAAACTGCCCATTTTCCTCACAGAACAGATTTTAAAAAGGAGAAATAGGTGGCTTTGCAAGAAGTGTTTATTTAATGGGCTGAGATGTTTCAATGCTTCACATAAGAAAACCTGTGCACTTCCAACAATGGCTGAATTCCATTGACAGCATGGGCAATAACTGGTTTTCAGACTGCAATTCTTGGAGTTTATGGTTTTGCTCAAAATGATTTAGCTTTCTCTTAATTGTTTAAAATAATGACTACAGGGCTGTTGACCCATCCATTCTGCCAAGTACTGTCACAGCTACAGGCACCTAATAGATTATTTTCCTGAATACAGGACACATTCAGAGAGTGAACTACTCTGTTCTATTCAGGTCTTTACATCTCACCCATCTTTGTTTGATCTGGGCAGTGAAGTGTTTCAATGCCATTTGAAGAAATGGACTCTATATACCCAGCAGATTATCCTGGGGGTGTTTTATAGGATGATGTCTGAAGTCTACTTTTCAGTGAAGTGGCGCAAGGGTAATTGAGGGCAGAATTTGGTTTGCTGTTGACCTGATTTTGCAGAGTGCTGGGTACTCTCAGTTCCTACTGAAGACAGAGGGCCCCAGCACCTTGCAAGATCAAGCCTCAACTCCATAATACACAAGAGGGGACTGTACCTTATTATTTCTGAGTGAATATAGAGAAAGTTGCACTTTACTTGGTTTGGGAGGAAGGGTGTCTAGTGCTTAAAACTTAGGCTTTCTTCACTGCAGTTACTCACGTTAATTCCTCTCAAATTAGTGTAGCTCGAGAAAGAATGATCACATTGCAAAGTAACACCTCAGTGGCTGGGTTAGCAATTGAGGAAGTTTTGCTGCAGCATATACACTGACAAGCCAGCCAATTTGCGTTACAAATACCACCACAGAAGTCAAAGTTTCATGTGTGTGGTCAGGATTAGAAGCAACACTCAAGATACAACTTGAGTTAACTCTGCACAAAAGACAAGCCATTACTTGGCAGAAAAGCAGGAACCTTTGGAGGCAGCTTTAGGATTGGAGTATTGCAGTAGGAATCACAGAAATTGGACATGGGAATAAAACTATTGGGTCATCCAGTCTACCCCCTTTAGTATATTATGCCAACCTGTAATGACCTTCCCATTCTCTAGCAAATTGCTTCCAACTACTCTAATGAAGAGACCATTTTTAAGTGCATGAGCCATTGATAAATTGTTTGAGATAAATTTATTTGGGGGCATAATCCGTAACCATACCTTGTCTGAAGAGACCAGAATCAATTACTTTGCTCTTTAAAATGTTACAGAAGTTTTAGTCTGAAATATAATTTAATCTGGGAGGGTAGGATGTGGGGAGGGAGCTCTTTAATGCAGTTCTTAAAATAAGATGAACTGGGAGAAATTGTCACGCGAAATCAGCAACACCAAGAAAGCCAATGTGCAGAGAACACTTTTTTAAAAAATGAAGTGTAGATGTATTGAAAGCCTCTGTCTTGTCCTACATAGGTATGTGCTGAGAGATTTAGCAAGAGCAAGTCATCAGAGAGCAGGCAGGCAGGAAAGAGTAAGCCAAAGCTGCTGGGACTCACACAGGAAAAGAGGGAAATGAAAGCAAATTCAAGATAAAGCTATTGGGTAATCTAAACATTACAATGGTAGGCCACATAATGGGATGTAACTCATCCCTAATCATTTTATTGTCATACATAGGCCTGACAGAATTCAATTTTATTATAATTTTGATGGATAATATCAATGTTTAGTTTTAAGCATTTTTACATTTTTATCCTTTTAAATTTTCACAGTTGTGCAAAATGTGGGATGAAGGCATCAGACAAGAATTGTTTAATGAGAATAGGTGTTAATTTTCAAAAAGTTAAAGCTTTGTAACCATTAATACAAATTGCAAACATCACATGTCAAAATATGCACAGTAATTATCCTTAAATTAAACTCTAAGAAGTTCTCACGCAGAACTTCTTACTTTGCCAATCTATACATTTTGTTTATTATTAATGGAAATATTTTTCATCAGTTTGCATGTGTATGGTGAAACTGACATTTACCAATAAAAATCTAATCCTGCCAAGTCTATTTATGCGGTAGGAATAGAGATGGTTGGGAATTTTCCCATCAAATTTATTTTTAATGGAAAATGCAGTTTCTGCAATATTGAAATATTCTGCAGGAAAATTTTGATTTTTGCCAAATATTTTCAATTTTCCATCAGCTCCGCTCAAATCAAATATTTTGGTTTGTTGAATTGACCCAATGTATTTCATTGAGTCATTTAAACACTAAACTGCATTTCCCTGTGGGACCACACTGTCCCATGGAAGTTACACCCCATTCTCTTCTGTGAGCCAGGTTCCATAATCAGACTCCCTATCCCATACAACATGGTCTCTCCCTGACAGAGCTGTGTGAATGTGATACATCATAGGACTCATATGAATCCTGACCCCAGGGCCACCCTTAGGCATACGCAACATATGCAGCTACATAGGGCACCTGATAATTTGGGGCACTCCCGAATCCTAGTGTCCACCCTCCTGGCTTTCCTATCCCTGTTCTGACCCTTCCTGCAAGCTCCCACGGGTGGCTGCTGCAGCCTGATGAGTCTTCCTCCAGAGGGATCTTGTAGGGTTCCAGCCTGCCAGACCTATTAGCACAACATTGAAACTTAAAGAGCCATTAAAGTGGTAATTAATCCTTTAACAGGCATTTGCCAAACTGCAGATATATACTATCAGTTTCTGAATTTACTGACCAAAACAGTTGTGCATTACTGTAATATTTACTCAGAACATGTCAGTCTACACGGGCCTTAGTTTAAAATTTGCTTTAAAAATATTTCATTAGTGTGTTGGTGAAGATTATAAAATCACATCTCTAAAAAAATCCTTGCATAGATTTTTAGATGTATAATCAACTTTAGCCTTAAATGCTTGACTCTTCAGACATATTGTTTTTTAAATAAGTCCTTCCAAAGACCACCCTTATCTAAAATACACATTTTAATTACAATAGTAAAAAAAGCAAAGTCTTCCTGTCCTTTCTGCCCATCCCTTTCTTCCCCCATTCCCCACTGAAGAGAGCTTTAAAGGGACAACACTCCTTTCCTTCCAGATAGCTGGATAAAGAATTTCCCTTTCTTTACTTCTGACTATCTGATTTACTAGTTTTAAGAGAACCATCAACAAAATCAGTACCTTAGTAAGATATAAAATCCTTTGTTATGCCTAAAATCTTTGGAAACATATTTTTTAAAGTTTGTGAAATTTCATAAACATGTCTATTCTTATAGAGATCACACAAAGTAAATTAGTGTTCCCTTTTTCTAACAGCAATGAACATTCTTATGAACACACTAAACCTCTGTGACTGATTAATTTAAAATAATGTCTTTGTTTCAGTGAGTTATATATGTAGTAATCTGGAATGATTACTTTATGAAGGCTTAAGAGTACATTTCAAATATAAAATCAGTTTAGAAATACTAAATAAGAAAATGTAAAACAGAGAAAAGCTGCATCATGTATTCTATAATATTTAATGTTGTGTTCAGCAAGACAGCTGACTCACCCTTACTACAAAGTTTTTTCAAATAAATGTCTGATGAACTTCAGGGCATATCAAAAAACCTGTCAAAATAACTGACATTTGTTATTCCCAAGTTTAGTGCTTTTAGTTAGGTACCTTCTGCGTGTCCATTCTGCGTGAGGGAGAGGGTACCAGGGTCCCTTCCGGGAACTGTGACTTTCCACCACCATGAGGCGGGCCAAGCGTCTTATTATCCTTTGCTGCCTCATCCCTCTCCTTCCCTCCCCCCAGTGGACTGTGAGCTCTGGCT